>MU223281.1:15651-67260 GCA_018584345.1 Thuja plicata | reverse complement strand
TAAACTAAAGTTCTAAATATAGAACTCATCGCTTGATTTACATAGTTTAATTTAAGACATATAAATTGGAAAAAACTAAAGCTAGAGCTTTGTTTTGTGTACTTAGAATGCAAAATCCAATAACTTAGACTAGAGCTCCTTTGGCACGAGCTATGCATCACATATTAACGTTGTCAAAACACCCAATTCAAACCAACTGGGAAAGAGTTTAAACTATTTATCTTTAATAGAAACTTATGAGGGAAATATGTTGGCGTGAAGGAAATAAGTAGAGAACTCGCTGCTATTAGCTTGCATAATCTTCTTTGTATTCTATCTTTTCTATTTAAATAAAATTCATTCAATGGCCCTCGCAACCTTTTTTTATTTAAAACGATAGAATATTTGTGCACTGTCCTGCCTCAAATGTATTCAAGAGTTGCTAAAACATTGTATTTGTCTGAAATTTTCACAATAACATCCCTGGTAATGGGTTTTCCTTCAATCCAACTGCAAATCACCAGGGTTTATCCAAACAAGGAATGGATATCTAGGGCTTTGAGGGGCTCCTAGAGATACATTATTTGTTGATGAGGATACGGGATCCCATGGTCAGCGTGAAGCAAAGAGATTTATACATGCTCAAAGGAATATTTGAGGGATTCATGACATCCACAAGGCCAAGCCGATTTATGATCCTCCGAGGGATAGGATAATTGTCACTCATGCCTATATCTTGTGCATATATGCGCTCACTTTTATGAAGCCAAATGTATGTATATATATATATATATATATATATATATATATATATATATATATATGTAGACAAAATGTGTCTAATATTAATAATATACATACAGAGATGCCTAATACAGAACAATAGAAGAAAATCAAATGGTTTCTTGTAACTACGGATTTGCAAAATCAAATGGGTGTTGGAGAATTTTACTCACCTTGCGATGAACTAAATCATGGGCAAAATATCCTCGACAAGCAGCTAAGTGGTTGTGTTACTGGGAAAAACCAAGCTCATCATTAGGGCCCTCTTCCGCTCGCATGCCATAGCTCGATCACAATGCCTAATACAGAACAATAGAAGAAAATCAAATAGTTTCTTAAAACTGCGGATTTGCAAAATCAAATAGGTGTTGGAGATTTTTACTCACCTTGCGATGAACTAAATCACCAGTGACATATCCTCGGCAAGCAGCTGAGTGGTTGTGTTACTGGGAAAAACCAAGCTCATCATTAGGGCCCTCTTTCGCGCGCATGCCACAGCTCGATCACAAATGAGCCTTTCTTTTTCTTTTTCATTTTTTTTTGTTTATAATCAAGAGGGTGTTGCAATTACGACGGTATCATCGCTATTACGATAGCATCGGGGGCACTTGGAAAGAAAAAAAGCAAAAATCACACACAAATGGTAGCGTCGTCGCAAATTGGCGTCAGAATTTAACCCCAAATGTTGTAGTGCTTTGTAGGGAGGTTGGTGGTGACGCTTTTATAAATTCTATTGTGTTGATGTTATTAGGTTGAGAGTTCCTTGAGAATATCAACAGATACCACGTCTATACGAACATTACGTCCTAATTTTTTGCGTCTCTCCTCGACCTCAGAGGACAGAAGGTGGATGTGCTGATGCTGTTGAGGAAGGTTTTTAAAGAGAGATTCCTGAAGGACGATGTCAATGTTGCTATTTTTGCGGAATTAGGGGTGGGGATACCTTGGCCAAGAGATATACACAAGCTGTTGGTGCTGGGTAGGAATGTGGCAAGACAACCCTTTCTATTGAACCTCAATGACGAGCAACTAATACGACACATGAAATGGGCACAACTTGGGAGGGATTTTCTCCGGAAATGTTTTACGTTGATGAATTCGATGAGTCAGACTACACATGGCTTGATGAATTCTCAGAGATTATCCTCTTTGGAAAATTCTACTCAGACAAAAGGGAAGAAGAAGATCCTTGATTCCCTAGTTTACCCATTCCCGTTACCCTGGTCTTTTGACAATGGACATGCAAAGTTTCTTTTTTTTTATATACCAATAATCAATTGCCTAGTAGGTTTCTGTTTTTACTGTACGATGTAATTTTATGAAAAAAATAAAATAAAAATTTTCCAAGTTCAATTCAATTTTCTTTTTATGGGTAAAAAAATGATTCTTAGACTTCTCTTTGATTACAATATTTTAATTAGTTGCTTTACCTGTGTATTAGACATTTAAGTATGCTTAAGCGATGGATTAGTACTTCCATTTTTAAATCTGAAGACTGAGATTCTGAATTTTTAAAACAATTAAGTTTCTTTATCAGTCCAAAGACAAAGCAAGTTTCTATTTTTAATTTGCCAATGTGTCATATCGATGTGTGATTATAATACAGATAGAAATAATTGAATTAAAATCTAAATCGGAATACACTGTAAAACTAAGCATTTATTAAATGTAATAACTAATAAGCTGAAGTTGTAATTTAAAATGATTAAGTGACACTCACACATGTCCTAGTGACATCAAATGACAAGACAAAATTTAATGGGACCCGCGATAGTGCGACAGTGCTAGCAACCGTTGGATGAGCACATATCAACGACGTGCGGTGTATTTCGGGCTGAAAGGGAAAAGAAACTCCATTTTTGCAAACCTATTCCAGAATAATGTAAATGAACTCAAAATCATAGTCATAGAATAAGTATCACTTA
The DNA here is from genome assembly GCA_018584345.1 of Thuja plicata. NCBI lineage: Eukaryota > Viridiplantae > Streptophyta > Pinopsida > Cupressales > Cupressaceae > Thuja > Thuja plicata. Next base: position 64,573 of record MU223281.1, on the reverse strand, counting down.
CCTTTCCCTCAAATTAAAATGAAGCAATGCAGTTGCGACTCGCCAATGCAATATACAGTTGCACTCAATAGTCTGAAACTTCTGAAACTTCGTTATTGATCAAATATAGAGATATCATAGAGATATCAGAATGTTTTTATACTAATTCTTATTTGGCAAATTCGGCGGGAGGTATTAGGTATACAAAATTACAAATATTTGGCAAAGCCCACGTAATTATAACACGTCTTTTGTTATTTTTGAGGTGATTATGGGTCGTCCAATACCTTCACATGATTAATAAAGTTGGCTAAATTATGTCGGTTAGAGACACTCGTCTGTAAAATGCCAGGCGAATTTGGGGCTACCTATAAATATATATGTATAAAATGATTGGCGAATATAGGCCATCGATTTGGGGTAGCTTAGAAATTATAGGCGAATGTTTTAAATATATGGGGACCAAAATTTATATTCCATTGGTGATAATGTGTAAGAAATGGAAAAATTAAATAAACCGATGGGCGATGGGCCCGGGCTTTGGACCTAATATTAATAAATGTCGGGCGATAGGGTCAATCCAATATGTGAAAAATATGTGCCAATTCAGGGGTCGCCGACATGCGACATTCGCCAAATGGCGAATAATCGCCACTAAAGTTTTTGGTGACGCTCACTCTCCTCGCCTTGTCGTCACCCGCTTTGAATCCTGACCATGCAGTCTGGACAATGTAGGTCGCGTACGTGCCATGGAGATGTCTACATGATGAATAATCATACGTGAATCTGCAAATGTGTAGGTTGTTGTTGAGGTGTTACAAACCTCCACCCTACATAATGTAATGCCTGAACCCGCCATCCATCGATGTGAGATTCAACCCTACATGCATATATCTCATTTCCAAGCTTCATTTGGGCTCTCTTCCTTCTGTTGCATTTGTGATCTTTGTAGGTTTCTCCATTCATTTTGGACAAATTTCTTCATACCACCATTACACAACTTGTTCATACTTTCTCGCCGGCTCTCACTTCATCACACCCTAACTTCTTTCTTGTGAAGAGAAGTTTCTTGTTGAATCCTTGTTTTTGTTTGATAACATATCATTCTATCTTGATCATATTCTTGTTGCTCAGCTATTGCATATTATTTGTCTATTATCATCTTTAGTTATCTATCACCGCTTGTGTGTCTATTAGGTTGTTGTGGACGTAGAAACACCAAAGCAAGGATCTTACTGAGCTAGGTCTCCAAATAGCCCCAACATTTTCTTTGTTTCCGTGTGTGTAGAATTGTAGAGCGGCGAATTCAAATAACTAGTTTCATCGAACATCGAGTCGGGTGCTATCTTCTTCCTTTCCTTTTGTTTTTATAGTTTAATCGAATTCCATTTGCACTCTAGCATTTTTGTTCGGTTCATTAGCATTAGCTTGTCTTTAGTTATTTTTGTTTTTTTACTTTTCTCATTTTCTATGTCGTCCTCCATACCATGTCTATACAGGACATACGTGTGTCGTGCTAGCATCCTGAAGCCACATGTATGTCCAAGGCAGTGAGCTTACGGAGCTTGGTGGTTGTCCTTGTTGTTAGCTCTTTCATTTTCCGTAATCAAAACATTTTAATAAATTGGTATCTTTAAGTTATTCGTGTATATTTGCATTTGGTTGTTTTATACTACTTGCACTCAAAGACTTTAGTTGGTTAAAACTCTCACCAACGCTTATTGATTTGATCCCCTAGCTCTGCGCGCTAGTAAAAGTGAGGTGGTGGAAGAAAAAGTTCGTCCCTTAAGATTTTAATGATCTCAAGATCGATATACTTTTTCTTTCTCCACAACTTTGTTACTATTACATTTATAATAAATAAAATGTAATAATTTTTTTAATGACATTTAGACCATTAGATTCTATCCCATGTTATCATTATAGAATGTCTATATGTTTTACTTATCTTCATGAAAACGATATAACAATTAACAATTTAGTTTTGAATAAGCAAGGCCTCATATAATATATTTTCCTCAAATAATGGAGAGTTATAAAATATGAAAAATCAATTTTAAAAAGTGGAGGGTGTAAAATCATGCAGTCATGGTTGACCACAACTTCGTCTATTGCTATTTCCAAAAATAATCTTAAGAAATTTAAACACCTACTAAAAAAATAAGCCCAGCCACTTGTAAAAACCTGTCAAAATTGAAGAAGACAGATATCCAGACAAAACCGCCCAATAATTCATGAAAATTAAAGGTTCAACAACTACAACAAACTAACTCCATTGTCGGCCAACTTAAATAATTGAAAGCAAAAGGTTTTGTCTTGATTGAAGACAACAAAAGCCAAATAAACAAACAACATGAATGAAAGGGTTTTCTACATCAAACATTTCAATTTTAATTGTTCAGATAATCAGCAGAGGAGACATCACAGGAAAGGGGGGATTCACCTGATTATTCAAATATTTGAAGAGAATGGATGTAGCAGATGAACCCTGTAGCTGAACTTCACATCGGAGTTACAGTGGGAAGGGTTCCACAGTCATAGATTGCATGAATAAACATATCCTTGGGTGATCTAAGCTTGAGAGCAACGTTGTCTCTGATGAATCTGATGAAAGCAGAGGAACCCTGTTGCACCACTCCTGTGATGTATGCTTGGCTCACAAGCCACACCCATCTCCACTTCCTTTCATCTACATATTTCTTCAATGCCTCTTCCACAATCTGCCCTTCATTATCACTATTCTTCCTTCCATTCAGAGATTCTGCTAAACATCTGGCAAGAACAACGGCATCTTCAAGCGCAGAGCAGCCGCCCTGAGCGAGATCAGGAGTCATGGGGTGCACTGCATCTCCCGCCGCCGTAACGGTGCCTTTACACGCCCTATTGTTTAAAATACTCCACGGCCACTTAAATCTCAGAACTGCCATATTCAGACTGTCATCGGCCGTCAGGCTTATTGCCTCTTTTATTTGGGAAGGAAAATTCTGTAACAGAGACAAGCTGAATTCACGCATTCGCAGTGGATCATGGGAGATTTCGGTGTGATCTGTTAAGAGACAGAAAAAATTTATTGCGAGATTAAGCTATGCAGTGAAATTGTTTGTGAAGGTGAGGAAATTATTGATAATACCCTGAGGCGGCGGGCTGCAAACTAAGAACCAGAAAAGTTCTTTGTCGTTGATAGGCATGCGACCAAAAGTGACTCCATTGAGGAAATGCATCTGAAGATTTGGTGAGGCGCCATGACCATCCGCGTAGGTCGCCAGTCCCCGAATCCCGCAACGTTCTGCACTGGTGGGAGCCGGAAGCCCTAGAAACCCCTGTGCTACCACCGACCTCACTCCATCGCAACCAATCACTCCCTGTTTCACAAGTTACACTAAACACCTCACAAATTTCTCTGCACTGTATCAAATTCTTTGTAGATTTATCATTATTTTTAACTTACTGTAAATTTTCATCAAATATTTAAAATATTTCAGCTGTTTCTTCGTCGATCTAGTTATATTTCGCCCTACCTTTTGCCCTACCTGACTCACTAATTTCGTATCAAAATATTTACTGGTTTACTACAATTTTACATTTAATGTAAATTTTCAATCATATATTTTCTATTTTTTTTTCTGTTTCTTCGTCTATCTGGTTATATTTTGCCCTACCTGACTCACTAGCTTCTTTGCACTTTATCAAATTACTGATTGATTTTTACAAATTTTCATTTAAATAAATTTTCATCGTATATTTTCAACATTTCCTCTGTTTCCTCGTCGATCTGGTTATATTTTGCCCTACCTGACTCAATAATTCTTTGCACTGTATCATTTAACTAAATTTTCATCATATATTTTCAATATTTCTTCTGTTTCTTTGTCGGTCTGGTTATATTTTGCCTTACCGGACTCAGTAATTTCTTTGCACTGTATTACAATTTGTCATTTAATGCAAATTTTCATTACATATTTTCAGTATTTAGCCCTACCTTTGCTCTGATGACGGTTCCGTCTTCCAGCTCTGTTTCCGACGAATATTTGGAGCTCACAGACTGCCGCACACGGAGGACTTTACAGTTGAATTTTACAGTCTCCGGAGGAAGAGCTGTCGCCAGAGCCTCCAGTAACTCTGCCCTTTTTACGCACCTCAGCTCATGGCCGCTGCACAAAGCATCAATTTCTTATTACTTCACTGATTAGTCTCTGAATGTGTATTTACAGGGGTTACCTATTTACCCGTCGCTCGCTTGGAGAGAGTAATTCCGAGTCATTCCGCCTTGGTCGAGAGAGATCAACTCAAAGCTGCAATTCAACGACATTTTTTGAGAATCATTCTTCTAGTGTTGAGATGTTGATAAAGATTTGACATTTATTAATGATCACCTTTGTAATAGAACAGGATGTTGTTCGCGGAGCTGGTCTGCAATGCCGAGGGCTGTGAGAGCCTTCCAGGCATTAGTCCAGACTCCTAAGCCACCTCCTGTTGCGCGCAGGCTTTCAGCTCGCTCCAACACCATGCTCTTTATTCCCACTCTGCATCATCACAGTACAATGCATAGTATTTATAAAGATATTAAGAGATAGCAAAGCAGAAAGAAGTGATCTTGCTACCTGTGGAGAGCTAGAGCAGTGGCAAGACCAGCAATTCCAGCTCCTGTGATGACAAATCCTTCAAATTCAGTCTCCATTGCTACTCGGTTGAATAGGGTTTGGATGAACATGATTTCATAACATGGGTTTGTGTATTATATAGCCATCCAGCTTTCAGAATGGTGCCACGACAGACGACGGTTTACAGCCGGCTCTTGTCTAGATGACGTATTGAGCGACGCACTGGGTGACGTCACGGATAGCTACGTCTTACGTCACGGATAGCTACGTCTTATATATATATGCGTGTGTGTGTTTTTTTATAATTTGTTGATGATAGCAACGTTCAAAAAGTATAACAATAGCTTTAAAGAATAATATAAATGTAGAAGTAAAGTTATGTCCACAATAAAATGTTGTTTTAGTGGGTTTTCAATAGATTTTAGTATATTTTTTTATACATTTGTTTAATGTATAAGGATAAGGGTAGGTCATTTAACGAATGATATTGTTTGTGAATTAATTTAGAACTGATTTCTTTAAATCAATTATGCATCCACTTTAGCCTAGAAAATTGACTACAACACACACACAATCATACACAATTAAATAATAAACTTATTAATTTAGTAGATACGTAAATAAATAAATCCAATTTTTTAAAATTTATTAGAATAGAATAAATGAGAAAAAAAAAATATATATATATATAAATAAATTATTAAATTAAATTTAATATTAACAAATTAATTTTTTTTTAAAATTGAACATAAATATAATTATTTTATATATAAATTAAATTTGAAAATAAAATTACACTTCTAATAAAATATTGAAAACAAAAATTTAAAAGTTACAATTTTAACTTTGATATTAAAAATGACAAGTAGAATTAAAAAGTTAAAGTCAATATATAATTTATTGATGTATTTAATTCAACTTATATTAATAAATAGTTATAATTATCAGTTTTATATATGAGAAATAATTATATTTTTAGAAAACTTAGTATTCTTTATCTCTTTCTATATATATCAAATAATAATATTATTAAAATCTCTATAAAATATATTCTTAAATGATTTAATTATATTATATATATTTTTGATTAGTTAAGTAGCCAAAACAAGGGAGCTGACCCATACAAAGCTACAGCCATTGAAGGGTTGTCAAGAAAACATGAGCACATACAAATGTGATGAAATTACAACATAATGCCACCAACAACACACTGTCAATAGTAAACCTTTATAGGAATGTAGCTTGGAGAGAACAAGGCCAAATGAGGCCAAACAACACATAGGTCAAGAAAGAGCCCTAACGGTGCACATCCAATAAGCCTCATGTTGTGACAAATACAATCCTCAGTTGCAAAACCCCTTTCCACCTCAATAGAAAAGAGACCCACCTCAATAGGAGCAGCTAAGAGATAGACAAACAAAACAAGGAGCATATCATTAAACCACCATTCCTCCAACCAACCACTAAAGGGAGGCCGCAAAGAGTTACAAATCTCCATCTTCACGAGAGTCTCCACCTCCATAGGAGACTCATCCACCTTCATAGGAACCATAGAAGAATAAGTGAACTAAGGATACCAATCCCACCTCTAGGATAACCACACATTGCACTCATCTTCAAGGTCAGGGACAACCTCCAAACCTTTTGTAGAACTCAACCAAAAACAAGAGACTAGAGCATGCCCTTGAAAACTGTTAGCAATTGACTGGTCACGAAAGAGCCAAAGACCACTGTCCAAGCCTAAAAAAAAGGACAATCCAACCCAAAAGAAAAGAACGCTAAAAGTGAAGGCCATAACCAACACCACAAAGTGAAAACCAACTATAGGCTACAAGTAGCCTGTCAACCAAACTGACTCTCCCTGCTGGAGAGCCGCCTTCAACTGATAGATAGTATATCATACACTATCCATCCCCAATCTTAACAAACTCAAAACCATCGCATTATCTTCATCAAGGGAATGACCCTCTGAACCTCTGAAAACCATAGGAACCATAGAAAAAGATGAAGTAAACCCGCCACACCAGTGATGATCATAATTTGTCATTCGTATACAAGGAAACAGTTTTTGGATTGTGGGTAACATAATCACCGAGTGACAACATTCAAACTAGTGCAATGGTCACCGAAATAGACAAGTGCAATGATCACTGAAGCACAGTGATTACCGAGATCAATGAGCACCGACTGACAATTCACAGAGTAACCTAACAGACAGTTCACAGACATCACCAAGCACAGACTATAGAGCACACTGAGCACCAGTCTACCGAGAGACTGTTTTATTCCTGAGAAAAGTGGATCTGAGATATATGTCAGATAAAGCACTTTAGTTTTATAAATAGCTTTATGCTTAGCTATAAAACCGTTTCTTGAGGATCAAGTAAAGCATATGTAATAGTTTTAATTAGTCTAACTGATTGAAAACATGCAAACTAGGAGATCAAGGTCAAGTTGTAAACCTTTGATCATAGAGTTTTTATTGTAAAGTGTGAAACCTAATTAGGTCAATACATTGTATATATAGATGTATAATCAATCAAGAAGTTGATGATTGTAGCCGCAACAGACATCTATGGATCAGACAAAGAGTTTCATGCAGAAGAACACAAAAGAAAAAATCAGTTATGAAGAACTAAGATTCAAGGCTATTGAGCAGAACAGAGGTATTAATCCATCACTATAGGTGATACCTAAATTATGTGAACTTAAAGGATCTGTATTCAGCAATTCAGGATTGCATACCATCAGGTCATAAGTATTTTTTACTACTCTCTAACAATTGTAGCAAATAGAAGAAATCCTTTAAGAAGGTGGACTTAACAGTCTTATTGTAAATCTCTTAACCGAGTGCACACTTAACAATGTTGTTAAAATCTTTTAATTGAGTAGACCTAACCAGTCTAAAATGTTACTCCTAACAGGGTAAGATCATCAGAAGTGATCACACTTGTAGCCTTAACCGGCACCTTCCATTCTGCAGATAGTGAAGCTTTGTGGGTTTCATCCCCACCACTTTTTTTACCTTCTAACAGGGGTTTTCTACATTACCAATTCTTGTATCATGTGTAACTAATTTTTATGAATGTTTACATGCAATTACATTTATGTTTTGATATTACATGCATAAGGTAGAAAAGAAATATGGTCGGTAATGCAAGTAAAGATTACTAAAGGTTAAAGTGATTAAAATTTTAAGGGTACCGATTCACCCCTCCCCTCTCAATACACACCATTCAATTATTCCAACAATTGGTATCAGAGCCAAATATCTTATTTGGAAAAGTTTAAATCACTTGAGAGAAACGATCATACAATGGAACGGTATAAGCTTGACAAAAATATTGAGAATCAGAAGTTGCAGATACAGATCTTCTATGAGCAATACAAAGAATCAAGAATCAAGATGAGAGAGCTATTGGATGAAAGAAAAGTTATGGTATATCGCTACAATGAAAATGACTATCATGAAGAAGAGATACTTGATTTGTTTGAGTCATCAGGATATACATCTAGCAATACATCTGACACATCTGAAGGAAGCATTACAAGTCTTAATGAAATCATTCAACATATGACATAACAAGTAAAGGTACTGCAAATCAGTCAAGAGATGCAGATGGTAAGAATGATTGATGTTATGAATAATGCTAGACAAGCTGAACATGAAAGAACATTAGCTATTGATGACAAAAGGAAGATCACTAAAAAGATGCAAGAGAGAGAAATTGAAATACAGAGACTTACTGAACATCATCATGAGATCACCAATCAAATAGTTCTTATGAGTCATGAGGCCAACCAAGTGAACATAGAACTCAATGGGAAATTGGAAGCTATTGGTGAACTAAGAGAAGAAAATGAGAAACTGAAGCATGAAGTAAGGATTCAACAACAACATAATGATATGATCAAGAAAGTTGAAGAGAGTACCAAAAGAATGGATGATTTTCTGAATGGACAAAGAAGACTCAACAACAATACCGGTCTAGGGTATACCAAGCATGGATAATCATCAAACCGAGCTGATAAAAAAGATGTCTGCACAAATCCAAGAGAAAAGAAGCAGTCATGCAATCACTATGAAAAACTAGGCCACACTTCAAATCTTTGCAGGAGAAAAGCTAAAGGTATTCCTAAATCCACTTCTACATTCATAGGTAATTTTTATAACTGTAACAAGAATAGACACAAAGCACATGAATGAAGATCTAAGGTGAACAAACCAAAGAAGGAATCCTACATGGAAAAATATTGTTCTACTTGCAAAATGCATGGCCACACATCTCATGAATGCAGAAAGAAGAAAAAGCAAGTGTGGAAACCGAAAGAGCAAGAAACTGCTTATAAACCAAGAAGAGTCGGTAACTCATATGTTTGGGATTACAACACATGGGTAAATTGCACAACATGTGTTATATATAGACACATAGGTGCAAACTACATGAGGAAATGGATACGAAGATCAAGAAACTGGACTAACTCCAGAATGGCATGCTTACACTGTCATAAGGTCGGTCACCTAAGCAAGGACTGCAGAGACCAAGTGACAGAGTCAAGCACTTTTGCAAATGGAAACACCATTGAAGATATCAGGAGAATGAGAAATAAAACGTGGAGGAAAGCTTCGAACACTGACAATGTTGGACCAAGCACTATAGTTGGTGACACCTCATCCAATGGATTAGGTGATTCCACCACCCCCGCCTAAGCAATACAAGTAAGTATGGAACTACACTATACAAAGATATATTTTACATCGGTTCCAATATTCATTGATAATAATGCCAAATTAGCATGAATGGAGATGCACTATGGTATTACTTGTTATGATTTTGTGAATCCAGTCTCGTTGGTCAATACACACCGAGCATCGTCAGTGTACATATGAAAAATAACCAAGTTATTAATGTAAATTAAGTATCGTCGGTATTCATGTAAAAGACAATCAAGTCTTCGTTACATACCGAGCACCGTCAGTGAACATGTGAAAGTACAACTAAGTTGTCACTTACCCTGAGTGTTGTATACTCACCGAGGATGAAGTCTTTGGTATGATACCCGAGCGACCGTGTTTCATCAACCGAGTGGTAGCTAAAGCATTTAATGCACCACTTAGGTTATTTTCTATAAATAGGGAAACAAAGAGCTCATTCATTCACCAAGTGAAAATGAGAAAACAACAGAGCAAAGAATAACGACCAAAAGCGACAAGATTGCAGAGTGATTCACAGTAGATTTAGAGGCTAATTTGACAGATTTCAACCATCCACATCGAAGATCCAGTAAGTAACAAGACTTACCGAGCTCACAGTTCATTTGTGAAAAATCCCTTAATATTCCATGAATAATGGCAACTACTTCGCGAGTTGCAAAGATCAAGAATGGAAAGGACAAGAAGATCAACCTGATTAAGAACTCTACCTGTGAAGAGCCCAAATACAAATTCTGTCCTGAGGTTTCTTCTCAACTCGATGACCAAGTAGCATTCTTGAGTATACCTCCTAGGGTTTTGTTGATTGAAGACGTCCGAGCATACATCCACTACAAGGTTGCAAAGATTGGAAATCTTGAGATTGAAGAAGTTTACAAGAAGCTATGCCAGGACAGACAATTGAAAGATGAACACAAACACATTGAGGTGAAAGGGTTAACCAATTCCCTACTATTCCTGATAGAGTTCAAAACTGAGTGGATTCGCATAGTAATCAGCCGAGTACATGATAGGAAAATATGGTTGGATGAACCAAAATTGATCATAAGGGATGTGATCCATGTAGTGATAGGTTACCCCATAAACGAGAAGGCTAAGGCCCTAAAGCACCCGAAATGAGAAGAAATTGAGAAACTACTAAAGCCGAGTGGGATGGCAGAGGTTTGAAGGTTAATTCAATCACCAACCTCGAGATGAAATTTAGTGCATATGTGGTGGGATATAAAATATTCCAAGCTAGCAGAATGAACAACATAGCATGTGGAGTAGTTGATCCTGCATATAAAATTATGAAGAAGGGACTACAACTGGACATATTTGAGCTGCTACTAAAGCAACTAGATGAAAATATGAGAACAATTAGATCTTCCAGATCTAATGCATGTAAGTTTAGTTCCCTCCTTATGTGCATATTCTTCTATTTTTAGAACTTCTTTCCTTCTATCCGTAATGTCACTTGGGACACAAACTGACCCATTACTGCATAGATAAGTGACTTCATTAAGTCATTAGGGGATAACTTCACATTGTTAATGGATGGCTACTTTTCCACATTTAAGACTAGGATAGAGAAAAGGATGAGAATTCTTGCTCAACTAGTAGAGAAATATAAGGATGAGATATGTTTTATGGTGGGAACCGACACCACTCTCATCAAACCTGCACTACCAAGAACATCATGGTTACCACCACTGGACTATGAGATCAACATTGATCAGGCTACATAGGCTATTGAAGCCTTACTAAATGAACCAGTGGACAAATCATTGAGCAGATTTGGCACATATGAGGAAGCCACTTGTATAGAATCAAGACTGGCTTGGTAGTAAAGAAGATAGATTGAAAGAAGATGAAAATGGTGAAAACACTTGAAAATAAACTATCGGTAAATGATGATGAATTGAAAAAAGATGTCACCGAGGGATAGTCACCCGTCGGTGAAGGTAAAGAGATAACTGACTCCGAGTCCACTGAATCAGATGCACCACCAGCCAAGAAAGCAAAGATTACAAATATAACAGCTGCATCAAGAACCAGGAGTAAGACAACAAAACAAGAAGACTCATTACTGGTAAAGAAAGGTGCAGTGAGGACTTATCAAAAAAGAAAGCCTCAAACCGGGCCATCAACACTGAGGCAAAGAAGGAAATATATAAGAGGAAAAGAGGACAAGGATGACACTGAACAAGAAGAGAAAGAACAAGGACTGCAAACTGCAAAGCTCAAAGTGTCTAATATAGTTGATGAAGTTGTAGAGTCAATCATCAACACATGGAGAATATTACACCAAAAGATTAGACAATGGCTAACCTTGTCTCCTGGAGATCAGAATAAGATAGAAGAAGCCATAATTAAGGCAATGGTTGCATACAAGTATGTACCAATATAATTCAACAAGAAAATGCCACAAGATCTTAATGAAAAAATATCAGCAAGATGGACATATGCCTTGCACACAGAAAAAAAAGAGAAGGGAAAGATCCATAGTTACACTCATGTCACCCGAGTCAATTGTTGAAGAAATAGATGAAACAATGAAGGAGCATGCAAAGAAATTCTCAGCAAAGATGAGAGCATACAAAGTACTAGAGGGCAGGTTAGAAGACCTTGACAAAGAAAGCAATGAGACTTGGAATGAAATCTTCAATGCCCTCAAGCAGGTATTGGCTCTTACCGAGACACCTCATTATGAAGAGAAGGAGGCCACACCAAGCCTAGAATACATTTTCATCAATTATACCGAGGATATCACTCCAACTCATTTGAAAACATAGGCGAGTAAGGCCATGGATTATGTACCTCAAATATTACAATCATTAGTGGATAGAACAGAGATCACCATAAAATATATAACTCATATTGATTCTGATGATGATCCCAAAAATGATGAAGATGTAAATGATGCCAAGGAGAAAGCAAAGGAAAAGGATACAACGGATGTTGCATAGGTAAATGTACCAGGTCACATGCCTTTATTGATACAAGATATTAATATAATTACTGAAGAAAAGGAAAAGACACCTGAGCCTGTTGCAAACACATCGATGGAGAAAGGTGAAGAACAAGGGGAGAGAAAGGATACAAATGGGGAGAATAAAAATACAAGTGGAGAGGAGAAACTCAGTGATGCAAGGGAAACCGAAAAGGAAAACAAAGCTACAGATAAAGATAAGGTTGATGTAGAGATGTCTAATACCGACCAACAAGTCAATATCGAGCAACATACAAAAGCCAACACACCTCCCACACAATCACCAAAATTAAAAGAAACAGAAAAGGAACTTCCTATTTCTTGGTCACCTTACCGCATGAATACTCTGGAGTTGAGTGAACTTCGTTTGCAGCTAGAGGAGTTGTTGACCAAGGGCCATATTTGTCCTAGTGTATCCTAATGGGGTGCACCAGTCATCTTTGTGAAGAAGAAGGATGGATCCTTGCGCTTATGCATTGATTATCGACAGTTGAATAAGGTGACGGTGAAGAACCGATATCCCTTGCCAAGGATTGACAATTTGTTTGATTAGATAAAGGGAGTGAGAGTGTTCTCAAAGATAAACCTGGAGTCGGGATACCATCATCTTTGGATCCAGGTGGCTTTTATTCATCAGACAATTTTCCATACATGCTATGGGCATTATGAGTTTATAGTTGTACCTTTTGGGTTGACCAATGCGGCATCAGTTTTTTTCTTGATGACACATTGATTTACTTGAAGACCGTTGAGGAGCATGCGATCCATTTATGTCAGGTATTGTGGTGTCTATGTGACCATTAGTTGTATGGAAACATGGCCAAATGTGATTTCTTCCAGACTAAGGTGAAGTATTTGGGACACATCATATCGGGTGATGGTATTGCAGTAGATCCTTGTAAGATCCGAGCTATCATGGATTGGCTAGCACCCACGAGTGTTCCTAAGGTTTGTAGTTTCATGGGTTTGGCGGGATATTACCATTGATTTGTGAAGGATTTCTCCTGGTTGGATCATCCTATCACTTCTCTTCAGAGGAAAGGGAAGAAGTTTATTTGAACCACGCAGTGTGAGTCATCTTTTGAGGCTCTTAAGGAGCGTTTGACCAGTGCACCTATCTTGGCAGTACCAGATTCTGCTGGCGAGTTTATGGTGTTCACTGATGCGTGTTTGGAGGGTGTGGGGAAAGTTCTTATATAGGAGGGACGAGTGATTTCTTATGAGTCCCGAAAGCTCAAGGATCATGAGATGAACTACCCAACTCATGATTTGGAGTTAGCGGTGGTTGTGCATTGGCTAGTGCACTAGAGACATTTTATTTTGGGTCACAGGTTTGAGTTGCATAGTGATCATCATAGCCTACAATATATCTTTTCCCAGCCAAACCTAAATACATGACAAAATCGTTGGATGAAGTTCTTGTGTGAGTATGATTTTGATGTTCATTACATCAAGGGAAAGGAGAATGTGGTCATGGATGCCTTTAGCAGGAGGCATGAGATTTTGGTTGTCTTTGGGTGTGGATTTTCATGGTCAGATCCTTGAGGTTGTGCCTCGTGTTTTGTGGTATCAGGAGGTTAGAGAAGAGATTGAGTTTGGACGTACCCTTGATGGGAATTTTAAAGGTCACTCATTGGATTCAGATGGACTTTTGTGGAACCATGAATGCATTTATGTACCGATGTTAGGGGATCTTCGTTCTTTGAATTTGTCAGAATTACATCGTGCATCGTATTTTGTACATCGCGACATTAAGAAGATGCATGTCGACCTAAGAGAATTATACTTTTGGGCAGGGATGAGGCGTGATGTTTCAGATTTTGTTGCTCGATGCATTGAATGTCAAAGAGTGAAGATAGAGAATCAGCATCCTGCGGGTCTTTTGCAACCACATTCCATTCCCTAGTGGAAATGGGATACCATATCCATTGATTTTATTATAGGATTTCCTATGTCGTCACGTTGCCAGGATGCTATTATGGTGATAGCGGACAAGTTGTCCAAGGTTGCTCACTTTTCACCCATGAGGGCATCATATACCGTTGTTCTAGTAGTGCATGTGTTCTTGGAGGATATTATTCAGTTGCATGGGATTCGTCGTATGATTATCTTCGATAAGGATCCAATGTTCACTTTGGCACTGTGGACATCCCTTTAGCATGCCTTGGGCACACAACTCAATTTTAATTATTCTTATCACCCAGAGACAGATGGACAGACAGAGTAGGTGAATCAGGTTCTTGAGGACATGCTTTGCATGTACATGATGGATTGAATGACAAGGTGGGAGGACTATTTGTACTTGGCTTAGTTTGCTTATAATAATGGGTATCATAGTTCTCTTAGCATGTCACCTTTTTAGGCCTTGTATGATAGACCATTTCGTAATCCTTTGAGTTGGGATTGGTTAGAGGACCAAGTAGTTTTGGGTCCACAGATGCTTTAGGATATGGAGCAGCGAGTGGTTCGTATTAGGGAGCATTTAGTTACTTCCCAGGATCAGTAGAAGAAGTATGTTGATGCCCATAGGTTGGATCGTCACTTTTATGTTGGCGAATGAGTATTTTTGAGAGTTCATCCATGGAAGAGCCCCATCTGTTATGGGAAAGGCTCTAAATTAGCTCCATACTTTGTTGGACCCTTTTAGATCCTCGAGAGGATTGATCCTATTGCTTATCGCTTGGTGTTTCCAGCTAACCTATCGCACATCCATGGTGTTTTTCATTTTTCTATGTTGAGACAGTATATTCCTGATGTGACCCATGTTCTTGATTTGGATGCTTTACACGTAGAGGATGAGCAAATTTATTTGGAGCCCATTTGTATTCTTCAGCATCAGAGGATGACCCTCAGAGTTTGGGACATAGAGAAGGTAAGGGTCTAATGGGACCTGAGTGATGAGACTTCTGCCACATGGGAGGATGCTTTGTGGTTGAGAGATTTATACCCATACCTTTTTGGAGGCGTCCTGGACTAGTAAACCTATACCTAGTGGGGGAGGATGTAGTGCCTCCCGTGTTTGCATTCTGATCCATGACTACTTTTGACCTGAGAGACACTTTGATTATTGTTGGAATTTTTTGCATGATGAGATACTTCGATGACTTTAAATTATTTTGATTACCAATATCATAGTTATTAGATGCTAGATGATGTTGTTATTCATTTTGATCATATTTGTATGATGATACTAGTGATGTGACATGATGCTGCCTAGTTTATTTTGTATTCAGACATGGACTGAGGATTACATTTATATTTGATGGATGTTATTGGACTCTTTATTCTGGTGCTTTTATGTTGTGGATATCTGTCTTTTACTTTCAGTAGATATATGCTTAGATGACAGTAAATAATTACTTAAATACTTTAATTTTAATGTGTTATCATGTGAATATAAACTGTGATGTTGTACTGCACCATCATTATGTATTTTTCCTATTGGTGCTAGTACAAAGAGAGACGGAGTCGTAGTCACTTGCTTGCGAGATCTACATGATGTCTTGTTCGCCTTCAATGTGATTATGTGTCTATTTTTGCTTTGGCTATTTATATGATTGAGGAGCTACACTTGATGTTTTCTTGTGTATTGAACATGTACCAGGTACATTCATCTTGAGTATAAGATTCAAGTGTGTACCTATATCTCTGACAGTGATACTAGGAGATAGTGACCTTGACCGTTCATGTTGAGCCAATGCCATCCTTGTATGGGCGATGTATCTGACGTAGCATTATTATCATTATTATCCCCCCGGTTATTATGGTAAATCTAGATTCATAATACATTATGTGACTTGACTAATGAGCATGTCTGTGCATTTAGGGTTGTGTAGTTGTCGCAGAAATTATTAATTAATGTTGATTTAATTACTTTTGGGGGATTATAATATTTTGTTTTATTTTAATTATTTTCTGGCTAATTTACCATAGTTGAATTCCAAATGATTAGAATTGTTTTAATTAATTTTTCCCGAAATGGCCAATTAGTCTATTAAGTGGCTTAGTACTCTAATTTATAAGTCACTTTTATAAAAGTGTTTATATTAGGCAAAAGTGAGTTTTTTAACTTCACTTTTCATTTTATGATTTTCAAAGTTTAAAGTTTTTGATCCAAAACCCTCTTTGGATAATTTGATTTGTTGCTCGTTGTGGGAGATTGGCTCGTCCGATCGTCACGAGGATAGGCTCATTGGATTCATAGTGGGGATCTCCATCTTCTTCAAGATTTTCAGCTTGATTGGAGTCTTCTCCATTTTTTCTCTCTTCATTCCAGTTTTTGAGCAATTGGAGTGAGGTAGGGCTTTCTCGTTTTTAATGTTTTACTCTATTTTGGTCAATTATTTCAATTGATAAATGTTTGGGGGTTGAGAACTAGTGTTCCCCTCCATTTTTATGATTTTCCATGACTTGGTTGGGCAGGCATGAGCAATTATGTATTTTCCATGTTTGAAATGTGAAATTTTTACCTAGTTATGCTATCAGATTTTGTATGTTTTCCCGGAACTTGAACTTTATTTGATTTTTGAGAGTTTGGAAATGTTTTAGAAGTGGGTTTTCGATATTGTTGAATTATGGTATGTTTAAATTTTGGGTGTTTTTGGTATCACTTCGTTTTGCGTGTCGCGCAACATTTGTCTTTTTCCTTGTTGGCTTGAGTTGATTTATGTTTTTGGTAGCCTTTGCTACAAGGAGTAGGATTGTGGAGTCAGAATGGATAGAGGACATTCCAAGAATTTTTATATCCCGATCCAAAAGTGCTCCATCAGCATAATTTTGTGGATTTGGCCTTTGGCTGATTTTGTCAAGATTTGTTTATCTCCTTTTTGGTTTCCACTCGGTTATGATTCCTAAGTGAGATATGTTATTTCTTCTTATTTATTTTCCTAGGCCTAGCCCCTTGAATACTGAGTATTTCATTGGTTACGTGGAGTTGGTGGTGCCCACCCATGTACACATGAGTGTGCTTTTGGTGGAGCCTGTGAGATCCTAACTCCTAGATATAGGCTAGTTGAGTATTTGATCATTTGGGGGTTGGGTTGGGAAATTTCATTGCCTTGTGATACTTTTCATATGGAGAGCAAGGGTATGTACGAGTGGAAATGTGAAGTGGCTTCTCACGGTTATCGGCTTGGAAGTGGTCAACAAGGTAACGTGAAGAGGTTTAATAAAGTGATAACCAAATAAACACATGGGTACTAAAAATTAATGCAAGATAAGAGAACACCTATATGGTATGAGGCCTCTCGAGGGAGTTGAGTTACCATACCATATATCACTTGGGCTAGTACGATCCAAGTGTGAGGGTGCGATGTTTGTACGGTAGCCAATCTCATGCGTGAGCTAGTACAAAGACAAGGTATGAGGCCTCCCGAGGGAGTTGAGTTACCATACCACATACCGCTTGGGCTACTACGTGTCAAATGATGACACTTCACTAGAGTCCCTACATAGTATCCTTAGTGTGTTTTGAGTAGTGACCTGGAATACTACATTTACATTCATGTTCATATGTGTACCTTGAGTCATGCTTTGGTCGGCATGTATGTAGCCTCTTGCGTGTGTGTGTGTGTGTCTTATGTGGCTGTGGTCGGGTCATTGTCTCCATGAGCATGGTAGGATGGGCCTACGGGTTCCACATGGTTGGGTGGCATTGCTAACCTATACATATGTTGGGGATAAGAGTACAAAGATGATCTTCTTACAGCTACAGGATTGGAGCTTGGCGCTCATTTATTCTTCAGGTTACCTTCAGTGATTTATGCACTTACCTTGTATTCATGCTAAAGTAATGGTTGTAGATGATCTAGATGCTTTATTATTTTAATTACGTTGTAATTATGCTTTTGAGAGCAATCAAGTGTCTACCTCCTCAATTTGTCCATTCTCGGCACTCCCCGGTGTGGAGTTTATCTTCTTGGTTGCCTCACATTTCTCGATCTTTCCTCCTTTGGATGAAGATGCAACTACTTGTATGAGTAGCTATATTCTCTTATATGAGTTATAGTGAGTTGTCGTATGGCAACCCAAAGGGACTCGTACGAAATCCTACTGCTCATATGGACTTTTATACTTACTCGTATGGCTTCTTATAGATTCTCGTACAACACCATACGTATACTCATATGAATTCCTACTAAATTTAATCGTACCATACACAAAGGGAATTTTTGTCCTCGACCAGAAGATTCAAGTTGGTTTTCCAGATACCCTTTTTGGAGATACATCTTCCCAAATCAGAATAGTTTGAGTATCTAACACTTTGGGGTTATTGAATACAATTTGTGTTAGACTTGGTGTATTAAATTGGTATATGAACTTGTATGATTTAACCATGGTAGGAATTGTACTTTGGTCTTACAAATTATGATTATGGGTTAACATAGTAATTTTGATGAACCTTGTATGCTAATTATGTAGACGGTAAATGAATTGTGGTTATTGTTACTGCTTGAGAATCTTTGGATTTGTGTTAGTCTTTTGTTTGCGATATGTTATATGTTGTTTACTCCTATTTTATTTTATTTTTATTACACTAGTTCTTGTTTATCCTTGTGTCTAAGGATTCCCAGGCGGGGCATTACATTAATGACTAATTTTTTCTAACATTTTCTAATAGTTTTCTAAATTTTCCTAAGGTTTTAAAATTTTCTAATAAAAACAATTATAAATTACTTGAAATTAAAATTACTAATATAACTAACTAAAAACAATTTAAAAAATATATTTTTTAACATTTTCTATAATTTTGTAATATTTTCTATGGTTTTTTAACATTTTCTAAAGGTTTTCAAACATTTTCTACTATGGTTTTCTAACATTATCTTAAAAATATCAAATTTTTAAAACTAAAAATTACTTTTAAAAGGAAAAACTAAGTAAAATAATTATAAAACATATAATTTAAAATAAAAAATAAGCAAAAAAAGGAAAAAATGAGTGTTCTTGATTCTAAAGACGGTTGAAAGAGGTCAAAAATGCTTGAGAAGTTCTGATGTCACACTGGGACGTCTCTGGTTTGCGCTAACCCCTGGGTCCACAAGATCTCCAAAACCAAAATGTGAAAATAAAATTGGTCATCGAAAAAATATTGAGAACCTGGCCAAAGGGGTGTTCACATGAACACCCCTATGTAGGGTACTTCGCCCGAAGGGGGTCTTCACGCGAACACCCATACGTCAGTGGATTCGCGTGAAGGGTTGCACCCCCTTCTTGCGAGCATATGTCTTTGGGTGAAGGGGTCTAATTTGGGAAAAAAATTCACACCTGAATTTCCTTCATCCCAAAAGTGGGACACACTATTGTTAGATCATCCATATCCTCTCTACCAATATATCTTTTATCTTTTCTAGCCCTCACAACTCGGGAAAACAAAGTTTTCATTTAAAAAATCTGAATATTGTTTTGGAAAGGCTCTTCGATAAACATAAAATGACACTCATTTCATGGGAAATGATTTGTAAAATGAAAGAATGTGGAGGTGTTGGGATTAGAATTCACATGTGGAAAAATAAGGCCCTTTGGGATAAATTGATTTGGAAAATGACAAGATCTCTGTAATTGAAATGGGCCAAGATCCTTCAAGAAAAGTATATGGATGTAAATGACAGTCTGAGTATAGTCAGGGTATGAGACCTCCTAAAAGGATCCAAGTTATGGAATTTTATGTTGAATTACAAACCAAACATATGCAGCTCTCTATCATGTGATATTCATAATGATGAGAAGGACCTATTTTGGGAAGACTCCTAGTGTGGTTTCCCAAGTATTGATAGCTTGGTAGACATCAAAATTACTAAAGACTATATAAAAGATCATTGGGACATCATGGTCAAGGATTATATCACTTGACAACAATCCGATCTAGATATGAGTTGGGCCTAGAAGGATATTATTTCTATACCCTTACCAAATCATGAAATTGAGGTTTTATCCCAGCTACTATCTTAGAGACAAATAATATTTGGAAAGGGAATGGATAGGATGATTGGGCAACATCAAAGAATGGAGAATATAATGTGAAGGATGGATTTCATTAGATTTTTAGGGTGTAGATTTAGCTAGAAATAAGATCCCTATAGTTCTATTCTGGGATAAACAATGTGTCCCCTCAGCCCAGTACATTTGCATGGACAACTCTTCAAAGGAAAATTTTAATAGCATAAAGAGTTAAGAAATTGAGGTTTGAAGGGTCGTCTTGGTGTGTTCTTTGTAAGAAGGCGAAAGAATCAGTAGATCCAATTTTTATTGGCTGCCAGTTTGCCCAAGAGTGTTGACAATGGTTGTGTGCTAAATTGAGTTGGATAACTACTTTACGAAATGATATAGTGAGTCTATTCCAGTTTTGGCCAGGATAAGTAAATTTAGGCTCCCTCAAGAATCAATGTCCTTCGATGCTGATCTAGGAAATTTGGAAAGAATGAAATTGTAGAATCTTCGAGGATAAATAAATGCCCCTGAGCTCCTTCCAAAACAAGGTAGAAGAAGATAGAGTCAAGGTAGTAAACTTCACATCATCTTTCACTCTACAAAAATATGCAGTATTTACGGATTGGGATCCAAAAATAAGGTTTGCATGGGCTGGTCTCTAAATTTTGACCTTTGTGTGAAGTGGCACGAAGAAGTTAAATTCATTTAGGGATCAAGAAGTATGGATCCCCCCCCCAAGAGAGGATGGTTCAAACTAAACTTTGATGGGGCTCCAAGGGGAAACTCGGGACCCTCCAGGGTAGGATGCACTATTAAAAATTGGGAAGGTTCAGTTGTAGGGAGGATTTCCCTACCATTACCTGAGTTAATACTAATAATTATGCAGAATTCAATGTGCTAGTGTTAGGTCTACTTCTATGTAAGCATATGAATTTGACAAAAGTTGAAGTAGAAAGGGATTCTTCCATTATTGTGAATGCAGTCAGACTAGGTATGACACCCAATTGGAAACTTAATGTCATTTTGGAAAGAGCCTTAGATATCCTCAATAATTTTGAAGAATATACAATCAACCACATGTATAGGGAGGAAAATCAAGATGCAGATTAGTTGGCCAACTTAGCACATGAGGGGAAGATCATCAAGGAATTCTACAACTACAATCCTCATTAGATGGGACTCATGGGTCTGCAAATGTTTCAAAGTTCATATTTTATGACCGTTAAGTTTGGCAGGAAACTAAGTCAAGTTGAATGACTTTAAAAGGGAGGTATATTTATGGTTAATTAGTTTGGTTAAGCCCTTATGAGGTGGATAATTATTTCATTTAGACATCCAAAGTGAAGGACAAGTCACTGCGAAGTGGGGTATACAATTCCAAAGAATTGGTGGGCCAATTATTATATGTAAAGCTTGCCTTCTGCCAACCTTTTGAAGAAACACCTCCCACATGTCATATAAAATGGATTGGCCTTCCCATTGACAGATATTACAAATAATTATTATGAGTGATTAATCGATATTACAAAGGAAAACAACTTTGGAAACTGAGTTGAAGAATTGCTACTATTATAAAGGTTGCAGTAGTGAGGGATTCAATATTTGATAATGGAGTCTGCTGTTGGATTGAAGCCAGAGAATGACAACCAAAAAATACTCTTTTTAGGCAAATTCACTCATGAAAGATGGAGTAGAGTCTTGAACAAAATGTACGATTTGGCCATTCACGTGGTGATAGAAATAATGGGTGATGAATTTGTGGTCACTGATAACAAGACCTGAGTTAATTGTGATATTCTGGCAACATTTGTAGCCATCCTCCTCATTATGTGCCTACAAAAATTTGAAGCCTTGAAACTATGTTGTAGGGTTTTCAAAAAGGAGTTGTTGGGGGATTTGCATGTTGTTTTCCACAATGTGGACCAGAATATCATTATCCCAAAGTGCCAAGGGATGAATGCAACCAAGCCGATGAGGCGGTCAATCCCCCATCCTCTCAATGCATAATGAAAAAATATTTGAGGCTTAGAAGTCAACAATGGATAGAAATATGGACTTTCTCTAGAAATGTCTACATATGAATGTGGCTCCTACGAACGCATATAAAATTACAGAAGGGTATGAGCCCTTTTCAGTGTCATCCCATGTCAATCTAGAACTAGTGGATGAAGAGGTTTTGGTGAGCCGTGGAAAAGGTAGACCAAGGATGAGGGTCAAGGTTCTTGAAGCGAATCCAAAATTGGAAAAGAACAGGAAAGGTCTTTCCATAGCTCTAGGAGCTCGTCTGCCACCACATGGTGACTGTTACTTTGTTGACCCCAATATTTTGAATCACAAATAGAAGCGTCAAAGGTAATCCTGGGTAGGACCCAACTTACTGTGTTGTTGGTTTATATATGCCTAGTTGAGTTAAGTTAGTAGGTACTAGCATGGAATTTTGTTACTCTCATGTTGTTAGTATCAACTGTAGTCTGTAATAGTGGTATGGTTTATGGAAGATGGTTGGAAGGGAATTTTGAGTATGCTAAGACATTTTGTATGTATATAGGTTCAAAGGTCGATAGTAGGCTGATTTTGTGATTGGGTCTGCAACTTTAATGGCCAGATAACCATCAGATGTAATATCATTTTTTAATTAATATAATGGCTATGCCCCTTATCTATAAAAAGAAAGAAATATGGAAAGATAAAAATAGTGAGCATTCTAGAGAGGGAATATCAATTGCATTATTTTTACTAATCATATATTCTAAATCAAAATGATAAGTTTGGAGCTTAATTATTTTTAGTACCTATCATTCAAGTCTTATTGACCCAAGAAGAATTTCAAGTCATTGTGGTATGTTTTAACCATAAATATATGACAAATCAAATACTATCTTAACTCTACCAATGCATGAATAATGAAACACATCTCATTATAATATTTATGAAAATGTCTTTTTTGACTCTTTTAATTTCTCTCTCAAATTCTTTGGGATATTTGGACTATACACTAATATAGATCTACTTACTAATTCAAAAGCATCACATTTACAAGAAATAGTAATTAAAAATATGGATTAACAAGAACATAACATGAAATTATTAGCTCCTTCAGCTTCTTAAAGGTCTTTTGAGCCATACCACTCTAGGAGGAAACCACCTTTTTAGTAATCATTGTTGAGAGTACTAGCACTCATAGAAAAAACATAACAATGTCTTGCGTTAACTATACAGGCCAAATAACCCTTTTAGTTATGTCAATGTGGTAGGATATGACAAATCCAACATGGCAAGTGGATATTTTGTTGATATACTTTGATGATTTAAGAACTAGTGGAATGATCCAAGTACAAAATCTTTATAACCCCATATTCACACTTGTCTATTCATTTATAAAGACATCATGTTGCTCTAATATTTTAATATTTGTATTTAAATGCTCCAATTGTTATTCCCAAGTTTTTCTATAAATCAAAATGTCATTAAAGAAAACTAAAATGAATTATCTTAATTGATTACTAGATACTTGATTCATACATAATTTAAAACTGGATATAGAACATTTATCAAGTTGAAAGGCATGAACAAGCACTTGAAGAGCCCAAAATT
Organism: Thuja plicata; assembly: GCA_018584345.1. Classification (NCBI taxonomy): domain Eukaryota; kingdom Viridiplantae; phylum Streptophyta; class Pinopsida; order Cupressales; family Cupressaceae; genus Thuja; species Thuja plicata. Next base: position 40,785 of record MU223281.1, on the reverse strand, counting down.
ATGACTCGAGTGTTTTATGCATATCCTCAAACATAGATTTGGTGCGTAGGGGTTTCAGTTAGTGAACTTGGGTCATAGCACGTGCGTTCTTGGAATACGAAAGAATACCCCTATTTTCAAAAAATATTGCCCCAAACTCATTTTTTGTCACCCCCTTCCAATATCCCCTACACCCCTTTTCCTTTATAAACCCCCTTAATCCCTCACCTCACCACCCCCCAAACCCCTCCCCCTGACTATATAGGTAATATATTGCCCTATTTTTTTCTCATTTTAAACCCCCCAATATGAATACACATGGTATTGTATTGCCCCATTAGTGAAGACCTCGTGATTCGGTGATATCTCAATCTTAGATAAATATTTGAAAAGTAAATTTCTTCATACATATCATCAATAAAATCACCAATATTAGAAACAAGATACATGTTCTTAATCTTATTTTTAAGTATTCTATAGTCTATAAGAATCCTTGTTGTATCATATATTTTCTTCACAAGTAACAAAAATAATGTAAAAGGGATATAATAGGCTTAATATGGTCCATATCTAATAATTCCTATATGACATGTTTTATATTTTATTTATAGATCCTTAAATGGTGGCTAGGGGTGGTCATGATAGACAGAGAAATTGGTCCAAATCCAATGTTGTAGTGGAAACCTCTAACTAACAGAAACCTTGGAGGAAAATCACTAAACACCACACTATTCTTATTAAAACATATTTTAAATATTGATAGCATAAGCATAGTTCTTTTCTAGATATGATTTTGTAGGGATCGCCAAATAACCCCATCCCCAATATTTTTTTCTTGCAAACGATCCTCTTCATGCTTTTAGATATAAATAATCATGGCAATCAATCATAAATGCCTCTAAGAATAATATATTTCCCTTCATATTTAAATGTTAGTTCCATGTGTGGATATTTTTTTGTTAAATCTCTAAGGGAATGCAACCATTGCACACCTAAGACTATTTTAGTTTCTATAGGAATCCTACAACATAGTAATTATTAAGCATTTTATAACCACCAATAGATAATTTGGGTTGCCAAGCTATCTTGATTCATGGAATAGTGAATCCATCATTGTAATGGTATTAAATATGATAAATTATTCAACTATTATTCATATTTTAACCACATATCTTCGTCAATAAGCCCCACTATAATTAATCATGGTGATCCACTATCTAAATAACACTCCTAAAAATCTAAATGGATAATATCAAGATTCTATTAGAAGACTTGCAAGTGTGTTTCTATTTATTCCTAATTCTACATCCTGTAAATTTTCCAGTTCATGATCCTTTATGATTTCTAGTGATTCATTTTTTTTATAAATTATATGATCATTATATACCACCTTAAAATAATGTACTTAGTTCCTTACTAGGCATTTATGACATAGATCCCATGGCTTCTTACAATAGATGCACACTTCATTCTCTTTAGCTTATTTCTAGTGTGATCATCAACCCTTCTTAATGCACTTGGCTACTATGTAGATATTTTGGTATATGAATTTTAAATCCTCCTTTCTGAAATTTTTTGTATTTGCCAAAGGTGGGTGACATAAGTTATGATGATATTTTATTTAAGATGGATCGATCAAGTATTGTATCTATCTTGATATAATTTTAGGATGGAGAGGGTACAAAAACCTTAACAAATCCCTTAAGAGGATCAAATAGACCTTTAGTAAAGAGAAAAGTGATTGTCTTTTTGGATACATCAATATCATAGTTCTACAATGGTATAAAATTTAGGAACATGTAATTTAAGGAGTTTTATTGCATGATTTCTACATATTCTCTTAAATACTTATTCTCATATTTCTACTAAAAATGGTGTAAAATACTTTGACTAAAATTATTAAAATTTGCATAAGATTATGTCATTTTGTGAAAAAACCACAATGTCACCAATCATGAGAACCCTAATTGAAAAATTGGGTTACATCTTACTCTTCTATAGGCCTTAATGTAAACTAAGTCTACAACTTTCAAGTAACCAAGCTTGTGTAAATATCTTTTCATTGCCATCAAAGGTAGGGGTATTTTTTCACTCACTTTTTATTGCAATCCTATCTTCCCATCATTTTTTTCTATCACTAAGGGTTCTATCACCAAGAATTATTTTTTTAATTGTTTCCAAGTAGAATGTTTTTTAATGCTTAAAATTTATATAGATCTAATCATTAGTATTTTTGTTAGAGTAAAAGGTTATTTAAATTAATTAATTTAATCATACAGATTAATTAATTCACCTTTTTTTTTTCTTTTTTCACTTAAGCTAAATTTAGGAAGCTTTAGTTTTCATTTGATAAAAAACATTATTTTATGCATGCATGGATTTAATAAATCTTATATTTTATGCATGCATTCTTTAGGGTTTTGCTTTAGGGTTTTGATCTCCTTTATTAAGGTTTGATCTCTTTGTAATTCTCATTCTGATTAATTCAGTCTCATTTATTCCTCTATTCCAATTGTTTGTGCACTTTCTTGTTTGAGGATTTTCTCTTCTCTGTGGCAGGTTATTTGCATGCAGGTGATTATTAGTCTTGTGGGAATTCACCATTCTTGAATTTTAACATGGTATCAGAGCTCCAGACCTGACACTTCATGTTCATCTTTTGAAGGACCATATCTTGCAAGCTAAAGTTTATATTTGGGGGTAGATGAAAAAACTGGGCTTTTTGGCACCAAACGGAGGTCCCCATTGCGCTCAGAAGGGCCAAAAATCCCTAAATCTGTATAAAATTCATTAAGATCATAAAATATTTAAAAAAAAATTAAGGGATGAAACACTTTCCAATGCATCTGTACGATGCTGATGGAAGCATTGCATCAGCAGCCAACATGTAGGTTTAATTAAAAAAATTTGAATTTTTTTGTTGAAAAACAAATTTTTTAAAAGTTTTTTTGATACAAAAACTTTATTAAAATAAAGTCATTTAAAAAATGGGTTTTCTGAAAAGTCAAATGGATGTACACGAGTACATGCAGGTACTAACGCAACACCTACACATGCAAGCATTGAAATCAGTAGGCCCACCATTTTCTGCAGTTAAAATTTTACAGCCATCAACCCATCAACCAGTTTAACTCTTTTATCATAAAAAGAAGTTGGTGGTTTTTTGGCCATAACTTGAGAAAAAAGAGGCATTTTTGGGAAAACAAGATTTCACCAGAAAGGTGATTCTGAGACAAAGCTATTATTGCTGGTGGAGTTTTATGATTTTTCCATTTTACATGGTTTTATGCCAGTCAAAATTAGAGGTTATTTTTTTCCTTCCCAAGGGCATAACTTGTGCATTTGGACTCCATTTTTTGAAAACAAATAGGCGTTGGAAAGCTGTTTCGGTGCTCTTTCTAGATCTGTATTTAATTTCATCAAAAATTTCACTAGGTGCACATAGATAAAACATTAGTTCTTTTTTATTTCACTTTCCAACTATCATATTTGTGTTAGGGTTTGGGTTTTGTATTGTGGAGAGTATTTTCCTCTATTTCACATGGCATATTCTTCCTCTATTGAGAGAATTACTATGCACAATTATCACCTGGAAGGCACATATGGCCCGCCTTCTCATGTCAAGGGGGTTATGGTCTTGTTTGGATGAGGTTCAACCTCAATTGAATCGCCTGTTTGAGGTCATGCAACACAGGAAAAAAATGGATGAGGCCATGGGGATGCTTTCCCTAAACATTTCAAATAGTCTCTTGTTTCACCTTGAGGGTTTCACTACACCTAGGGACATGTGGACCTAGTTTTGTGATCTTTTTGGCATTGTTAATCAGTTTCGAGCACTTCAGATTGAGGCATAGATGACCTCTTTGGCACCTAATTCTTTTCCAATTATTGAGGATTTCTTGATGAAATTCAAGTCACTGTGATCATTGTTATAGGATTGTGGTAAGAACAAAACAAACACTTAGTGTATATACTTGATTCTCTCTAATCTTTGAGGTTCATTTTAGATATTTTCTTCTACCTTCTACTCCACCATGGATGCTTTGGGAAATTTTCCATGCCTACCTTTGAGGTATTTTGTGATTGATTGACACGTGAGAAGTCCAAGCTTACCTAGTTGGATGCTCTTGTTAGGAATAATAGTCCACAAGACAACTGAGAGGGGGGCTGAATCAGTTGTGATATAGATTATCAAACTTTAAACTTTATAAATCAAATTTGCAAATGTAAATGATAACACAGTAAATGCCAACACCATAACACAATATTTTTTGTTGAGGAAACCCTATTAAAGGTAAAACCTCGGTGGGAATTAACACCCACAAATAATGTACTGAGAGTATAGTATCCCTGTTAAAATATTTAGCCATGTTAGGAACTTGTTACAACATTACAGTACATAGTCCCTGTTAGGAGACAAACCCTGTTAGGAGTCAAAAGAAATAGTAGGCTCACTACCCAAAGAAGGTTAAAGCCACCCTCAAGGATTCACAATCTGAACAAGTCTATAAAGAAAATACACAATCCAGTGAACTGTCTGATAGAAATTGTTTTGCTTGGTCACTTCCAATGAAGTACTCTTCTCATAAACTTTGCTCTACATCCAGCAGTCAAAAAATATTCGCATCTTTCACTTCTCTCCTTTTCAATCTCTATCACACCTTTTCAAAAGAAAAGATCACTCATATATACCCTCTTACAATAATCCATTAGGTCGGCCAGTTAAGCTTTCCTAATACACAAATAATTAATTAGGTCGGCCAATTAAGGCTTTCCAATATACAAATAATTGTTTAATCCCTTACTAAGATACACACGGTATCTATAACAAGTAAAAATCATTTACAATCCATCAATTATGCTTCCAAATCTACAATCCATGCTCACAATTCATTTTACACGCTACATGTCTGAAGTCGGCCAGTAATTAGGTCTTCTCCAGAATACACACCACAACTGATGTCACCAGTCATCAAACATCAATCGAACTCAACCCATTATTCCAAAATATGTTAGTTGTCCACTAGTAAGCTCACATCACCTGAAATATCTTCCCTAGAAAGATACACCCGAAACATAGAAACACGCTCTGTTTAGAATCACAGTTACAATCCAAAAACTAGTCTTCACCAAATCAATTGTAACATCCGTAATATGAAACATAAAGCCAAGAAACCTTAGGATTAAGGTTAACATACATCCTTCTATAGAAATTCAAATTTGATCATTTTGAATCATCTATACACTATCTGTACACTTCTTCCAGTCAAGTAACCAGTCTGTCCTCTCCACAGAAATATATGTTGACATCAGTGACAAAACATGAATATCAACAACATGATAAGTAACTAAAAATGATATCATCCAACAATCTCCCCCTTTGGCATTGATGGAGACATATGAGAAAATCCATATGCATCAACCCAAAAGTACTCTCTCTCAATACAATCTTCTCAATATCATCAACACAAATCTCTCAAAATAGTAGGGATTTTCACATAGATTTATTCCCCCTTTGGAAGCAATGGCAAAGGGTGCCATAAATCATCTGTAGTCATCTGTAAGGTGTATCTTTTTCAAATATTCATATCCATTAACCAGGTGCAAGATCACCCAAATGCACTCCATAGTACTCTTCTGTGATCACTCCCCTTGAGGAGTAGATCCATACATCAAGTCCAGAGAATGATATAGCTCTAAGATCCACTGGACTGATACACATCTGCATCATTTAATTACCACTGGGAGGGGCCACCACCCCAAGCATGCCTCTGAGATATTTAGAAGCATATTTTGGCAAGGTTTTAGTAAATATATCTACTATATATTCCTTTGTGCTGATATACTCTAGTTTAATCTCTTTATCTGCTACCTTCTCTCTCAAGAAATGATACTTAATAGAAATATGTTTAGTCTTTAAATGCATTACATGATTCTTTGACATATTCACTGTGCTATTATTATCACAATGGATAACCACTGGTTCTTTAAAAATTATTACAATTTCCTTCAGCATTTGTTTCATCCAAACAACTTGTGTACAGTTTATTGCAGCAGCAACATATCTGAATCAACAGTCGATTGAGCAATATAGTTCTGCTTCTTGATCAACCAAGAAACCAATATTTTTCCAAGGGAAAATGAATCACCACTTGTACTCTTCCTGTCATCCACATGATGACATGTAACTGATTGAATGTTTGAAGATGTTAAGATGATCACCGAAATGCAGATAGATAATGCAAGACATTAAATCAGTTAATGGATTGTATTGTCATTGATGTCAACTTGATATAATCTAATTGGTTATAATATAAGTGTCAAAGACTTCAGAGAATCAGAGAGATAAAGATTATGCTTTTAGTAATTCATAAAAGACATGCATTCACTGAGTGACTAGAAACACCGACGGCTAGTGGAACCCAATGGAAAAAGATCACCAAAAGTTAAGTCATAGTGATGCCTGAGCAAATAAACTGATGAGCATTACCAAAGAGCATAATCACAAGCATTACCAACGGCCAGAATTACAGTGTTAACCGATGAAAAGAAATTTACAGTGAAGCCCAAAGGATAGACAACCCCGATGGAGAAGCCTGAGGAGAACTGAAGTGTTGACCAAAGCCATCAAAGAGTTAAAACAACAAAGTTAACTAGAGTTCAGAAATGACAAAATATCTAGCTGGTAGAGCTAAATATAGACTTAACTGGTAGTTATCATTCTTTTTATCGACAATTTAAAGCAATAGATAAGTAAAGGATTTAAAGTTGTTTTGTCTAGTTGGAAAGAAGATTTCTACGAGATAAAATGTGAGTTATGCTTTAAATTAGGATTGGATGATATTGCGGATCATGCCAAGATCAAGAAAATCAAGAACCTATAAATGATGATATCATGTCTATAAAGAGACAACTTAATTCATTACGAATTAAGGGGAGTGAATGAAAAAGAGGATGTTGGAGAGAAACTGGTGAAGAACAACTTCATACAGTCTTGATCAATCAAACTGAGGAGAGAGCTAAATATTTCTGTGAACACCGAGCAACAGAGCATAGCATCACTGAGTAGAACAAAATTGGAGCAAAGGTAGTGAAAAGATATATTGATCAGAATGATTTAATGAGCTTACAATAGATATGAAAATCTGCAAGTATAAGTTGTATATGTGAACAAATCATATTGTTTCAGTTTAACCATTGGTTTAGAAAGTCCCTTAACTAAGCAAGATTTAAAGATACTTTCTATATTGAGATAAATCCCAAGGAGTATCAAAAAGTTTGATCATGAAGATAGCATGAGATGCCATATACCATTTGACAAGCCATCAGAGTTTGGACAAGGAAGGTAGCATAGAGATGCCTAATATCAGGTGACAAACTAATCTTTTAAATCCTCTAACAAGGTCACACCTAACAGTGTGTTTGTAACCTTTAACAGGGTTGGCTCTTCACCGAGCTCACTTCAGAAGAGTGAAAATTTTGGGTAACCGGTCCCAAGTAGTTTTTCCCTTAACAGGGTTTCCACGTTAAAAATCCATGTGTCAATGTGTTTATGAGTCATTACTTTAGTGTTTTACATTACACTTAACTAATCTGGATTGATCGATGTACTCTAAGCTATTTACTGTCATTTGGTAAATTGAAAGATTGTTATTCGGTAAACATAAAGAATAAGGTTTAACAGAGCACTCTGAGAAGTAGTTATTTATTAAGTATATTTGAAGGCATACATCTTATAGGACTGAAGATAACTAGAGGCTTAATATTGTGGTACTAAGTTTTTGGGTTGATTAATTAGAATATTTTTGAGGCCACTGATTCACCCCCCCTCTCTCAATTATTACTAACACCACATTACCTACCCAATCAACATAAGTATAAGCCTGCAAAGTAAAATATTCTAATTTTTCATACCAATATCCATATTCTATTGTCCCTTTCAAATATCTAAAAATTATTTTTACAGCAGAAAAATGTGTCTCTTTGGCATCTGCCTGATATCTAGCCACAATTCCAACTGCATCGGTAATATCTGGTCTAGTGTGAGTTAGATATTGTAGACCTCCAATAATCGATCTGTACTTTGTTTGAACAACACTTTGAGTCTCATCACTATCAATCAGTTTGTTTCCAGTCACCATAGGTGTCCCAACAGGTTTACAATCTTTCATTCCAAACTTTTTCAACATTTTCTTAAGATACTTGGTCTGAGATATAAAAATGCCATTCTTACTCTGATTAATTTGCAAAGCAAGAAAAAGTTTCATCTCACCAATCATTGACATCTCAAATTCATTTTCCATTTCTTTAGCAAACTTCTTACTCATCTTATCATTGCCTCCAAAAATGATATTATCAACAAAAACTTCTACAATTAAGATTCCATCTTCATCAGTTCTCAAATATAAATTACTGTCTGCATTACCTTATCTGAAACCAAGATGAAGTAGATATTTGTCCAGTCTTGCATACCATGCTCTTGGTGCCTGTTTCAGTCCATACAGTGCCTTCTTCAGTCTGCAAACCATGTTTTCATCATTTGTCAAAGGAAAACCATCAGGTTGTTCAATGTAAACTTCTTCTTCTACATCACCATTCAAGAATGTTGACTTCACATCCATCTGATAAACCTTAAAGTCTTTATGTGCAGCATAAGCAAGAAATAGTCTCACAGCTTCCAATCTAGAAACAGGAGCAAATTTTTCTTCATAGTCTATGCCCTCTTATTGTGACTAGTCTTTACATACCAGTCTTGCCTTGTTTCTTACCATTGTTCCTTCTTGTAGTAAGTCATCTTCAAGATCACCTCAATCTGTTAAACTTTATCTCTAAGGACCACAAGCTCTGATACCAATTGTTAGGATTAACAATCCACAAGACAACTGAGAGGGGGGGGGGGTGAATCATTTGTGATATAGATTATTAAACTTTAAACTTTATAAATCAAATATGCAAATGTAAATGATAACACAGTAAATGCCAACACCATTGCACAATATTTGTTGTCAAGGAAACCCTGTTAAAGGTAAAACCCCGGTGGGAATTAACACCCACAAATAATGTACTGAGAGTATAGTATCCTTGTTAAAATATTTAGCCTTGTTAGGAGCTTGTTACAACATTATAGTACATAGTCCTTGTTAGGAGACAGACACTGTTAGGATTCAAAAGAAATAGTAGGCTCACTGCCAAGGCACACTTCCCAAAGAAGGTTAAAGCCACCCTCAAGGATTCACAATTTTAACAAGTGTATAAAGCAAATACACAATCCAATGAACTGTCTAATAGCAATTGTCTTTGATTGGTCAGTTCCAATCAAGTACTCTTGTCATAAACTATGCTCTACATCCAGCAGTCAAACAAGCTTTGCATCTTTCACTTCTCTCCTTTTCAATCTCTGTCACACCTTTTCAAAATAAAAGGTGCTCATATATACCCTCTTACAATAATTCATTAGGTTGACCAATTAAGCTTTCCTAATACACAAATAATTAATTAGGTCGGCAAATTAAGTCTTTTCAATATACAAATAATTTTTAACCCCTTGCTAAGATACACACGGTACCTATAACAAGTAAACATCATTTACAATCCATCAATTATGCTTCCAGATCCGCACTCCATGCTCACAATTGATTTTACATGCTACATGTCTGAAGTCGGCCAACAATTAGGTCTTCTTTAAAATACAAGCCACAGCTGATGTCACCCTTCATCAAACATCAATCTAACTCAACCCATTATTCCAACATATGTTGGTTGTCCACCAATAAGCTCGCATCACCTGAAATATCTTCCCCAGAAAGATATACCCAAAACACAGAGACCTACTTTGTCCATAATCACAGTTACAGTCCAGAAACTAGTCTTCACAAAATCAACTGTAACATCCACAATATGCAAAATTAGGAATAAGGTCAACACACATCCTTCTATATAAATCCAACTTTGATCATTTTGAATCAACTGTACAGTGTCCGTACACTTCTTCTAGTCAAGTAACCAATCTGTCCTCTACACAAAAATATATATATTGACATCAGTGACAAAACATGAATATCAACAACATGATCAGTAACCAAAACTGATATCATCCAACAACTCTTCCAAGATCAAAGATCCAAGCTTTGGTAGTTCACACATTTGCGAGTAGGCAGGAGCAGAAACATAAGTCACAAACCATAGAGCCTAGGAAGGATTCTAGTTCTCAGCACCCTTCTAGCCCACCTTCTCCTAAGGGGGAAATATCAAAGATAGAAAGACTTAAGTGTTCTTATTGTAAAAATCCAAATTATGATGAGTCTCATTGCTATGAGAAGAGGATAGATGGATATGCAAAATAGGTTTCAGATTTGACAACTCTTCTTATGAAGAGAAACATTGATATTCCTTTTTCTTCTACTTTTCACAAGTCTTCTTCTTCTTCATCTTTCCAGACAGATGAACATGATAGAGGAAATCTTCATACATTATGTGCAACCACTAGTTCACACTCTTCTAGGTGGCTACTGGATTTAAGTGTTTCACACCATATGAAATCTTCTCAAGATTTATTCTCTTCAATTATGTACTATGTGTTCGATCTTTGTCCTTTAACCTTCTCTCTATATATTAGATTACTCATAGTGTGATAGATAAGACAATTGAGTTCACACAAGATTTAGTGCACATCAGAGACAGTGAGACGAGCAATATTATTGCAACATGGACAATTGATCATTCTTCCCGCTTGTCCTCTTTATCTCGTTTTATTCCACCATCTCCACTGTCGGAGAATTTATCTCTTTCTTCACAAGAGCCTATTGAGGTGAAGTCAGGTCACTTGATCTTATGTGTTTTTATTGAGGCCATTCTTGTGACTTCTACACCTCCACCTCATGTTGAGTTTTCATTTGTTCAACAAGATTCCTCTTTATCTTTGCCTGACATTGTAGCTCTATCCATTGAGCCACCTAGTGTAGTTGTTGAGGACATATCAAAGGACATTCATCCCCTGTTAGATGACAAATTCAACACATTTTATATCCCACCTTCATTGTATATTCCATTACAAGATTCTCATGTGTACTCCTTTGAGCATCATCTAGGCCTTCTAGTTTCGCCTCACATTAAGGGGTTTCCTCTTCTTTATTTGTTGCCTTTGTTTCTTCCGCATTGGAGCCACATTGGTCTGAACATCGACACAGGGGTTCTATCATTCTGGGGGAGCTTTGGAGTCTCGATCCTCTCTCATGGGAGGGTTTTTTGTACTTATGGTCTTGAGAGAGTCTCTTGAGACATTGTATTTGTCCTTTTTTCATCTCTTTTTGGAGAAGAGTTTTTTCCCACTGGGTTTTCTCCTTTTCTTCGCTTTATAGAGTTTTGGTTGTGATTGGGTACCTCATCAAGCCTTGTTGTCGGGACCCAAGGTTTATTTCTTGCATGTAGTTTCATTTATGCACTTAGCCTTTTAGCTACTCCCCAAGTTTATCTTATGGGGGGGTGTTAGAGTAAAAATTGTATTTAACTTAATTAATTGAATCATACTGATTAATTAATTAAGTCACCTTTTTTTCTTTTTTCACTTAAGATAAATTTAGGAAGCTTTAGTTTGCATTTAATAAATTATTTTTATTTTATGCATGCATTATTTAGGTTTTGCTTTAGGATTTTGATCTCCTTTAATAAGGATTGATCTCTCTGTGATTTTCATTCTGATTAATTCAGTCTCATTTGTTCCTCCATTCCATTTGTTTATGCACTTTCTTGTTTGAGGATTTTCTCTTGTATGTGGTCAATTATTTGCATGCAGGTGATTATTGGGCTTGTGTGAATTCACCATTCTTGAATTCTAATAGTTTCTATCAGTATCCTTTGTGGGAGTATCCTTTGAAATTATTTTTCTTCCTTCTACTCCCTATATAAATAAGTTTACAAAATAGGTACATATGGTTAGATTTTAGGTTTTGGTAACCATTTCTTAATAGATACATATTTTTTTATGAATCATATAACCCATTATTTTTAAGATTTTCTCCCTATGAGTCTTCTACTAAAACTAGACTCGAGTTCTTGTGCCCATTGCAACCTAAAAGTTATAGAAATTGCAATCTTATTTGGATGGCGTAGAATATATTAAAGGATAAAATAAATTATTGTTAAAGCTGTGAAAATATCAAATGAAATTGTCACAAAATTTTCTATTCCATACATGTGTTAAAATTTTGAATTTGAAAGCTAAAGTTGTCAAAATATCAAATGAATTGTCACTAATTTTTTGATTCCATATATGTGTTGAAATTTTGAATTTGAAAGCTTCTGGTTATTCTATTTTATTCTTTTATTTACTCTAAGATCCAATTACAATAAAATTCTCGAAGGTTTTTAGGATGACAGGTCTTCAATTGTATGTTCTTAACATTTTATTACTTTCTTTGAAGTAAAATTGAGTAGAAAAATAATTATAGAGTTGGGTTTTAAAAAAATTAGTATAGAATTCTAGGGGATCTTATGAGTCAAGTTAAAAATAATATCCCTAACTAAAAAATAAATCTTATTCCTTCTCTTAAGAGTATCAACAAATGTGGCATTATTTATATATCCCATAAAAGGAATCACAAGCTTCATAATTCATATATAAGACGTCTCACTATCTACATTGTCATATTCTATAATTATATTTTAAATTAAATAATAATGATATAACTTAATTGAAAAATATATAAATGACACAAAATACCATATAAATTTATAGTTCATTAATATTTATAATTATAAAATAATTATCTTATATTTTTTTATGCTATAAAAGTTTCAAGTTGATGAATATACAAGTAACAAACCCTCTATTATATTGTTAGGAGTCCCAACAAAGTGACCTCCAACCTAAATATCCCATAAATGATATTAAAGTTTTACTATTGACCTATAAGACAAATTCTTAGGGACGATCTATCATAGAAATCAATGTTGAAGATTGTATCACGAGATTATACATGAAAGGGAATGGACAGTCATTCATTCACAACTTTAACAAATGACAAATAGTAGCCTAAATAGACTAACAAAGTTCTATAACAAGCAAAAAAATGTAAACAACCTATACATGTATTGAATGATGGAATATCCAATATTTCCCCCCTTATTAGATCAGTATTTTAAATTACTGAGAAGAGAATCTTAAAAAAATTCAAACTTCACACATGCAAGAGGCTTTGGTTAGATATCAACGTGCTTTTTTAGTAGAGCATAATTGAAAATGAATATTGTTTTGTTGAACATGTTCTTGTATTAAGTGATAATTAACTTTAATATGTTTTTAATGTTCATGGAACACTAGATTACAAACAAACTTGAGAACACTTGATTTATCATAATAAAGGATTACGGTTTGATTTTGAGGTGCACTCACAATCCTTCTAGCAAGCAATGCAACCAAACTACTGCACTTGCTACTCAATATTATACATCTATTGAGGAATGATAAATTATGGGTTTCTTCTTACTTCCCCAAGAAATAGGTCCAGAACTGTAAGAAAACAAATTTAAATGTTGATTTCTTATCATCAAGAGAACCTGCATAATCTGCATATATGTATCCTATAAGGAATAATTGATCATTCTTTCTATATTCCAAACCATGATTCATTCTACCACATAAGACCTTAAGACCCTTTTTGTTTCTTTTTAGTGACACATATTTGGATTTTATATGAATCTTAAGAGATAATTAATTTAGAAAAGCTGATATCTAGTCTAGTGTATGTCAAGTAAATCAAACCCCTAATCATTTGTTGATAGATAGTTTCATTCACTCAAGGAGATGGATCATAAAAATATAACTACAATCTTGGTTCCATAACTTTGTAGACATGCGTTTGAAATCTATCATTACTAAATTCTCTAGCAATGTCTTGCCATATTTTCTAAGAGATACAAAAATATGGTGATTAGTTTTCCATACCATTAAGCCAAGATAATACTCCATTAGTCTAAGATCTATCATATCAAATTCCTTCTTGAGATCGTTTTTGGTTCTCTTAACACTTGCTTATGAGTTCCCTGTGATTACTAGGTCATTGATGTATACATTGACTATCAACATTCCCATCCAAGTTTAAGATAGGAGCACTATGTAGAGTAAGTGATGATGTGGGAGAACTTATCTCACTATTCTCATAAAAAATACATCTTTATCAATGTATATCTTCTTTGGGTTAGGATATATAACATGATATGTCTTAGATCCAAAACATTATAACAAAGATTAATAAATTTCATAGGATTTTCATCAAGCATCTATATTTGTTTCTTAGGAATGTGCATGTATATTGTGCATCCAAATACATGAAGATGAGATATAGACGATTTTATCAGGTTGTCCAAAGCTCTTTTGGTGTGATGTCATCAAGTGTTGTGGGTGGTGTACAATTTAGAAGATAAACTATTATATGCATAGTTGTAGGTCAATATGGATGTCCTAAGTGAGAATCCTTCAACATGTTGCATACCATCTCCATGATGATGCAGTTAAATGTTGTTCAACACCATTTTGTTGATGTTGTAAGATATAGTTGGTTGATAACGAATTCCATTTTCCTTAAAGTAGATAGAGAATTGAATGAACCATTGGTGTTTTTTACCCCTCGATCTAAGCAGAGGGCACTAATACAATAATTTGTATCTTTTCCCACAAGAGTGCAGAACTCTTTGAAGTCAGGTAAGGCTTCATATTTAGTCTACAAGTAGTATACCCACATTTTCCTTGGGTGATCAACAATACAAGCATAAAATATTTGAAATCAATGTGACTAGGTGCCATGGGCCCACACAAATTAGTATGCACCAACTACAAAGGTTAGCTTGCACAATGCTCACTAGGATGGAAGGACACTTGATGTTGTTTTCTAACAATATGTAAGTGGAACAAATAACATTTGACTAAAATACCATTATTAGTTTTCCTAAAAAAGATTATAATATTTGGTAGAGGATGATGTTCAAGTGCAAAGGCTACTTGCACTCTTATATTTCTTGTCAAATTGGTATTGAATAATCAATCTAAGTTGAAAAATTATTTGAGTTGCGTGTAATAACATGATAAGTTTTTCCTTGGTGAGGGGCACTAAATGAAATACATGCATCAATGATAGAGATTAAAAAGACCGCTATCCAAAAATAGATCAAACTTAGAATTTATAATAAATATTATGATTGTAGCATGAAACCTTGTCATGTTGTGTAACATACGAAAAATATCTTGACCTTGTATTTATTATATTTTCTAAGTAATATTTTATTAAATAGTCATAAATGTTGGGGAACAAATATGCTCTTGAGTTGACATTTAGTTAATTATTCAATTTTAAAAATTTAAATGAAAAATAAAAAAAAATAGTATAATCTTCACATTAATAAATACATTGCATTTAATCAATTTATGGTAATTTGTCATAACTAAGAAATTATTTGAACTAAGTGTAGAATTGTTACTCTTTCAGTTATAGATGACGTCAAAACATATTAATGTTTATTTTTATATGAATTATGATAAATTATAAACTTATTATTGATTACCATATTTAGAAGAAATGTATAATAAATGAGATAAGACTATTTTGATGAATGTGATTATTTTGTGTAATATTAATAATTCTTATATATTAAAATTCTATTTCATATATGTTTGAATTCATATAATTTGATCCTATATGCACATCTTAAATATGTTTGTCCATAAAGATATTAAATAAGTAATATTCTAGCCTTATGTTAATCCAAAAAATGTGTTAGTTATAAGCATGTAACATGAAAATTCTTTCTATTTAATGTGAGAAGACATAATGGAAGAATCCTACAACCATCATTCCTTCATAAATATAAGCAAGTGATTAAATTATTTTAACAATATAACTTATGAACATTTAATCATTGTACACAAAAATAAAATTTTAAGAAAGTAACATATTATTTTTTCTTGCTAAATATGTGGGAGAGAGTTATCATTATACAACTATCCAATTGAAAAATTATAAAGAAAAAATCATATGATTTGATTGTGTATTCAAAATGATTATTCATCATATTTTAATATTTTAAAAGAAATCTATAAAAGCCTCCAAACTTTAAAAAATTAAATACATTTTCTATGATTTATCTTCAATTAAAAATCTGATTATAGAAAAAACATGTCTCTTTAGTAAAAATTTTAAATTATTACTATTTCAATTAAATAATAAAGAAATGGAGAGCATGAATGCTTAGCCATGTTTACTATACCGTTTTATTAAATAAAACAATATTTAAAGCTAATGTCATGAAAGTCGTTGTAGTATAGTGGTGAGTATTCCCGCCTGTCACGCGGGTGACCCGGGTTCGATCCCCGGCAGCGGCGTACGTTTATTTTTTTAATTTGCTGAACTTATTTAAGCGAAAAAGAGATTTCCGCGTGCACTCAACACTTATTGTAACAATATACACCCAAATTTTTTTTTATTGTAAATAGTATGTAAATACAAATGCTATTTTTCTGATTAGTATTCATAAATAAAAATGATATTAATAGATATAAATTATATAATATAAAATATAAATTTTAGGATGAAAAAAAAGATAATATTTATGTTAAAACTATGGAACTATCTTAAAAAATAAGAATATCATTTTGTTCAAGTTCTAGGGTGTTTCACATTCATCCTTTTCTTTGTACAAAGTTTTTTATTTTTTTAAATCTTGCTTATCTAATAAAAAACATCATACTATCCAATAAAGTAATTAGAATTTTCCACAAAGTTATTTTATAGAAAACAAATCTATTAATTTTTTTTTCTTTATTTTTATTTTATGTCCATTAAATCATATTGCTAACAAAGTGGAATTTTGATACAATTAAAAATAAAACTAATGGAGTATTTTCTTCCTCTATAAGTTACTCTTCAATGTATTTTTATTAGAAGGCAATAGTGGATGCATGCATAACTTGCAAAACTTACATAATTGCTGATTGGTCCAAAGTAAAGCCTCTTGAAACACCAAGCAAATTTCCAAATAAAAGAAATGTAACAACTTTAAAATATGTGAAAGTCGAAACCTAGGTGATAATGCGATGGCAGTTGTCCCTTCCTAAGTTCTTTGATACCACTTGATGCAAGTTGTGTATTACCTTATGGCCCAATGAGAACTTCATGTGCTCTACGTGGAAGCAAATCAGGGTTATCCCTTTACTGTAAATCAAACTGTAACAATCAACACCCATGTCAACTAACACCCTAACATTATCACCTAACCTACAACAAACTACACATAATGGAGACCTAAGTTCTTAATGCAACCTATCACACCAACTGGACAACAATGAACAAGAAACACAAAGATGCATTTTGCATTATATGTATATTTTTTACCTGCAAGAATTTGTGATTCCTTTATTCACATTCACATACATCCACACTCAACTCCTCAATTGTACCACA
The DNA here is from genome assembly GCA_018584345.1 of Thuja plicata. Taxonomy (NCBI): domain Eukaryota; kingdom Viridiplantae; phylum Streptophyta; class Pinopsida; order Cupressales; family Cupressaceae; genus Thuja; species Thuja plicata. The sequence goes on along the minus strand of MU223281.1, from coordinate 23,356 downwards.
CACTCAACCTCTCTCTCCATATCTTTGAACTCTCCCTCTCGCATAACTTTGCCACTTCCGTATGTTCATTCATTTCTCACATTCAAATTTTTGTTTCTTCTGTTACTCATACACACAATCTCTTTCTCTTGCCACACTACCCAATCGATCCTGTGTATGCACTTCACCTTATTTAGCTTTCTCACAACCTCTTCCCTCCTTGCACCTCTTTGCTTAGTTCCTTGGGCATTTTCATCTACCCTAGTCTTATCGGGCCTCCATTGTCTACAACTCTCTACCTTGCCCACAACTAAGTTCCAATGACTTCCTCATAAATTTGCTATTACTCATCCTCCTCGATTGCACTCCTTGTAGCTTGGCAAATTGATCAACTCCTCTCAATTGTTATTCCTTTTCTATTACAATCCATCCTAGGTGTCTTGTCCAACCCTCTTCTTTGGCTATTGATGAACAACCTCACCTCATTTTCTCCTCATCTTCTAAATTCTCGCAGCTTTCTTAAACTCCTATCTACACACCTTTTCTTTGGATACTACCAAAATTCTTGAGTACTCGATTAGCAACCATGAACTCTTCATTATATGATATAAACCTTTGTTAGACTCGCATCCTCCTCCTTGATATACAAGCACTTTCATATTATCACCTTATTGTATATGTAACTACAACATTATTGCTCCCTTCTTATGATGCCTTTTCATCTCGCAACCTCTTGTTGCTAGTAGCTACAAGTTTCCTTAGTCCTAATATCTCTCTTCCTTTTTAATAAATTCTCATTGCTCCCATAGAAAAATTATAGTTGCTACAAGTGTCTTTTTCTTCCACTATGAATTACTCTTGTCTTTGCTACACGTCTCTTAGACGCGAGCATTCACAAGTGCATCTACACTATGTCAACCACCTCATGAATGGTTGTAAATGAAAACCATCAACAATTGCAAGTGGAAACCATCTATAGTTGTAAAAGAAAGAAATCTTACAAGTGACTAACTCTATGCCTCTTCTTCATGCCAATTGTTAAGACCCACAGGACGCTACTGCTTTATGTGTAGTAGGTAACATGTGAGCCCCTAAGTTCACATATTGGAATTGTCTACAAGTCTCTTCATTTTCTTCTCTTTTGACACTTCATTGGAATTATTATCTTTTCCTAATGCCACCCTCAGCCTCTTACATATTTCACTCTCATGTACCTATACCTATAGCTACTCAATCTTCTCCTCCAAGTGCTCCTTTATTTTCTCTTCTCTTTGTGGGTTTTGATCAACCACTAGCCATCCATCTCCACTTTCTTCTCTCTTCTCTTACCATATAGTTTTCTATATCTACATATTCTTCCAATATCTGGATAACAAATCCTCCTCCTCAAGTGTGAGCTTCTACTTTTATTTTCTCAACTCTATGCTCATGATGAACTCCTATGGCTCACTCATCCTCTCATCTTCTTTACCCTCCTTGGATGTTACTTGTAATATCTTTCACAACATCATGCACCTTATTTTTGCTTTACCGACTCCTCTAGAAGCTCCTTGCTACTCGATGCCTATACTTGCAACATTTCACCTACACTATCCTATTCTTTCTCCTTAGTCACATTCTCTTGTGACACCTTTGTTGCATGAACTTGTAGCATTTTGTATAGATCTACTTACTCTTCCTCCACATCTCCTTGCATATCTCTATATCATCTTCAACTATCTCAACTTCCAAAACCTCTTCACTATTTTATATTACTTCCACTAGCAACATCTCTAGAACTAGATCATATCCCCTTGTATCTTAATGACTACATTCATTTTCTTCTACATCTACTTGTAACCTCTCCTACACAACATCCTTTCTATGCCCTTTTTTTGCACCAAATGTCAATCCCTATGCATCATCCTCTCTACTCTATTTTGTTGCACTTACTTGTATTACTAAAGCTAAACTTACTTGTAGCTCCTCAATGATGTTCTATATCACCATTACAACCTCACACATGGACTATTCCTTAATTGGACTTATATCACCATTACAACTTCACACATGGACTACTCCTTCATTGTACTTCATTGCATGCACTTGTAACACTTAAGTTGTGTCTACTTGTGGTATCTAAGTTGTACCCTACTTGTGACTCTTCACCCATCTTCTCTAGAGTTGACCCCTCAACATTCTTCAATTTGCGGGTTACAATTAGCTTTGGAATAACTAAAAGTGTTCATTAAAGGTACATTTGCATGCACACCATGTCTAATATATTATAACATTTTTAACATTATTAAATTGGTCAAGATAAGATTAAGCAAGGAATCAATCAAATTAGTTAAAATCAAGAGATCTTCTCCATTGATTGCACTTTTTACATCTAGGAGTTGGTGTTATGTCTTTAGGAATGTTAGATCATCTTGAGTCTAATGTGATAAAAGTTTTCCCATCCACTTGCATGAGAGGTTTAGGGTTTCTGTTTCATTGTTGTTGGAGGAGTTTCCATGCCTGGCAAGAAAACAACACCTTTGCTGCCTTTAGCTTTATCCACGTTGCAGATATCATGGAAGAGAATTGGCACATTGCAGGCATGGAAACAACTATTACAAATGTAACGGCACGTTGGGGGAAAGTGAGGTCCTGCTATCCCAATGCAGAGCATGTTGGAGGACAAATAAAGAGATGCATGGCATGTTCAAAGTTCTCCAAGAGCTAGGTTCCACATGGAATGCAATCTGCATCTTATCAGATCTGTGTTTTCATTTAAAAGGTCTGTTGATTCACCAAATCTGTGTTCAAACAGTGAAGATACTACCATGAGCAGTGTTATTTATAATCAGGTGTAATAGTTTGTAGGGCATATAAAAGGGTAATCCAGACATCATCGATAGCCCATAAAACCCCTTCTAAACCCTCCATGATTGTCCAGGAACTATAGAATTCAATGGGTAATTTAGATTTTTGGAAATATTGAAGAATTTCTGCCTATTGCAGAGGAGGCTTGGATTCAGGTGGTTAGATATTCCGATGAAATGAAAAAAATACTAGGCTTTTATGTGCCAAAGTTGCATGGTGCAGAATAAAGTTATGGCTGTTCTAAAACCCTCTAGAGTAGCTGGCAGATGCTATGATTTAGCCATTTTTAAACTTCAACCTTTGAATCTATAGAGGACTTCAACTCCAGATGTCTTGGAATAGGTGCTTTGTAGCAGTGGAGCAGTGATGTGATAGATGCTATCTAGTTTTTGAGAATATTGGGGAGCAAATAAAAACTTACAGAAGAGCTACCAGGAATATTGAGGACATCAGCTTTTCAGAAAATGGCCGAATGCAATAAAATACAGTGGCTACCTGAATGAAAGCATAAGAAAATAAAAGTGGATCCAATGTGGGTTCAAGGAACACAAAATAACCTATTGATTGCATGCATGGTTGAGTCCCATTTGATAGAAGAGCACAAAGATCCAAGAACTGGTTATTGCCAAGGTATGAGTGATTTATTACCGCCCTTCATTGTTCTTTAAAGATGATGCTGATTCATTCTGGTGCTTCGAGCCTCCTTCGAAGAATACGACCAGATTTCCAAATGGAAGATCTGTTGGAAACTTTGTGAAGAATATTATAGTTTACTAACCAACAATTTTTAAGCACTTGGCTCTGGTTGGTAATCAAGTTTCATGCATTGTTGGTCCAATGTAGACCAAGTAAAGTCTCTGATAGATGACTCACACTGTTAGTTTGGTAGCTTGGACAGTTGTTCTTCCATATGCTAATAATTATTTATTTGACTCTTTGTAGAAACTTCTAAGTTTGTAGAAACTTCTAGTTTGTAGAAACTTCTAGAAGCCGGATACTTCCAGAAGCCGGAAACTTCCAAAATCAGAAACTTCCAGAAGCTGGAAACTTCCAGAATCAGAAACTTCCAGAAAGTTATTGATGAAGTCAAGATAATCTTAGCCATTAAGATTGGATCTTGGAGGGATTATAAAAGGGGGTCAAGGGGCATTTGGAGAAGAATAAGTTGAAGAAGAAACTTGCAGTGTTAGCAAGGGCGCAGTGATAGCATTTGAGAGATAGCAGTGGAGGAATATTAGCAGGAGGAGTTAGGAGATTGTCTGAATTCTGCCAGTGAGAGGCAAGGAACTTTGTATCTCTTAATTTGCTGAAGTTTAATATATTTCTCATCTGCAATACTGGTTTTCCCTTCGGGGTTTTTCCAGGGACAATTTGTCCAAAAATATTATGTTATTGTGTTGCATATTTCTTTCTGTATTTTTTTGGTGAAGTTGCAGTTGTGTTATTTCTCGTTATTTTTTAATCAAATAATCTTTATAAGAATAGGAGATTAATAATCAGTGACTGTAATAGATTTTTCACATGGTATCAGAGCAGTGTTGAGGATAGAAAAGGTTTACCCTAAGCAGAGGAAAGAAATTTGAGTTTGACCTCTTTCGACTTATTGTTTCTTTTATTTCTTTGAGATGGCCTCAACAGGTTTGAGAGATCAAGACAGATTGGATGGTGCCTCAAATTTTGGTGTCTGGAAAGCCAGAAATTCTTTACTGCCGGAAGAGAATGGTATCAAGGAATATGTTACCAGTACTGTCGTTGTACCTACAGATCCAGTACAACTTGCAGCATACAAGAAGGATGATGCCAAGGCGAGGAGGATAATCCTTGATGGTGTCAAGGACCATATTGTACCACATATCGTAGAGTTAGATACAGCGAAGAAGATGTGGGATGCCATTCTGAATTTGTACCAGAATGCTACCACTAACCGGAAGCTGATTCTCAGAGAAAAGTTGAGGAATATTTGGATGAACAAGGGAGAAGATGTTACAAGTTACCTCACCAGGCTTAGACTTGTCAAGGACGAGTTAGCAGTTGTTGGAGATAAGCCAGATGAAGGCGAGCTAGTAAGAATAGCCCTAAATGGGTTTACTAAGCAGTGGGATGTCTTTGTTCAAGTTATTAATGGGCGAGACACCTTACCTTGCTGGGATCGACTATGGAGTGATTTCACTCAAGAGGAGCTTAGACTAAGTCTTGTCAATGGAGCCAACAACAAGAGTCAGAAAAGTGAGGTGGAACAAGAAAATGTTGCCCTAGCGGGAAAGGGGAAAGCAAAGAAGGGATCTAGCAAAGGAGAAAATTCACAAAGTGAAAACAAGAAGAAGGACCTATCTAAGGTCAAGTGCTTTGGTTGTCACGGGTTTGGCCACTATGTCAGCAATTGCCCACAAAGAAAGAAAGATAAGAAGGGAAAGAACCAGGTGGCGGCTTCAACAAGTGTAGAGGAGCTCTCTAGTAGATCTGAGGATGAGTTTGCACTCATAACTTGTATGATTAGCTCAACCTCACAAAGTGTCTGGTATATAGATAGTGGAGCGTCATTTCATATGACAGGAGTTAGAGAATACTTCTCCAGCTACAAGGAGGAGAACACCAGTATCCAGATTTCTATGGGAAACTTGTCCAAGTTCAACTCAGTTGGGAAAGGGACTATTCAGTTTCAAAGGGAGAATGGAAAGGTAATTCCTCTTCATGATGTGTTGCATATGCCAGGCTTAGGTATGAATTTGGTTTCTGTATCTGTCCTTCAGGATAAAGGGTATAATGTTCTCTTTAGAGGGATGCATGTTTTGATTAAGCATAAAGATTGGAAATCGCCCATATCTATTGGAGTTAGGAGTGGTCGCCTTTATAGGTTGCAGGTTGATACTCCTAAGGCACTCATGAGAAGCAGTAACCCTAGAGATCTTGGAGAGCTATGGCATAGGAGGATGGGCCATATTCATCATGGAGCACTTAGATTTCTTCGTGAGACGGTGACATGTGTTCCAGAGGTGAGCACAGAGCATGACGATGTATGTAAGGGAAGTGTGTTGGGAAAGTTTGCGAAAACATCTTTTCCAAGGAGTGACACCAGATCTATGGGTGTTCTTGATCTAGTACATTTAGATGTATGTGGACCAATGTCGACAAAGTCTCTCAGAGGATATGAGTATTATGTTACCTTTATTTATGATTTCTCCAGAAAGACCTTGATATACTTCTTGAAGACCAAGGATGAGGTTTTCAGTCACTTCCAAGAGTTCAAGGCTCTTGTGGAGAACTTGACAGGAAGGAAGATAAAGGTTCTTCAGTCAGACAATGGAGGCGAGTACAAAGGAAATGACTTCCAAGATTTCTGTACCAGACAAGGAATCAAGAGAGAGTGGACTGTTCCTTACAATCCATAGCAGAATGGAGTTGCTGAGAGGAAGAACCATTCTATATCAGAGGCAGCAAGGGCTATGCTACATGACCAGGACATGCCCCACTACTTATGGGCAGAAGCGTGTAGTACAACAGTCTACATTCAGAATAGGGTTCCACACAAGGTACTAGGGAAAATGACACTAGAGGAGGCTTTCACGGGGAAGAAGCCAGATGTTGGTCACTTCAGGATATTTGGAAGTTTGGCATATTATCTTATTCCTGGAGACACACATACCAAGTTAGATCACACTGCAGAGAAGGGGTACTTTGTTGGGTATAGTGAAACTTCAAAGGCATATAGGATGTTCATTCCAGGGACCAGAAGAATTATTGTCAGACATGATGTCAAGTTCATGGAGGACAAGGCGTTTAGAAGGTCTAGAGATTTTCCAGCAGATGATCGGAGTGAGAAGCCAATGAAAGCTCCAATTCCAAGTCAAGGACAACAAAGCTCAAGTATAGTTACTACTACAAGCATAGACTCAGGTGGTGAAGATTCACAGAGTATGGAGCAACTGGTGCAACAGGATATGCATCAAGATGATATAGAGGTTGATATTTCATCCTCTACAGTTGGCAACAGGAACCATGAGGTTCAAGACACACAAAGGGATACTTAGGAGTCTGTGGGAACTCCTAAGAAGAGTATAAGATAGAGGAGACAACCAGCCAAGTTCAATGACTATGTGGCATTAGTCAGCCAGTTGGTAGATAGTGAACCTTCTAGCTATCAGGAAGCTGCAAAGCATTAGGTATGGCGAGATGCTATGGTTGAGGAATATAACTCAATAATGCATAATGATGTATGGGAGGTAATGCCTAGACCAACTGATAGAGCAGTAGTTGGATCGCGCTGGATCTTCAAGATAAAGCATAGTGCAGATGGTAGCATCGAGAAATATAAGGCAGGGTTTGTGGCCAAGGGGTTCTCTCAGAAGGAGGGAATAGACTATGAGGAGACATTTTCTCCAGTGGCCAGGTATACTTCTATACGATCTGTGATCTCATTTGCAGCACAGATGGGATGGCAAATCCATCAAATGGATGTCAAGACAACATTCCTTAATGGCGAGCTGAAGGAGGAGGTATACATAGAACAACCAGAAAGCTTTGTAGCACATAGCAAAGAGACCCATGTGTGCAGATTGAAGAGAGCTTTGTACAGACTCAAGAAGTCTCCCAGAGTGTGGTATGAGCGCATTGATAATTACTTGCAGGAAATGGGCTTTGTGAAGAGTGAGGCGGATGCTTACCTCTACTACTTGGTGGTTGGGGGGTGAGATACTCATTCTTGTTCTATATGTATATGACTTGTTTCTAACAGGTTCACTAGGGCTCATAGAAGAATGCAAGAGGGATCTTGCAACAGAGTTCGAGATGAAGGATTTGGGACTTATGCACTACTTTCTAGGCATGGAGGTATGGCAGACAGATGGAGAGATTTTCCTTGGACAAGGGAAATATTGCATTG
>MU223281.1:0-15529 GCA_018584345.1 Thuja plicata | reverse complement strand
TTCATGGTTGAGCCAAAGAGAGTGCATTGGATAGCAGCAAAGCATGTGTTGCGTTATTTGCAAGGTACAGTAGATTATGGGATCAGATATGTTCGAGGTGAAGGTATCAAGTTGATAGGCTATACTGGTGCAGATTGGGCAGGCAGTACAATGGACAAGAGAAGCACTTTAGGGTGTTGTTTCAGTTTGGGATCGGGAGTTGTCTCTTGGTTCAGCAAGAAGCAAAAGTCTGTGGCTTTGAGTTTTGCAGAGTCAGAATATATTGCAGCCAGCATGGCGACTTGTGAAGCTATATGGCTTCGGAAGTCGCTAGTAGCCTTGTTTGGTCAGAAGGTTGAGACTACGGTGATACACTGTGACAATCAGAGTTGCATCAAGTTGATTGAGAATCCGGTGTTTCATGATAGGTCAAAACATATTGACATCAGGTATCACTTCATCAGGGATTGTGTACAGCAGGGGATTGTTCAGCTACAATTTATACCTATAGATCAGCAGGTAGCAGACATTTTGACAAAGGCACCGGGGAAGGCAAAATTCATCTTCTTCAGAGATAAGTTGGGTGTTGCACAGAACAACTTCCTCACTAAGAGGGAGTGTTAGTTTGGTAGCTTGGACAGTTGTTCTTCCATATGCTAATAATTATTTATTTGACTCTTTGTAGAAACTTCTAGTCTGTAGAAACATCTAGTTTGTAGAAACTTTAGAAGCCGGATACTTCCAGAATCTGGAAACTTCCATAAATCGGAAACTTCCAGAAGCCGGAAACTTCCAAAATCGGAAACTTCCAGAAGTCGAAAACTTCCAGAAGTTGGAAACTTCCAAAATCAGAAACTTCCAGGATCCGGAAACTTCTAGAAGTCGAAAACTTCCAAAATCAGAAACTTCCAGAAAGTTATTGATGAAGTTAAGATAATCTTAGCCATTAAGATTGGATCTTGGAGGGATTATAAAAGGGGGTCAATGGGCATTTGGAGAAGAATAAGTTGAAGAAGAAACTTGCAGTGTTAGCAAGTAGTCTTGCAGTGTTAGAAAGGGCGCTGTGATAGCATTTGAGAGATAGCAGTGGAGGAATATCAGCAGGAGGAGTTAGGAGATTGTTTGAGTTCTGCCATTGAGAGGCAAGGAATTTTCTATCTTTTAATTTGGTGAAGTTCAATATATTTCTCATCTACAGTACTGGTTTTCCCTTTGGGGTTTTTCCAGGGACAATTTGTCCAAAAATATTGTGTTATTGTGTTGCATATTTCTTTCCGTGTTTTTTTGGTGAAGTTGTAGTTGTGTTATTTCTCGTTATTTGTTAATCAAATAATCTTTATAAGAATAGGAGATTAATAATCAGTGACTGCAATAGATTTTTCACACACACTTGGGTAAAGGTTTTAGTTGCTCTCAATTGAAAATCCACATAGAAGTCTTTGCATATCAAGTATTCAACCAAAATGGTTACTAATCTCTCTTCTTTCGTGATGCCTAAAATTTGGGGTGTCTTGTTCTCCATGAACCCTATGAAACCCATAACACCATACCAAGTTTAGTCACAAATTCATGAATATCAAAATGACACCCATTTTTTTTACCTTCATCTAAGATCAAACTTCCTTTGGTGACTATCTCCACTTGGTCTTCAAGTGTATTCAAGTGTATTGAGTGTATTGAGATATCATGTTGGTGAATGCTTCCATTATCCTTTATTATAGGGTCAGTTAGGGTGTTGGAATACCAAATGCTGGATATAGTCAATTCTGGAAGATGCTGCAATTCCGAAAGATACTTATCTTGAAAATGATTTTCAAAATATGGATTGGACTTGTTTGGTTCACCTGGAAGATGACCGAGAAGATGCATAAGGACTTTTAGTTGTTTATTTCTTAATTCCTTTGAATATATATACACACATCTGTATATATATACACACCTATGTATATGTGTGTATACACACACATGTGTGTATATATGTATATACATACATCACATGTGCATATACATGTATATATACACATGTGTGTATATATACATATGTGTGTATACACATACATGTGTATATACACACATGTGTGTGAGATATTAAATTTGGTTTTATAAAAATTGGAATTGGAATTCGAAATTCCAATTCCACCTATTTGGGTGGAAGATGCATATGCCCATTTTGGGGCAAAATTGGAATTTTGAAATTCCAATTCCAATTTTTTTGGATGGACACAAACATGGAAGAAACAAAACTGGGAATTAGATTATGCCAATTCCAGGCATATTTCAGGTACCAAACAGGCCCTAAGCATTCATATTGGCCTCTCTTGGATTTGTCAAGTGTAAACTGGAAGTTTCATTTTCATGGTTACAATCTAACCCTGCAACAATCCCAGTGATCTCAGAGTAAAGGAGTTTGATTTTTTTTTCGGACAATATCTATTGAGCCAATATATACCATCATAGAGTTTTCTCCCCTCATTCCATCCATTATCGAAAAGGAAAAATAATTTGAAAGCGTGTGGCCTATTTTGGAAAAATATCCAAACACGTTTGAGACATTCGTGAAATATCCCATGAACCTCCCACTTGCTTGTAATGGTGAGAGTAAGGCCATCAAAGAAATAGTCCCACAAATTCTACACCAACACACGTGAATGACCCTTCTTGAGAAATGGTATGCCTATGCCACAAGCTATAGAGTGCAATCTCCATCTCTCCAATATCATTGGGTTTTCATGATCAACTTGCAATTCTTCTTCATGGGTCAATCAAAGTCACAACAAAATAATAAATATCATGCAAATCATCAATTCTTCTTCATTGGTCAATCAAAGTCAAATCATTCTTCACAACAAAATAAAAAATTTCAAAATAACAAATATCATGCAAATCATCATTCTAGAGTCCAATCATTCACATACATTACAAATCAGCATTACATAACGTGCAATCAATTTTATGAGGTTTCTTACAAGGTTTCTTCGACAGTATTTGCAATTATTGACACATCTTTAGCACATAATACTATTTTTCATTAGGGATGATGATGTTCTTTAGCACATAATACTATTTTTTCATTAGGAATGATGATGTGTTAATCTTGGACCTCACAATCTTCTAACATTGAGGTGTCCTCTTGTTTGATATCTTATAACTCAATTTTTTTTTCTCTACTATTACAACTTCTTTCTTGACCTCCTCTTGTGATTCAAACTCTAGTGTTCTTAACTATTTGAGGTTTCATTGTATTGAGCTCTCCCTCTTTTAAGAATGATCCTTTTGGCTTCTACTCCTCGGTGGATTTTGAATCTTCCTTTTTCATGAATCCCCCCCTTCCTACATTGCCCAGATTCTTCTTTTACTTGGACTCCTCTTGTCATCTCTAGATCTTATCATTCCATTCCAGAATCTTTGTTGTGACGATATTATTCATATCTTCTTCTCTCCTATTCATTTCCTTGACACTCAAAATACCTAATAAAATCACGTCTTAATAGATGGATGAACCCATGTCCACATATTTAGCATGACATATCATTAAAGTTCTTAATTGCAATCTTTTGACTCTTTTATTTTTCAAATTTGGGCTCTAAATGTCATAAACCCATGATTTCTTCTTTCTTTCTCCATTTTCTATTACCAAATTCCCTATCACTTATTTGCATGAACCTGCATCATCACACACTCATTGGATGGCAAGAAATGTGTTATGTACCACTAGAATGTCCCTTTCCAAAACTTTCAACAAATAAGAGATTAGAAACTTAAGCAACAACATTCATCATATAATATGTACTACTCTTTGATAACTATATCCACCAGTAAAATTATTTACATTCAGCAACACAAATAAGTTTACATAAATGATTTGAAACTCCAATAAGAAATTTATTGATTATGTAATTGATCTCTACAATAAGGGACTATTATGACAGTCATAACATGCAACAACCCATAACAATAACTATAAACAATGTTCATTGTGACTCACTAAACTCTCCTACACTTCCTTAAAACTCCAATGCACTCCTTGAGTGGAAATTCTCTCTAAGAACCAAAGGGTTCATTCTCTAATCCTAAAAACTAATGGATTTTCATCCACTGATCATATTATCTTATGAACTCATTTTCATTCATAAAATACTTGAACACAAATTTTAGGGTAGATAGAGTAACATAGCATGATACCTACAGTTGAAACAATTTCCTAGTTCTATGTGCCCCTCAAAAATTTACCAAATTGGTCAACCTAGACCCAAATGGTTTCAAGGCCCAAATTTGAATCCTCCACATTATATTATATGTTAGCCTTATAGGTATTATAAGATAAATTCTCATCAAATCTTCAAACTTTGCCTTCCCTTCCAATCGAGCATTCATTAGGCCACAACCTCAACCCTTGACCTTTAATGGTTATTTGGCATGGATTGGGAGGTATCTTTGATCCTTGACACCCAATAATTTTCTAGCATGAATCGAGTGACATGCCCAACCCTCAGCCTTAGAAAACTATTTGGCATACATCAAACACCATCTTCAATCTCTCATGTCTTCATACCATGACCCTTGATCTCTAATGACTCTTCAACATGGATTAGGAGGTATGTCTGATCCTCAACACTTGTCATCTTTTTAAGATGAGTCATGTGACACACTTGATCCCCTATGTTTAATAGCTCTTGCAATGTATCAGGAAGCATATTTGATTTTTGTTGTCTCCATGGCATGATTCAAGTCATAGTCCTAACTCTCAAACTCTAATGACTCCGTAAGGAAATAATTTTCCTCCTAATTTTGAAAAAAGAGACATCACATACACACTTGTCAGCACAATTGAAGAACACCCACTTGGGTTGAGCTAACATACAAGCTTTTCATTCAGTAAGGACATTACATACCTAGTTGTTGGCCCTACCATATAGTTTGGGTGCATGCCTACCAACACAATAGAGCAATGTTGTGCATAGTTTAACCAACACATGAGTCTTTTTCCAACAAGGATGTTACACATCCTTGTGATATGCATTAGACACTCAACTCATTATTATCTCAACCTATCACCCAGGATGGATGGTCAAATAGAAAGAGTAAACTAGGTGCTAGAGGATATGCACTTTAAATATATGTCTGGGGTCAACATTCTAAGTGGGAGCAATATTTTTTTCCTATTTCAATTTACTTATAATAAAGGGTGTAACAATTTTTTTAGAGTGACATTTTAGGTCTTGTATAGACATCCTTGATAGGCTCATTTAAATTCTAATAATGTTGGAGATTAGTTATTCTTGGCTTTAAGATGTTTTAGGATATCAAGTTTCAGGTGGTCTAGATCAAATAGTAGTTATTGACTACTCGAGATGAATAGAAAAAGTATGACAACACCAATAGATAGGATTGACATTTATTTCTTAGTGATCATGTATTTTTTAGAGTATAGTTATACAAGATATCAATTCATTATGATAAATATTCTAAGGTTATACTATTCATTTTTAGGCCTTTTGAGATCCTATAGAGGATTAATTTGTTGCATATTGACTTGCCTTACAACCCAATCTCTCACATATTAATGATTTATTTCATATTTTTTTACTTAGACAATATATTTAGAATGAGATACATGCTTTGGGTGCCTTGTAGGCTCAAAAGGGAGACAACTTTCTTTGGATCCCAAATGTATATTGTACTATTGGTCCTTGTGGCTTGAGGGTTTTGGCCTATTTGGTAAGGGTACAATGAGAGCTATTTGATCACTCCATAGCTACTTGGGAGGATGCTTGGATGCTAAAGGTTTTTATCCTCAAATTTTTGAAGAATTTCAGGAGCAATCCTAATCTTAGGTTGGGGGATATAATGTCTTAAGCATATGTATTGTATATGTCTAGTTGATTTTTCTTAAGCAAATGTATTATATACTTATTGATGTTTTGTATTTCCACCAATGTACTTTATCAATGATTTGTAATATTGACATTTGATTTTTTATTATGCATTATGAGAAGCATTTTTTTGCCTTTATCTGCTTGGACTATTACAATGTTACATATTCATTTTTTTCACTATATATGTTACATGTGACATTGGCATTTCTATTTAGTTAATATTGCAACTTATTGTTGATTTATGTATCTTAATATATAAGTCATGATAGTTGTAGGTGATTTCAGCAAGATGTGATGATTTGTTATTGTGGGATCACTTAGTGTAGGGTGTTTAAAAATATACTTCAACTATCCTTCTATTTTGTAGTTATTATTGACGTTTCACTTGGGTGTGTAAGTAGAGGCTTTCCTAATAGAAAAAGTTGTATTGGGTAAAACATGTATTGTTGTAACCGATAAAAAAAAAAACATGTATTGTTAAGATCCATCTCACTCAATTTGAATCATGAGGTGAATCTCATGAATATCTATGAAGCCAGTATCTAAATTAGTAGTAATTCTAGAATCCTTTTAGTGTGATTGAACCCATAAAGTGTGTTTGTCCTTTGCATTTTTTTTTTGTGTTACAATGATTTATATTAATGTTAAAATAAGTGTTTAGGGGAAAATCATTGGTTATTTTTAACAATTAGTCATTCCGATTAGGGGAAGAGCACCAATACCTACACACCCTAGCTCTGCACACTTGTAGAGCCTAAACTATACTTTGACTTTTTTTTTTGGTTGTCTTTGTATTTGAGTTGGCACCTTAAAAAAAATATTTCTTGGCTTATGGGTATTAACGAAACTCCTTGTAGAGATCGTTAAGCGTTGGAGGGTAAACAAATGGTCATTTCAAAGTGCTGCCCAATAACCACTCAAAGTTGCACCAATAACCATTCAGTCAAAATTGCTAGTACTTGTGAACAAATGTCCTAGTAGTCGTACACAAATGTCCCAATAGTGGTGCACAAATAGACCAATTACCAACCAAAAAAGTTAAAAAATGATCTACTATTTTGAAGCTCCTTTAAAATTAGTTATCGAGGGGGTCAAATGTGCACATGTGCAATAATTGGAACACATTAGATTACTCGTGCTCTTCCCTATAATTTTAAATTTTGAATGAAAAGTATTAAATTTTGAAAAATCCAAATTTAAATGACTCCTACAAAACAAAATATTCTATAGAACCTTAAAAAAACACAGCCTTAATTCATCTCATATTTATCTTCATTTTGAACTGAAAGTTCAAATGGGAAACCCATGCCGCAGAGCAGAGAACGCCTACCATATATGTATTCGGCGATCGCTATCTGTGACTAACTGTAATGAAAAATGTGTCATTCAATTGAGACACGTTAAAAATTTGCAATCCTCTTTCAAATCGGATAAGATTGGAATATCTTTAGAAAAATCCTATACTAACTTTCTGAAGGAATCCATTTGCTAAATTGCTGCGTGTTATGCGTGTTTTTCTCACATTTCAATCTTTTAACCCAGGATTCGTCGTCTCGAATCCAGAAAAAAAAATTACAAAGGCGGTTCATTTACATGGAGAAATTCGTAGACAAGTCTTACGATTCCACGACTGTTACCCATTCTTCTTAGGCGGATCTTGACTGGCTTTTTGGCCCTGTTTCTGAATTCTGATAAATAGAAGAAACAGAATGGCGCTGCAGAAGGAATTCAAGAGGCAGCCCACGATTCCATTACATCCCTGTTTCCTCAAATGCAACCACACAACCCACATACTCGCTGAAGATGCCACACCCACCTCAACCATTCTGCAATATCCCGCAAGCCTTGTACAACGGGGAGAGCAATTCAATCCCCTGCAACCCCCAATGATAAAAACAGAGCACAAAATCACATTCATAACAGTGTTACTCACGATGCACAATATCTGAAGAGACTGGGAGAATTCCAACCAGAAGAAACCCACAAAAATGGGCACTGTGCTGCTCAAAATCTGAGGCAATTTCACAGACTTTTTCCCCAAAATCATGATGAATGTATCCAATAGTTCATAGTATTTGGTGAGGTAAAAAACATAAGACCAGAAGAAAACTCTTCCTGCAGAACGAGTTGTTAGGAAAGCTACTCGCGGAAACGCCTTCCAAATGTCAATTTACAGGGGAAATTGATCAAATATACTGAGATGCATAGGATAAATAAGAACAGAGAAAATAAAGCCACACACAGGATAAAACACAAGAGACAAAGATTTACGTGGGAAACCCTTACGGGAAAAAATCCACCACCGAAAAACCCCCGAGCAACTTTGTATTACAGTAAACAATTACATACAAAACACTCTGGTTTTCCGTACGGTCTCACAGGCTCAGATTGTGTTACAATCAACTTGATATTACAACCATACCATTCTTCACGAATCTTGCAGCTATTTATGCACACTACAATTCGTTACAGAATTCGGTACAAGAACGGTTACTGGCAAAACAGTTGTCTACCAACCGTCTGTCACACCCGGTCATCTCCTTCGGCACGTTTACCTCCGTTGGGTAACTTCTCCCTTCGGCATGTTTACCTCTATCGGGTAACTTCTCCCTTCGCCTCGGACACTCCCTTCGGCACTTTTACCTCCGGGTGACCTTTTACCTCCGGGTGATTACCTCCAGGTGACCTTTTACCTCCGGGACCGTTTACCTCCGGGTGACCTTTTACCTCCAGGTGACTACCTCCAGGTGATTACCTCCGTCGGGTAACTTCTCCCTTCGCTGTACGGTGAGATTGCCTACGTAGTATGGTGATCTGTCCGTACCGTGCACCTTCTCCTCACCGCACGGTGTCTCTGCCGTACGGTTCACCTTCCCCTCACCGCACGGTGTCTCTGCCGTACAGTTCACATATCATTTCCACCGTACGGTGGTCTTGCCTTACGGTGTGTTGAAGGAGAAATGTTACTGCCGTAAGGTGCCGTACAGTTGACTTCGTACGGTGCAGTGCGTACGAGGAAAACATACTTAACACGAGTTCCAAGAGGAAATCATAAAATTAGCTCTGTTGTTCTGTTCTTTCTCCTCAGCCATCTCATCTCTTTTATCTCCACCATTGTTGCCTCCAGACACCCAAATAAAACGATCACAGACATAACCAACATGAGAGAATTATAGATTGCAGAGATTAGGCCCAAAGGCAGAGGTTTTATCCTCAATTTCATAACCAGATTGAGGAACAGAACAAGAAAGAGATAGATGAAAATGGAGAAGGCAAGAAACACAATGGAGGATCCCCAAATGTTATGGTCCCATCTGAAGTGGGAAATTGTTGGGTGCTAAGCAAACCAGTATCTGAGACTGGCCTCAATTTGTTCCAATCGAGGAGGACCTGACGAGGATCCAATTCTTGACATTTTCTTGGGATAACATAGCACAGAGGAAGATCCTACAATTTTCATTGCCTTAAACTGTATGATTGCCAATTGGGTATGAAAATCTATGACAGGTCAGTCGTTTTAAAGGGTACGAAAAGGAAAATCCAGGCGTACCATCTCGTTTCACCTGTGAAATTGACCACGTATTTTGTCTTTGAGTTTAGCTTCCCGTGTTGACTGTTTGATCATCACAGCATTCATCTTGTTTTGAATATCTATGCTTTCTCCGGCCTTCAAAAGAATGCACGTGGGGAATAAGCAAAGAAACTGCATCACTTTACGTTGCATACGTTTGATTTTCCCATAATATTGTTGTGCATAGTGTGTTTTTCCTTCCTGTTTACGGAGCATCTGAATTTGACGGTCCACACTGTTAAAACTAGTAGACACATTGGAAACTATAAAACAAAATACAAGATTTAACTGGTTCTTCAACTTGACTACATCCATCATAAAGCACGGTTTGAGTCTTTATTTATTCATTATAGCTTGATTTATACAATAGTCTTCAAGAGAAGATGAAGAGTCGAGAGAATATGAAATGAAAAGTCATGGAAGAAGAAATACACATGCTGCAACCTCACATCTGGACAACCTCCCACTTAAACTATGCTTTCCCTTACCAAATCCCTGGTAATAAATTATCAATAGATAATCACCATAGCTGAAATAGCAACCACAACCAGTTGCTAATCACATCCAACTAGCCATACAACAATAGTAGATTTACCAATAGACAATCACCATAGCTGAAATAGCAACCACAACCAATTGCTAATCACATCCAACTAGCCATACAACATTAGTAGAATTATGCCCACATAACTAGCCCATACAACAACTCACCATGTAAAAAATACCATGGTCTAACAAAACACACCAAAAACCATTGATGTGCAAAAAACTAGAAGACCATTATAGAGCAATCTGCATGTTGCATGAGCAATGTCAACCAAAAGTTGACTCAAACCTTCCAATCTGCACATAAAATGTGTGGTAATAATTTGAAATGATTTACAAACTGCAATCAACCTGTTGCAAAATCTCACATGACATCTTCCAAGTCCTCATGAAAAGACCACATATTGTAGTTAAAAAAAAAAAAAGTATAACAACAATAGATGACCTCAAAAAACTCTTGGAAGGGACACCCATGCAAACCATAACTCATCCTTCTACCAACACCGCCAAGTGCTCCGTTGTGCCAAGTATGATCTCCTTTACCTCCCCAAATGAGAGCATTTACTACACCCAAACATGATGGATGTAAGCCCTTGTAAACAAGAAGATCAAACTCAAAAAACATTCTAAAACAAGGAAAAATCTCAACCATCTCCTAACCCAAATGCACAAGGAGATAAATATGTCAAGTAGACCAAGAGTGGAGAGTGAGAATGCTCCTCCAGGATACACCAAGTCACAATGACTCTTCTCCAAGAACAAACTCCACTAGGTCCATAATGAACTCACGTCCATCCACAAGTGTAGGCTCCTCGGTCTTTTTACTGAAACCTCCAAAGAGAAACTGTCTCACAAATGTTCTCTAAACCCAAGAGAATTGTAGCCTCACCCAAGCCTCTTAGTTTTCAAAAGCACCTCTATGGTCAACCCGCCGATGTACTCGATACCAAGAGCTCTAACAAGACCAATGTCAAAACTCTCACTGCACGTCTGCATTACCTGGAAACACAACATGACAACTTGATCTCTTGAAATTAAAACCTCATTCTCCAAAGAAAAAATCCTGTCAAGAGAACCTGTATCATGCCAACGCTCTAATCTAGAATCAAGAGCCAACCATAGCACAATAAAAAACAACTTCATATCACATGAAAGTAAACATCTCATAACAAAAATCGAAGCTGTAATTTCTCCATAATCTAGAGAAGTAGGGCCAAAACCAACATATGCATGTCTTTGCCCCTTTTCATCCACACATAAGGTGGAGGGATGCACTCCTATCCATCAACTCCCCATGTGTGTGGACATTACAAGGCACCACTAATGGTTGTGGCCCTTCGTTGTCCCCTCTCTGTCTACAAGCCAGTATGATATAAAATCAGAATAATGCAACTCAAGCAAACCCAATTTTTCGTATCAGATGGCATCCACATGGAGCATAATACTTATAAACAATACTTAGTTTTGTCCCAGACAAAAGAAGAAACTGTTCACCTAGCCCAGAATTTTTTTGGCTCCATCTCTTCCCCCAATAACCATGCCTCACAGGGATGACAGAAAGATAGGCCAAAATTCAAGGCCCCTCTAATAGTTTGTTGCACTTCATGCCCAGCCCAACATGCCCTACTCCACTCTGGTTTGTTTCTTCATTCCCATCCTCTAGTATTTTTGCACATGGGGCAAAATTACCAAAAATACCCCTTGGAAAGTCCATATCTTCTACCTTCTCTCCATGACTCTCCAAGCGTCGCCATGTGCAATTATCCTCGTGGAAAGCCTTAATAAGCGACATCTCTTCAAACAAAGATAGAGAAATGACCATCACGATCACAAATAGAATCACCAACATCTAAATGACCAACACTCCTGCTGCATTCGACAGATCCTGCACACTCATCAAACCATACTACGCAACAATCCTTAAAATGTTTTTTTAGATTCCTTTACCACCATTTACCATGGTCCTCTATTGTAGCATTTTCTCGAGTTATGATGTTCGAATCCTTTTGCGCTCCTGCAAAAGGGGAAGAAATTTGTGTGCAGTAAATGAGAGAGAAAACATGTGGGAATCCCATTTACCAACTTGTAGCACGTACGTAACTAAATTAAGCCAAACCCATCTCTGAAAATGCATAATCATTGCCTTCCAACTGCATAGATGCTTTGCAACCGCCAACTCCGAGTCTGCTGACCACAACATCAAATTCGGCAACAAAACCAACCAATTCAAGCAGCACAAGGTACCGCAAGAGCCAATTAAAATCGAATATGACAGGCATAGATTCAATGAACTTCACAAATACATCATTACCCACTTCTGGTGAAGATGATAAGTTCAGCTATTGAAAATTATGTGATGAAAAATGAAGAAAGGATAAGGAGAGTGAGGATTCCTCCCTCATCCTCCACTGCTGCAAACTCACACCCATTACTATCACCTTTTTCTTTTCAAATTTACCAATTTTAGCTCTCGCTGCCCTCTTCACCATTGTCCTGAACATTTTATTCACATGGCTTCCCAAGCAGTTAAACCATGACTCCAAAACCATCTATAGACCCTCTTGACAACGATCCACACATTGCTCTTTTTCATTTCATTAGTCTGTCCATTTCTATAAAATTCACTTTGAATAAAACAACAATGAAATGTCTCTTCATCTCCCCTGCACCATCTTACATTGCCTCACTCTCTTCATCTTTCCTAGGCTCTAGGGTTTTGTCCTTATATTGTCTACCACGCTCTCACCGGATCTTATATGCTATGATACCAATTGTTAAGACTAGTAGACAAATTGGAAACCACAAAAAAAGACACACGATTTAACGTGGTTCGCCAACTTGGCTGCATCCACCAGAAAGTAGAGCTTGAATCTTTATTCGGTCATTACAGCTTTGATTACATAAGGATTTCTACTCGTATTTATACAATAGTCTTCAAGAGCAGACGAAGAGTCAAACAAGAGAATATGAAATGAAAAGTCATGGAAGAAGAAATGAACAGTTGGCTTCACATCCAACGCACACTTCCTTCCTCTTAAGAATTCATATATATTTTTTTGGTTATTCATTTTACTTTCAAATGTAAATGAAATATTTAACTCAATTTTTCAATTAGATTATGGGTGCAATTTTTTTTTATAGATATATTAATTGTTTGTTTAAATAATTTTAGTTGCAATCATTAAATTTATGTCTTTAGGATAAACACATATCTAAAAGTGTAGGAAATATAAAAAAGGAAAGCCTCTAATAAAAAATTCAAGAGATAAAACGAAACTTTTTTATTTTTTGTACATATATCTATCAAATCTATATACATTTAGTCGCCAAGGATACACTCCTTTTAAGCGACCACAATTGAAAGCATTATCATCTATGTAATATAATTGGTTGATGTATAATAAAATAAAGCGTAGGTCATGAGTTTGAATCATAGGACTAGCAAAATGTTGGTTATTTATCAATATGTAAACATATTTATTAGGCATAGATATTGGTAGGTATTACATGGAGCTTAGCCTTGGTCTAAAGAAAGACTCAAAATTAAGAGCCAAATGAACTAAACAAAATATCTAATGAACCACAGAATCCTTTCCATGAGAAGTAGAAAAACTACTAGAAACTAGTCAATATCCAACAACCTACAAGAAAGTATCAAAATTACACATTTCTTCTTAACAAAGGAGTTACTTATGAGGACTTTTGAAGTCATCTGTAAGAGAGTGGGGTCAACACAACAAATAAACACATTCCAAAAAAGGGGAGGTGACACTAAAATTGGAGTTTGAGTATATTCATGAGAGAGAGAGAGAGAGAGAGAGAGAGCACTAATTTCCTACATACTCTTTAGGAGAGAGGCTATTATAAAAAAGTTATTAAACCCACAATATGAAAAAAAATAAAAAATAAAAGATTCACACAAGATAAGACCAACTTCATTACCCTAGGAAAATCTTTCTAGAAAACCTAGCATGAAAACACCACACCATTCTCTATACTACCAATATAAGGTGGTTACATTACAATGATCCTATAACCCATAGAAATTTGCTCTAACATTAAGCAATCTATGACAATATTACAAGTGTCCCCAAGATTATCTAATTATAGTGTGGTGTCCACATTTTAAGATGCATTATTTAAAAATAATTACAATATTACTATGTAATATTTACAACACACATTTTCCAATATATTTCCACTTGTTTTACACATTAGATAAGATGTCAAAATAAAAATAATAAATAGGGTCAATCGCACACAATGCCAATATGTACCAAGAAACCCACTTCAGTAGTTTTTCCATGTATAGATCAACATGTTCCATTAACCACATGTTAAATAACTTAAAGATTTATCTTTCTAAAACCAAAAAATACAAGAATAAACATCTAGTGACAAAACACTCTAACTATAGCCACCACATGATCCAAGAGCTCACTGTGGAAGAATGATCAATGCCATTACCACTAAAAGACCATCCATATTTAATTGACATATCACAACCAACTATTTTCCTCCATAAAGCTCTAATTGCAACATATTCAATGTGTTCAAAATTGTAAGACAACTATTTGACACACTTGTGTGCACTGACAAGTCACTTGGCAAAAAAACCAAGTAAACAATAGTTCAAGAAAATCCAAGACTAGCTTTTTTTTACCGTAGTACCATGTAGGTCTTATAAAACATGTCATTTCAAAAAACTCATTGAACAACCCATGTATTGTTACAAAATATGCCTCTAAGAAGAAAGAGAATTAAATTGTTGGGTACCTTACAATTAAAGTTTCCATCCATGCGACTATATGCAACTCATAATGGGTTGGATTTCAGAAATGTGTTTAGAATTAATTTAAATTAATAATTAAAACCAAAATTTAATGTTGTAAAACAATTGACTTAAATCACTCTTTTAAAATCTTTTTAACCGTTTGTTTGGTGGAATTGACCCGGAATTGGCATTGTCAAATTCCAGAATTGACATCTTCTAAGTTTGGGTTCAAAATATAAAAAGGAAATAGGGATTTGTTAATTCCCATTTACCCAAAACCCTAGATTTGAATCTTCCATCGAAATAGGTGGAATTGGAAAATCAATTCCAATTCGACTAAAATGAGAATTAGGGATAAAGTAAATTGTAAACTTTTTGAAGTCCGCCTTACCTCTCAGCCTATTTCATTTTTGTCTGCCCTGGGTTTCTGTACGCCTCTCTCTCCGATTTCCCACAGCTTTCCAAGGGCGGGGGTTAGTAGCCAAGGTTCACAAGTGCATGCAAATCTATTACGCAATAACTACTAAACGAATAACAGAAACGTGAGCAATAAAATGTACAAACAACAAAAAGGAAGACAAATGAATGCAAACCCTCCGATGCTTGGAGCTTCTATTGTTTCTCTCTACTCCTTCCGAAACGATGTTCTTGATGCCCAGTATTGGCTGGGCAGCGTCTATGACTTGAGAAGCGTCGAGAATTTGATAATTGCAAAGTGTGTGTGATCGCAAGATAGCTTGAATGTTGACAGAGTAATGGCGCTTTAAGCTTGAAATCCTGGAT
>MU223280.1:3340734-3351020 GCA_018584345.1 Thuja plicata | reverse complement strand
ATCATTAAATACATCATTCATTTCATAAAGAGATTTTGTAAACCAAATGGAATCATCACTAGATGCATAATCAAAAGTAGATCTAGTATAATCACCATCAATAATATTATCATTATCAGAATGAGGAGGATTAGAGTTTAGAGAAGGAGGTTGGTCCTCCATATTAACCATGTGAGTGTCACAAAATTCATAATCCACTTTGGAGCAAATAGGAACATCATCTATAACGTCACAGTGCGGTGTAGAGTTTTGGTGAGTTTGAAATGTGGTCTCCAATATGTGCCAAGCCTGATGAGCCTCAGTACAATCGACAATAAGGTGATATAAATCAGGATGTAATGAGAATCCAATGAGACCAAATGCTTCCTCATCGTTAAACTGCCAGGCATCCTGGTCAGCCCGAGGAGTGGAGAATGTCGGTTTCAAAAATGGTGAAGTCACAGTATCCGAAAGGTGATGCGTTTGAAAAACAAAAGACATGTGCATCCTCCAAACAGAATAATTTGAACTTGTAAGTTTAAGATTCAACATTAATGTTGACATGATTAAACAAAATTACAATTACAAATAAATTTTTATTATTAAAAGCTTAACAGGAAAGAGCTAGGAATTATAAAAGAATTAGGAGTAAAATAACAAAAAAAAAGGATATATAGAACAATGTTTAGCAGTTAATTTTAATTTGATTACGCAAAGAGATAAAAACAAAAAAATTGTTAAACTTACATGAATTGAGAAAAAAAATTAAAAAAATGAGATATAGATAAATATATGAACGAAAGAATTAAACTAAGATAAAGTTTATACAAAAAGATAATGATTTGATCAGATAATAAGCCTGCAGGAAAAGACAAAGTCAGATTTAAAAGATATGAACTGCAGAAAGAACCGTTATCAGAATAAAACTATAATGAGATAAACTACATAAAATTAATAAATCCTTCTTACACACGTAAAGAATTTAATATCTAAAGATAGGTAAGTGCAGCGCATGCAAAGGAAAGATAATAAAGCAAACCTGAGATTTGCAGCGCATGCAAAGGACTGCGCCAAGTGTGGAGAGCTTGACTAAATTTGGAGCCGATTATAATGGACTATCTATGCCGCTCAAGGAATGGAAGGAAAAAAAATGTTGAATCTGAGGTTTGAAATATTGAAATCGGTGGCAAATATCCCTGCCAAGACCCCTTCTATACCCCTGCAATAAATCGTGAAAAAGCTCGACAACAATATGATCAGGTATCGAGGTGAGACTGCCAATGCGATGTAAATTTTCAACCTCTGACAAGCAATTTATATTTAGGGTTAAGGTAAGGAATAGCAGTGTTAAAAATTTCAGCGACTTTTATCAAATTTCAGCTTTAATCCTTAACGAGTTTAAGAAATCCATTTTGTGTTAAATTTGACATGTTACGGAGCATAAACAAAATAAACGCATCATAGAACTCTGGACAGTTAATTTCCAGAATACAGCATAAGAAGGGATGGTGTGGCGGCAATTAAATGGTTACCATGTGCAAGTAAATGACATGTACGTGTTAATATTAAAAAAATAAATCGTAGATGATGCTGAGGATTTGCTTGTGATAAAAATAGTTTTGCTGAGGATTTGATTGTGATAAAATTAGTTTTGCCATCATTGAATAGCTTGATCTTAAATAATGATTTAAACCTTTCTGAAATTTAAGAAATCCTCTCCTCTTCAAAAAGAATCGAAACCCCCAATTGCATATGGTATTCAAACTTTATGATTGTCGAGCTTGCCAGTATGAATTGTAAGTTGAATTTTTGCAAAAAATACAAGGAGAAATACAACAAATCTACAGCGAGAAGACAAAGATTAGAAAAAATATAAATGTATATTAAGAAAATCAGTATATTAAACGAGATTGAAATAAGATATAGATTTAAAACATACAATGGTGATTCAAGCACAATCTGAATACAAAACGAATAGAAAAAAGATTAGAACAAAACAAATATAAATATATGCTGAATAGACATCAAGACTTTTACATAATACAGATTTAAAGAAAAACAAAAATATATATGAAGAGATCAAAATGATTATATATAAATGTTAATATTCAACCAAGAAAAAACGTAAATATATATACTGCCAAGATAATGAGCTGCAAAATGTTTTAACTGCAAGAAGATAGACATTAAACCAGAGATATAAATTTGATAGATCAATAAAGAAACCTGCAGAAGGTCAGAGAGAAATAGCATGCAAGAATAGAGCCAAGATCAAGAAACCTGCACAAAACAAATTATTAAAGTATCCAAGAGATAAATCAATAAAGTATCCAAAGGATAAATCGGGTTTGGTGGTAAACCAACCAAACCCAAAAAAAATTGATTTTTTTTTCAACACTCTCTCAAGAGTCTCCGATATTGGATTGCTCCAAGATATGGTAGCTCCTTTGCCTGTAAACTCAATAGAAGATTAAACCAACCTGCTCTGATACCATGTTAAGATAATAACCGAAATACAGAGAGAAACAGGAAACGTTTAATTCAATGAGCAGAAGATAGGAGATTTACCATGAATTAGCACAAAACGAGGAGCATTCACCAAAGAAAAGGCAACAAGGAGACGAGATTTTAAAAGGGGGAAAAACATAAAAAAAACCCTGTGAATAAATATGAATGGGAAAATTTCCAAGAGCGTGAGAGAGAGAGAGAGAGAGAGAGAGAGAGAGAGAGAGAGAGAGAGAGAGAGAGAGAGCCAAGCTCATACAAATGAGTCACTTGAAGTGACGAAGTGCTACAACTAGTGCTTGTTTTAAAGAAATGAGAAGAAAACATCTCTTAAGTAGAGATGGAAGGAGTTGAAGTGTAACTCCCATGTGCATGTGAGCCACATTCATAGAGTGTGTGCCACTTGTGATATTTCCTCTTAGGGAGGAATCTAAGGGATACCTTGGTTTATCCCAATTAAATAATACAACCAAGGGATTACAAATTACATAGAAGGAAACACCTACTTACATAATGCAAGTAAAGATTAATTTCTAACACAGACTTTGGGAAACTTCACAAGGTATGGATTGGTATAAATTAAGAATAAATCATTAAGGTATAGTGTTTGGAGAGTGACATTAGTATACTTGTGCAAGCTTCTGTTCAAGTGCGTACTTATGCAAAGAGGATATATGAAAGAGGACATGTCTCTCTGATTGATTGAGTTACTGTGAAGAGTATTTGTGGATAGTGTGGACATTCATGTGTTAGCTACCAGAAGTAGTGAGCGGGTAGAGTTGGTGTTGTACATCAGTGGTAGCTCTATTCTTTTTTATCTTTCTTCTTCTGGGAAGTGAGCCCTCCGACAGTGAGTTGTCTCTCATCAAACAATGAGTCCTTTGGCAGTAAGCCTTTCTCTGTAAAAATCACCTTAACCAATGTCACCCTAATAGATGTTCATATATTTGAGACCAATCTTCTCCATGGTTTTACTCTTAATAGGGTTTTCCACATAGATTTGGTGTTTTCATGTGTGATTGGTGTGCTTACATGTTCTTATCTTTCTACTATTAAGAATTAATATTTGTTTGGTGGAACTGATTAAAGTTGTATTAAGGATTAAAAGCTTGTGGATAAATGATTCACCCCCCTCTTAGTTTCCTTGCATATTCAACAAGAAGTTCAAGATATTTCTCAAGCCTAAACATTTTGTGGTTAGAATGGACAGTCAAGTTGTGAAGAGCCTAATGAAGAAAAAACCCAATAAATATATCACATAAGGGAGAATTGTTCGATGGTATTTTGAATTCTTAGGTTATGATTTTCATATAAAATGGATAAAAGGAAAAAATAATCCTCTTGGATATTCACAAAACAGAGAGCTTGCAACAATAATGCAAATCCAAATAGGTGGTTTAGTTCCTCAACGGACTATGTTGGATGGAAGGATTATCACATTTCCACAACTTTCGAGCCAATTGATTGAAGTTCTTGTTGAAGTTTGGATTTTGGATAAATGGTTCAAAGATTTTAGGAGAATGATATATTATGATCAAAGGTTTCATTCTTTAGCTGTTGAAGAAAGGTTTCTAGAAACTTTTGGGTTATCTAATGCTCCTGTGGATTCCTGTGGAATTTGTATGCAAATTTTCTTTTGTAATGGATATTCAGATAACAAGATTATAATCCTTGTGTTGGACCAATCTGACTAAGAAAAAATTCCTTAGATGTTGCAGGTTTGGATTCATTAATAGTATCACTTTCTTACAAAATGAATTTGAAGATTATGTTGATATATTTACTCCAAATTTTCCACCAGACATGAAACTATTTTATGATCTCATCCATGAAAATATTTTCATAGTCATTGTTTATGGAATGGTTGAATACTAGTTGGTCCGTTGGGCTACAACATTCCCAGGGTTTAATTCTACCCCTTGTCTTATCCATGAATTATAAAAGTTATGGTTGAAGATGCTTTGCCAAGCTTATTTCCTGCAAGGATAGATGTTCGAATAGAATGAGACTACCTACGAGGAGAAGAGCAAGTCATAATCATTCATGCCTTCAATCGACGACCACAAGACTAAAATGATATTTTAAAACTATTTCCAACTAATTTGTTGTCACCTGGGTCTAAATTTGACTATCACATGGACTTGTATGTGCCATTATGTCAACCATATTTGATCCCTATAGCCACTTACGGGTGTTAAGTAGATTGTTCTCATTTGATGCGTATATTAAAAAGTGATAATAAGTGATAATAATCATAATAGGTTATTACAAATTTAAATCTTAAAAGGAGATGATAGCATTAATATTTAATAAAGTTTTAGTTTGTAATAATGCGTTTACATCATCCCAAAAGTACCAATACCTTCCAAATTTTCCACCTACTCCACTATCATTATCTTCCAAAAATTCCACCTACCACTCCACTATCTACTTTTTCCCATATACTTTTTGACCAAAGATGTCACTTTCATCTACTGGTAATCCACATCTACCACTTACATCTACTGTTAAACCATCAACCACTTCCATCCACCCCCTAACCTTTAAATGCTATAAATACAAGCCTTGTAAACTAATTCGAGGCATACAAAATCTTATGAAGTCTTGTTGTCTCCTAGTCTTGGGTTTGTTTAGAGTTTGTAAAAGGTGAAGATCGACACACAAAAATTATTCCTTAATTTTGTAGTCATGCAACTAGAAAATAAGGTGTACAATGCTCTCCTCAAGAGGGGTTGGTTGATCTTTGCCAAGGTAAATCACAAATGTAAACGAAACATCTTGTGCATTGAAAGTGAAGGGCAAAAGTATGTCATAGACCTAAGAAATTAGGTGGTGAGAAAAGTATCGACATCCTCCGACTCAAAATCTAACGAGGGATATTTCAAGATAGATGAATAGAGGACAATGGAACCAACCGACGAAGTGGTGCTAGAATTGGAGATTTGGTCTGAATATGAGACTAGCTTCGACCTTAATGGCTTGTTTCAATGGAAGAGGAGAATTATGAGGTTTTCTAGCCAGAATGTAACATGTTGTGCAGATATGAGAGAAAGAAGAAGTTATCTAAGGGAGTTTCTCTCCAAAATATGAAGAATATAAAAGAGTGGCATGAGTGGACAAAATCCCTGCTCACCATTTTGAAATAGATAAGACTATAAAATATGAAGAGCTGAGAGTGAAGAAGATAAATATCAGTGATGAAGACTATCCCAAGATGACTTTGGTATGTGGCGATTGAAACCCTATATTAAAGGTGGTAGGATTCAAGATTTTCACGGATTACAAGGACACCTTCGCGTGAACCTACAATGATATGAAGGAGATACTACCGAAGTTGTATGTACATAGAATCCTTCTTGTGCCACGTACAAAACCCATATAGAAGAGGCTATACCGAATGAACAAGAATTATGTTGTCAAGGTACTTGAGAAAATAGAGAAAATATTGGATGTTGACATAATATTCAAAGTAGAAACAAGTCAGTGGGTTTTGCTCATTGTCATATCAATCAAGAAGGAGGCAAACCAAATAAGAATTTACATGGATTTCAGATTTCTCAATGCAATGACATTCAAATATCCCTTTCCAATTTCGTTCACCAACACAATACTAGAGGAGGTTGTAGGCTATGAAATATACTCCTTCATGGATGGACTCTTGGTATATAACCAAATCAATGTTGCAGAAGAAGACAATCTAAAGAAAACCTTTGTGGTAGAAAATGGGGTGTACACTTACAACAGAATGTCATTTGGCCTTTGCAATGCCCAATCCACCTTCCAACATATGATACTACATATTTTTTTTATAATATGTCAGTAGTAAAATCTCAAGGCATTCCTAGATGATTGGTCAATATACAATGGGTAGGAAACCCACCTAAACGCACTTCATGAATGCATGGAGAAGTGCTAAAGGGAAAGGTTGGCACTGAACCCCAAAAAGTGAAAATTTATGGCGCAATAGGGAAAAGTTCTTGGCTATATAGTCTATAAGGATGGATTTAATATAGATCCTAACAAGTCAGGGTTCGTCATCCAAATGGAGGCCCCAGACAATATAAAAAGAGTTAAATCATTCCTTGGGCATGTTAGATACTATTGAAGGTTCATTAAGAACTTCACCCAAATTTCCTACTTGCTCAACATCTTGGCTAGGAAGGGAAAACCTTTCACATGAGGGGATGAGAAAAATAAATCATTTGAAGAATTAAAGTTGAGATTGATGATTGCATCTATCCTCACATACACTAACCAAAACAAAGAATATCATGTGTACGTTGATTCATCTAATAATGCCATTGGGACTCTGCTGATGCAAGTGGGCATACATGAGCTAGACCATCCAATATTCTTCACCAGGTCCCTACTCTCAAAAGATGTAAGGAACTATAACACAGTTAATAGGGAGGCATTGGGAATGGTGTGCGTAGTGCAGAAAGTTTTCCACTACCTTTTGGCAACACCATTAACATTTTATGTGGACCACCAGCCAGGCCTTAATGTATATGGGGAACAAACCTATCATTCAAGGGTGGCTAAGCTAATGGTTAATCATACTACAATAATTCACATTCATAATCATTGCAAGACCTAGGAAAATCCATGCCATCACCAATCAGTTATCCTAGATCATGTTAGGGGAGTTGCTTGAAGGGGTGAATGAATACTTTCCCAATGCACACCTCTTCTAGATCACAACATTGTCACCGTGGTATGAGAACATCGGGGAGTACCTATCCACCTTCACCTCCAAGAGGGAGATGCCACCAAGGAAAAGGAGGAAGCTGGCACTGAAAAGTAAAACTTTTTAGCTCATTAATGGGTTTCTCTACAAGATGGGACTCGACCACATATTGCAGTGATGTGTCATGCATGAAGAAATACCCAAAGTACTAAAGGAAGCTCATGAAGGCTTGGATGACAACCACATTTGACTCGACACCAGTGCACACAAAGTATTTTTGGTGGGACTGTGGTGACCCACATTGTACACTGACATGTATTAGTGGGTAGGAGGATGTGACACCTGCCAAAGAGCTAGGAAACTACTCAAGCGTGAATTCATGATAGTCTTCCCTTCACATCCCTAGTAACTATTTGAAAGGTGTTGGTTATATTTTTTCAAGCCTTTGAATGTGAGTCAGGCACACAAATGTAGATATATTATGGTAGTGACTAAGTACCTCACCAAGTAGGCAATGTCAATGATACTACTAGACAATACGACCATCAGTAAGACAAGATTTATCTACAAGTATATTCTCACAAGGTATGGAATCTCGATTCAGATCACTTGTGATCAAGGGGGTGCATTTTGTGAATCGTGTCATTCAGTTGATGATAAGTACATTTAAAATCTTCCACACCCTCTCAAATTTATACTACCCACAGGCCAATTTTTAGGAAGAACCTTCAAACAAAGTGTTGGCACTATGCCAAGAAAATTTTCAATTTCCTAGCATTGGCATTTTTCCCACGTACTTTGGTTCAAATCCCATATCTTACTGTGCTAAAAAAGTCAAATAGTGGTTATAAATCATCAAAGATGCTTTGTTTCAAATGTTGGTCGCACACCCGTGCTAGTCTTTTAACATGTTTTCAAGGTGTGCGAGTGAGCGATGAGTCATTTTAGTGTCAATCGCGCAGTCGCGGTAAAATTGTGTCAAGTCATGTTAGCACTACGAGTGAGTGGTTTGGTTGTTAAGAAGTGTAAATCACGCAATCACGATGTAATTTTAAAGTCGGGTCATAAGCTTGCGGCTGAGTGAGTTGGAAATGGCTATGTTTATCTCTCACTCGCGAGGGATTAACACTTTTAAAAGAAGATCTAGCGAGTCCGCGATGATTTAAAGTATTGTGTGTCACATAGTCACTATGATATTATGTTTATAACTTTATGCTCTGAGATTGAGCGAATGTTGTATAAAAGGGTCTGGTCGCACACCTGCGTTAGGTTTTCATGTATGTCTTTTTAATTCAGCGAGTGTGCGAGGAAGTCAAGTTGTAGATGTCACTCATTTGCACAAGTTCTAACTCATATGTGTTTTGCAATGCGAGTAAGCAATTCATTGTGCAAAAGTTATCAGTTGAAAGTTTGTCGCTCAGTCGCCAAGGTGTATTCAATGTTATAAAAGCTATGCGGGTATGCGACTATGAGATCATTTGTGTTCTCGCTCACTCGCTGATGATTTGAAGTCTAAAGAAATGAGCTCGCGAGTATGCAATAAGGAAAAGAAAAGGCTATCGCTCACTCCCCCATGAATAAAGATAAAAGGAAAATGCTCAGCGGGTATGCGATTGAGGAAAGTATGTTGGCAAGCGCCCACTTGCAGTTGATAAGATAGTTAAGTTTTCAAGCCCGTGAGTGCGCGATGAAGAAAAAATGAAGTTGTCACTCAGCCGCTCATAGATTGAAGTAAAGAAAAAGGGGTTAGCAAGTGTGTGATAAGTGAGTTTAAGATTTTGATAAAAGCACTTGCTCATCCAAAAAGGATTAAGTCATAGAGAATTTTCAACAGCGAGTCTGCGACCGAGAAGAAAAGGGGTCATCGCTCACTCGCTAATATTATAAGTTGTGTTTTTCAGCGCGACTGCATGACCAGAAAATAATACATGGTTATTTTGAAAACCCACTCACTCACTCAAGGAAAAGACATGATAAGTGAGGATCAGTGACTTCACGACTAGGAGATGACTGAGTAATAAAGACCATGTCGCTTACTCGCAGAGTTTCAATGAAAGTAAGATCCTGAGCGGCGAGTCCGCGATTGATGAAAAGAAAGAATGATGTCGCTCACTTGCTCAAATACAAACATAAAGCATTAAGAGATAGTGATTGTGCGATTGAGAAGTAATGAAGTTGTCAGTAAGGTCATCGCCCAGTCGCGGAGCATACAAGCCAAACAAAAGATGGAGTACGAGTACATGACTAAATGGAGAAAAGGGTCTTGTCGCTCACTCGCGAGAACGAATTTGAATATGAGAAAGGTACAGTGAGTTGGTGACAAATTGACATGTGGTTCATTTCAAGCCTACGAGGGAAAAAAGGGAAAAAAGGTGTGTACTTTTTCCAACAGGGATCATACAGTTTGAATTAATGGCAGCATTAGTTACAGAGAAATGATTGCGTAATTTTGCAAGTGTGAGAATTTGACATTCAATTGGACAAGACGCTGATTTAATGACTATAAGTTTGAATGATTGAGATTGATTTTGTATAGCTCTCATTTCTGCATCTTAAGATTTCCAGTGAAGAACGCTAGAGCTTATTTTTCTGAAATAGTTTGTCTGAGATAGTAATTTGAAGAAGAAGGATGAGTCAAGCTATTGTTCCCGCTGCCTCGCAAGGGTCTGAGAAGAAGGAGGTTACACTAAAGAACTATGTGGAAGAATTTGCTGAGTTGCTGCCCGGGAATTTGAATACAAACAGTGCAAATTGGGATGAATGGAAAGATAGATGGTGCCAATGCAGGAACCCGGTCACCCCAAATTACTCTGGTAATACCTTATTCCATTATTTTTGGAATAATATGATTAAATAAATTCCCATTTGTAATCCATGGGATTTGAATATGGCGAAATTGATTGTGCCTGATGTTTATATTGACATAGGCCTTATTAGGGAGCTGGCTAAGAATTACTGCCCAGTAGCTAGGGTAATCAGGAAGAAAAGTAAAGAGACCCTAGTTTCCATAGATAGGAGGTCAGTGGCAGAAGTTTTTGGGATCACTGGTGCATTATGCACAGATATTGATTTGAAGAAAATTAAGGCAGATTATATCAAGAGAGAGGATTTGATT
>MU223280.1:3312533-3340684 GCA_018584345.1 Thuja plicata | reverse complement strand
GGTCAGTGGCAGAAGTTTTTGGGATCACTGGTGCATTATGCACA
Source organism: Thuja plicata (assembly GCA_018584345.1). NCBI lineage: Eukaryota > Viridiplantae > Streptophyta > Pinopsida > Cupressales > Cupressaceae > Thuja > Thuja plicata. Next base: position 3,340,640 of record MU223280.1, on the reverse strand, counting down.
GATATTGATTTGAAGAAAATTAAGGCAGATTATATCAAGAGAGAGGATTTGATTCAGAAATATGAAATGCCCAAATTCATGCCCAGGGTAGATAGGCACCTGGTGAAAATCCCAGACAATCTCAAATTGCCTTTTGACTTAAATCCTTATTTCATCATTACATAAAGTGCACGGTCTATGGTTTGAGCAGAGTTTTAGGTTTTGATGGAGATTCTACAGTGCCACAAGATTTACTTATGGTAGCTGTGAACATTCAGCACCCAAAGGTTAATACTAATTATGACTATGTGGGATACATAGTTGATGCTATTCATGCTGCATTAGTGGAGATACAGTCAGATGCCCTAGTACCTACCTTTAAGCATTATTCTCATCTGATGTATATGATTTTATATTATAATAGGGCATCTATGGATAAAGAGCTTGAATTGTTTGTTTCAGAGTATGGTGTTGAAACACCAATCCAAAGATGAACTTAGGTATGGGATAGTTCATCCATCAACTCTTCATTTGTATGCTTTTGCAATTGGATTGTGGATCCAATTTTTAATTTGTTGGGAACAGATAGGCATAGACTCCCTTTTGAAATCAGAAAGGTTCTGAGACCTTGGGATTTGTTCCAAACTGGCCTATCTCTCACAATTGGGCTGACTTTTTATTTTTTGATTACATTACTATTATCAGAGTATATGGTTGTACACAACCACCTCACACCCTCCCCAAGTTTGTTCCTCTTAGGCTTGCATTTTTAGAATTTATCTGGCAAATCACTTGGGTTGATAAGGAATTTTTAGAGGGACATAAGAAAGGCACTTTTATCCCTAGATTATGGGTAGGTTTTGATTTCTCCATTGGGAAAAGGGTTTTTGATTTGATAAATGACTTCTTGAAGCAATACATAATGTCTACAACAGTTCCCAGGTTTTGTGATCTAGAGTAGTTTATACAAACAGCCTTGAGAAGAATGACTCGTTGGCAAAAGATTAGAGATCATGAGCCACTGGATGATGAAGATGTTGTAAGGAATAAGTTAAATAAGCAAGAAGTCTAGGAAAGGAGAAGGAAATGGAATGACCTCCTTAGGGCAGAAGCTGAATGGAAAGAATCTGACAATTCTTTCTCTGGGTTTTTCCCTGATCTCCCATACTTAAAAAGGATAGAGGAAATTCTTAAGTCCTATGATACTCTAATGGCACAGGTACCACAGTTCAATGCTGAGGATGCACAATCTCAAGGGTCTCCAATTCCTGTTGCATTGCATGGCCAAAAACATAAAGAACAACATGAAGAGAAACAAGAAGAAGAGCATTAGGAAGAAGAAGAGGCTGGTGAAGAAGCCACCTCGACTAGAGACCTACCCAGGAAGAAACAAAAGAAAGAGCACAAGATGGTACAGGACAAGAAAAGTATGGCCAAGGCCATGATTACTGAACATGGCAAATACTTCATAAGATTGAAGAAACAAATTCAAAAGGAGCCACAGGAAGAAGGCCAGGGTGATAACCAGATGGTTTTATTCTAGGAAATAGATGAAAGAGTAATGATGGAAAAATAATTCATTGAGGATGATGAATTTATAAAGTCTGAGGAGTTTAAGACTTTTCTAATAAAATTGAAACAAAGGGACTTGAAACAAGGGTTGACTACAGGTGAAGGCCAATCAGATAAGAATGAGGAGATTGTGAAAACACTCCAGGATTATGATCCTGAGAGTGAACTAATCACTGTAGAGCGAGCCAGGTTGTTGGTACAGAATAGTGGATTGATGTTGATGCTTGGTTGGGACTCACAGTCCACATTTGTTATTGATCAAATCAGAAGGCAAGAAGATCCCTTGTTAAAAACAAAGTTTGAGATGGATGAAGTATTGAAAGGATCAGGATTTGATACTAAATCCAAGACTCTGGCTATATGGTCATTGGCCCCTACCACACAAAAGCCTCTAGTCATGACTATCAAAGAGGAAAAGAGGGCAGACAGAATCATATGGAACTTGCAGAACACTTCAGACACTGATATAGCTCAGTTAATGGCACAAGTTTCATTCATGAACTTGGCAAAGGTTGATGACCTGTCCAAGATGTATGAAACAACCTTTGGCCAAATGATGGCCTTAGCTAAAAACATGAAGAAGTGGTAATTCATAAGACAATTTAGGTGAGCAAATTGTGAAATTGATTGCAGAATTGGAAGATAGTAAAAGAGAAAAGACTCCAATCCCTGAGGAAATAGCAAAAGTTGAGGCAGATGTTTCTATTGGAGTAAAGGAGGATTCAACATTAGCAGAAGGCCAATCCAAAGAATTGTCACAGGAGAAAAACATAAATGTTATGTCTATTATATTTCCCATATTGCAGCATAGGATTGATATTTTAAAATAGAAAACTGACATAGTATATACACTATATGGGTCATTACAAGAAGCTTCAAAGACAGCTACAGAAGCCATGATTTTCTTGGAACCCACTTTCAAAGTTTGGTCAGGGAGGGAAAGGCTCATGGATAAATTGAAAACCGCTATGTTATATAGTGATGACTTCCCGGATAAGATAAAAGATACCATGGAAATGATTAGTGAGTTGAATGACACTTTTGCCTTTTTCAATGGAAAATTTGATTTGATAGATAACAAGCTACAACTATTTGGTGATCAGTGCCCCTCCCTGATCCCAAAAATTTATGATGAAGCAGGTGTTTTAAAAACATAATCAGATTGGATAGCTGGCTTTGATGGCATACTCAAAAATGAAGATTTGAAGAAACATTTAGAAAAGGATATAAATGCTGAGTACTGCAACGAATTAATTGATAACCTCTTCAAGATTGAGAGAGATATGGCCAAGTTTGTTTCTGAGGCCAGAACCGCCATTGATGCCTAGTGGATAGAAGTTGTTGCAAGATTGGAGAAGGAAAAGACCTTTGATTGGCCCACTGTGAAAGAGGTGAACATGTGTGAGGCGAAGCTGAAAGGATGAGGAGGATACTGTCAACAACAACAACAAACCTTATTCAGACTTCACCAATAGTTGCCACCCGTGTTCTGTTACAAGTTTTTGTTTTATGTTAGTTGCAAAGTTGTTGGAAAAGATTTTGTAAATCTTTCCTAGTATGTGCGTAGCTTGTTGCATCCTTAGTTATAAAAGGATTCCAAGACTACTGGGAAAAGGATAGCCATTTTTATTTTGAGAATGCAAGTATAGTTGTATAAATTCTGGTTCAAAACCAATCCAATCGGGTTTTTTGAAAATTACTATTGAATGTAGCAAGCAACTTTGATTATGAATAGAAACAAAATCCATTAATAGTTTCTGAAGCATATAATGAGTATTGTGTCTTCATTTTGGTGTTCTGAATTTTATTTAAATTGAATATTCAAGGAATGTCCAATTTATACATCTGTCAGGCAGACTATGAAATAGTTTTAGGGTTCTTTCAAGGAAAGACTGAAATTGCCTTAGGAACATTTCAGTAAGATTCAAGGTATACAATGAATTTGATGAATTAATTTGTAATGTGTGTCAAGATAGATATATAAGGTATATCTATGTTTATGTCAGATGTTGTAGTTGTTTTAAGTTCATGTTCATGATCAAGCTGGTTAAAATTGTTCATAAGTAACTCCATGCCATAGGACTAAGCACTGGTTTGTGTCCATTCAAAATAGGTGACTATCACTTTTAAAATTGATCTTTACCTTTATATGTTGATCTGTTTCAATAAATATTACAGTGATCAACTCTTGTAATTCCATCTATATTCTACTAGAATAATTTAGTGATTTGATTATTCTGAGTTAGAAGGGTAATCCCGCCTGAGTTAATGGAGCTCAAAGCGTAGGAGGTTTAAAAACCTTGTTTCTGTCATTTCTATATCTTGCATGGTTAGTGCCTGGGATAAATAGAGCAAGCTCTCTGAGAGTATTTTCATATTAGCAAGAAAAGGAACTAACAGAAAATGGTGACTCTACTGGGGACTTTTATCAAGGAATGTGTGAAAGGTTAGTCTGATGATAACATTCCATAATATAGATTCCTTGAAATCTAGTTTTTGAAATCACAAGTTGTGTATTGCACTTTTATTGAATTATATGCTCAAATATCACTGTCAAGGTGAATTTTCTTTACTTTATTCCCAAGGTTTTTGGGTGGTGACTCCGAGTTATTGGTTATAGTGTTTCCAATGGAAATACTAGCAGATCAAGTGTGTGAAATTTCATTTTGGACAAAATGAGGAATACAAAAGCAAACACAAAAAATCACTCTCAGGCAACATTAGAGAGTGATATTTCTAAAAATTCTAGAAGAAACCATTCTAGGAAAGGAGAATCTTATAACAATACTTCTTGGAAGCCCAGATCTGTAGGCCCCAGTCAGTCCTTAGGTACAATTCCTGAGAAAGAAATAAGTGAACCCCTGAATCCCGAGTCTGACACTACTGGTTAGTTTGATGATATATTTAACCCTAGGCCAAAAAATATATATCAAGAAAAGGGTGAGACATCATATTTCAAGGGTATCCCTTATGAACATGTTGAGGACCAAAAGGAAGACAACCTGATGAATATCTATGATTCTTCTAGTTCTGATATTGAGGGAGTCCTCAGAGATAATGACCTTTTGAAGAGGGAATTAGATGAACTCTTGCTTATTAAGAAAAAAAATGATGAGGCTAGAGAGGAGCAAATTATAAGTGCAATCACTGAAAGGGAAAATTTGAAGAAACGGGTTGCCCAATTAAAATTGGCAGCTCAGGGTGCTAATGAAGGATTTCATGGCTTGAAGAAAGAACTCTTTGGAGATGTAGACACCCTGAGAAAAGAATGCCAAGAAAGAGAACACCTAATTAATAAAAATGATCCCAAGGATACAGGCCCCGTGGTAAGGAAAGTCATCAATTATGAAAATAAAAAACCCCCTAAGTCTTTGACACTCACACCAAATGTATTAGCAGTTAATGTCACACAAACAGGTATTGAAAAGGGAAAACAAAAGCTCACAGGAATTAAATTATCTGAACCTAAGACTGAACAATATATATCTCAAGATGTATTTTCACTAGATATGGAATTAGAAAGGGCGAGAAAAGCCAAAGATGATATTGCAAAACAGTTGGAAAGGGCAGAGCTAGAAGCTGCTGCGAAGAATTGCCTTTTTGAGCCCCATAACTAGCTCTAATGATATTATTGCAACTAATCAGATTATGCTTGTGTTTAATTCTAATGTTCAAGCCAATAATGCCAACACAAGTACCCAAACATATGGTGCGGCTCAAGGAGTTGCATCACAGTCAGGGGTAAGTGGACTCAATAGAAATATTGCCCACCAAAATATAGGTATTAGCCAAAGTAATGGAAATATTGGACAAAATGCTAGCCAAAAAATGGGCACTAATTTTCAAAGAAGACCTATTCATTTGGAGAGATATAGGAAATTGTTTTTTGACGGTATCCCTGGCCAACCAAACCCTATTCCTAATGAGGTCAGAGATAAGATTCCCAAATTTGGTAGGAATAATGTTGTAACTGGTGAAGAACACCTAAAAGTATTTTCAGATACAATGATTGATTATGAGATTGGAGATGAGGATGCTGTGATGAAATTATGTGTGCAATCTTTAACTAAGGATGCAAGAGAATGGTACCGGGGTTTTCCTGATCATAGTATCAATTCTTGGGATGAATTTGTTAGAATTTTCAAATAATAATATGGTGATAAGATAAATTCTAGTTTTATGTTGAATGAATTCAATAGTTTGAAGAAATTCACTAATGAAGGCATTGTTGAATTCAATGTAAGATTTCAAAAGGCTATGTATAAGTTGTTCCAAGTATTGAGACTTGATGAAAATGTATGTGTCACCACCTATTGTAATGCTTTGGATGGAAAAACTGCTTACTTGCTTAGAGATAAGGATCCTCAAATTATGAGAGATGCATATAAATTGGCCATAAACATAGAAAGAAACAAGAGAGCTTCTGGCAAGCTTGGTAAACGGGATGACAGTAGACTCTGGAAAGAGTCAAAAAGACAATCAAATAAAAATCCAAAGGAAGAAGATAAGATGGATGCATTGGTAACTGTGGTAAAAGATCATGCTTCCAAGGTAGACAAGAATGAAAAGGGATTTCAAAATAATAGGCCACAATACCAAAGACAAGATAAACCTTATAGACTTCAAGATTTCCCTTATAAAACTCAGTGGAAGGATGGGAAACCTGTATCAGAAGAGCATAATTATCCTAAGAACAAGGATATCCCTGATCCATTAAAAAACAGCAGTGCCCATAATGTGGAAAATACTCCTTGGTGCATGGCCTGTAATATGCCTCATTCCCCATATCAATGTGCAGTAGCTCAAGGCTTGGTGGATCAACATGAAAATATTGGAACACAAGAAAGTCAAGGTGAGAAGAAACCTGCTATAAATATGTGTGCACTTACTATTGAAGATGACAATGGTAATTCAAAAGAAGAGTAAGAAGAAGATATTCCAATCACAATAAACAATACAAGTACTAAGTTAGAGCACTTTAAACTTGGGATGCCTAATGATGAAGAGATAAGATTTTTAAGTATTGCTGCTGTGACACAAGAAAGAAGTTCATATCAGCTCAGGAATAGAAAATTTGATCAAAATGGGAAACAACTTGATTCACCTGTCATTACAGAAGTCACAAATGAAGGAGTTACACAAGATGAACTGAAAGATGCCTTAGTTAAAGAAGATAGAGTTACTCCTACTCATGACCAAAAAACAAGACAGTTAAAAGAGAGTAAAGGTAAAACATCTTCTAACAATGTCATGAGTTTCCCAACTTTTAACATGAAGCAAGCCTTATCTCAGATGAAAGTCTATGTTCCTTTACTTGAGATGTTTAAAATTAAAGAACACCGAGAAGCAGCCTTTTCATTATTATCTGATTTGCCTGTATACATGACAGTACTATTTTGAATGATGAACTGAAAGGTGAGCAAGAAGAAAAAGATGGAATCCCAATCTGTTTGGGAAATATAGTTGTCCAAGAGCCATATCAGATTGATCCTTTTTATGTTACACTGCTCACAAACAATATGTTGCTAAAAAATTGTATGATGGATTCAGGAGCTGCTACTAATGTGATGACCTACACTGTTATGAAACAATTGGGTTTAGAGGTGGATACTGCTTGTGGTAAATTTTATGCCATGGACAATAGGGAAGTACCTATAGTAGGAACTTTGCAAGGGTTAGAGACAAAACTTGCTACATACCCTGAGGTCACTTTTAAGATAGATGTTGTGGTTGTGTATTCACCACCCCATTATGGCATGCTCTTATCAAGACAATGTGCTGCAGCCATTGGAGGACATGTACAATTGGATTTGTCTTTTGCTACCATTTCTGTAAATGGGAAAGAAGAAAAACTATTGAGGGCACCCAGATCTCCTGTTTATGTTGAGAAGGTTCAACCAAGCATGTTGAATTGCTTTGTGGATGTAGATATAAATAATTTCAAGGTCGAAAAGATTCAACCACAGTTGAAAAACACAGATCCCATAGTGGAAGAAATAGAATTGCAACAGCTTTGACTATGGTTGATGTATTTTGATGGAGCATGCTCTAGAGAAGGGTCAGGAGCTGGTATACTATTTGTCTCTCCATCAGGTATTACTTTCAAATACTCATTTTTGTTGTCATTTCAATGTACAAACAATACAACTGAGTATGAGGCATTGTTACTGGGATTAGAAATAGCAATCAAGCATGGTATTAAGTTATTGAGAGTTTTTGGTGATTCAGAGCTCGCTATTTCCCAAATTAGATCAAGATATACTGCTAAGAATGATAGGTTGAAACAATATAAGCATGTTGTATGAGATAGCATTCAGTTTTTTGATGCATTTTCCATTGAGTGGATAGAGAGATCTAAGAATATCATGGAAGAATTTTTAGCCAATGTAGCTCTGAAAAATGATGATCTAACGCTGGTAGGGATATCTATTGTGGAGACTAAAACTAGGCCTGCCATTCCTAATAATATATCTAATTGGAAGGTTTTCAAGAGTGATGAGGATATCCTCAATTTCATTCAATGTGTGGATAATTATGATGGTCAAGTCATTGATTGTAATAATTCAAGATAGAGATTATTGATGGGAAGGAAACTATTTTTGGCAATGAAATTTTGCAGTTGCAGACAAATGAAATCCCTAAAGGTTTGACTCAATTAGAGGGATTGTTTACTGATAATGACAGTCATGTGTGCCAAAAGTCTACTGCCAAGTTGGATGATTTTGAGGAGGTAAACCTGGGATCAGAGTGTGGTCCTAGAATTATGTATATTGGAAAGAAGTTGGCTCCTCATGTGAGGACTAATTTGATTAGCCTATTGAAAAGATTCAAACATGTTTTTGCTTGGTCTTATGAAGACCTTAAGGCTTATAAGGAAGATTTATTTCAACATGAAATTCCATTAAAAGATGATATTAAGCCTTTTAGACAAAAACAAAGGCCAATCAATCCTTGCCCCCAAAATGCAGCAAGAATTGGCAAAGCTCAGAGAAGCTGGGATCATAAAACCAATCAGGCATTCTTCTTGGGTGTCTAATTTGGTCCCTGTCAGAAAGAAAAATGGAGATATCAGGCTATGTGTTGATTTTAGGAATCTTAATGTAGCCTCATTAAAAGATAATTATTCCTTGCCAAACATGGAGGCAATGCTGCAAAGAGTAACTGGTTGTGATCTTTTATCTATGATGGATGGTTTTTCTAGTTATAACCAGGTGCTGGTTCAAGAATCTGAACAATTCAAGACAAATTTTACTACCCCATGGGATACGTATGTTTATGTAAGAATGCCATTTGGCCTGATGAATGCAGGGGCTACTTTCCAGAGAGCCATGGATGTGGCTTTTAAGGAATTTATAAATATAATTATGGTAGTGTATCAAGATGACTTAACTACATATTCCCAAAAGGTTGATGATCATTGTAAGCATTTAGAAAAGATTTTTACCAAAGCCTTGGAGTATGGGATTTCTTTAAATCCAAAAAAGTGTCACTTTGTTGTGAGTGGAGGTAAATTATTGGGACATATAGTGTCCAAAGAAGGTGTCAGGATTGATCCTGAAAGAGTGGAAGCCATTAACAAGGTGTTGCCACCGAAAAATATTAAGGGAGTTCAATCTTTCCTTGGGAAAGTAAATTTTGCGAGGATATTTATTGCAAACTTTGTTGAAATAGTAAAACCCATTGTTAAATTGTTGAAGAAGAATGCAAAATTTGAATGGGTTAAGGATGCTCAGTCAGCCTTTAATGGGATAAAGATGGCAATTCAACAGGCTCCTGTATTAAGATCTCCAGATTATGAGAAGCCTTTCTCCATGTTTTCTTTTACTTCATTTTCATACAATTGTTGCAGTCCTTTTGCAGAAAGATGATGAGGGTTTTGATCATCCCATAGCATTTTTTAGTAAATCTCTGCAAGCAGTAGAACTTAACTATGAGATAATGGAGAAACAAGCATATGCACTGGTCAAGGCAGTCAAGGTTTTTAGACCTTATCTTTCTTGTGCAAAAATAATTTCTTATGTGCCACATGCCACAATGAAAGACATATTATCTCAATCTGAAGTTACTGGGAAGAGGTGCAGATGGATTAACAAGATCCAAGAGTTCAATTTGGAAATTCAGGTTACCAAATTGGTAAGGGGTTTGGGTTTGGCCAAGTTGATGACTAATACAAACATGGAGTTAGCCTAATTGAATGATGTACAAACAATAAACATGAATTTTACTAGCATAGAATTGCAGCCCTACTATACTGATATTGTGTTTTTTTTTTTTAAATGCTAAATGTCCAAAACATATGTCAGATAATTAGAAAAGGACTCTGAAATTGCAGGCCCAGAGGTATGTTTTGATACAAGGTGATTTATTTTGGAATAATAGAGATGGAATTTTATTATTCTGTCTGGATAAATCACAATCTGAAAAATTCTTGAATGAAATGCATAGTGGTGTGTGTGGTGGGCATTATTCTGCCAAAACCACAGCGCACAAAATAATCAGAGTTGGATACTATTGGCCATGTCTTTTCAGGGACACTCAAGTGTTTGTACAGAAGTGTGAACCATGCCAAAGGTTTTTTGCTAAAATGAAATTTTTAGGAGCTTTACTTTTGAATCCTATGACTATTGAAGCACCTTTTGCCCAATGGGGTTTAGAATTTATTGGTGAATTTATAGAAAAATCCAGTGGAGGTCATAGTTGGCTTATTGTGGCTACAGACTACTTCACAAAATGGATAGAGGCAATTCCAACAAAGAGGGCAACCAACAAGGTAGTGATGGACTTTTTAATGAATAACATTCTGACAAGATTTGGTGTGCCCACTATGCTAATTATGGACAATGCCATGTGCTTTAGGTCTAAGGAATTTAGGGATTTTTGTGAAGACTACGACATTATTTTATCTTACTCCTCACCTTATAATCCTCAAGCAAATGGACAGGCTGAGTCTAGTAATAAGAGTCTCATGAAAATAATTAAGAGGATTTTGGAGAAAAATAAGAAATCCTGGCATTCAAAGTTGAAGTTAGTTGTTTGGGCTGACAGGGTGACAGTAAAAAGAGCAATAGGGGTTTCCCCTTTTGAAATGGTTTATGGAACTCAGGAAAGGCTACCTTTGAACAACCTGTTACCAGTGTACAAATTCCTACAGGAGGAAGATTTTGAAGATCAAGAACCCATGATGGAAAGCATGGATCAATTGGTGGAACTAGAAGAGATAAGAGCAGAAGCTCACAAAAGAAACATAAAACTCCAACAACAATCCAAGTACTTGTTTGATAAAAGAGGAACTGAAAGAAAATTTCAGATAAATGATATGGTGCTACAATGGAATGCTAGAAAATAAGAGAAGGGCAAACATGGTAAATTTGAGTCATTATGGGTGGGCCCATTTGTAATTCAAGAGTTTCATGGTCAAGATTCTTAGTTCTTGGAAGACCCTAATGGTGAAGTATAGGAATTTCCAGTGCATGGACAATTCCTGAAATGTTATTTCTCATAATTTTTCTTTTTCCATGCACAGTAGATTAGATTTCCCTGTTTTAAGTGTGGTTTTTGTGTGTGCATGTACAAATTTATTTTGGTTTGTGGTCTGTCTCCCAGACTTTTGGCTTCTAATGTCAATTTTGCAATTAAATTCCCTATTCGGAGCCATTGTTGGCACTATACCAAGAAAATTTTCAATTTCCTAGCATTGGCATTTTTCCCGCGTATTTTGGTTCAAATCTCATATCTTACTGTGCTAAAAAAAGTCAAATAGTGGTTAAAAATCATCAAAGATGCTTTGTTTCAAATGTTGGTCGCACACCCGCGCTGGTCTTTTAACATGTTCTCAAGGTGTGTGAGTGAGTGGTGAGTCATTTAAGTGTCAATCGCGATAAAATTGTGTCAATTCATGTTAGCATTGCGAGTGAGCGGTTTGGTTGTTAAGAAGTGTAAATCACGCAATCGCGATGTAATTTTAAAGTCGGGTCATAAGCTTGCCGCTGAGTGAGTTGGAAATGGTTCTGTTTATCACTCACTCGCAAATGATTAACTCTTTTAAAAGAAGATCTAGTGAGTCCACGATGATTTAAAGTATTGTGTGTCGCATAGTCACTATGATATTATGTTTATAACTTTATGCTCTACGACTGAGCGAATGTTGTAAAAAAGGGTCTGGTCGCACACTCGCGTTAGGTTTTCATGTATGTCTTTTTAAGTCAGCGAGTGTGTGAGGAAGTTAGGTTGTAGATGTCGCTCATTCGCACAAGTTCTAACTCATATGTGTTTTGCAGTGCGAGTAAGCGAATTCTTGTGCGGAAGTTATTAGTTGAAATTTTGTCGCTCAGTCACCAAGGTGTATTCAATGTTATAAAAGGTGTGCGGGTATGCGACTATGAGATCATTTGTGTTCTCGCTCACCCGCTGATGATTTGAAGTCTAAAGAAATGAGCTCGCGAGTATGCAATAAGGAAAAGAAAAGGCTATCGCTCACTCCCCCATGAATAAAGATAAAAGGAAAATGCTTAGCGCGTATGTGATTGAGGAAAGTATGTTGGCAATCGCCCACTCGCAGTTGATAAGATAGTTAAGTTTTCAAGCCCGCGAGTGCACGATGAAGAAAAAATGAAGTTGTTGCTTAGCTGCTCACAGATTGAAGTAAAGAAAAAGGGTTAGCACATGTGCGATAAGTGAGTTTAAGATTTTGATAAAAGCACTCGCTCAGCCGCAAAGGATTAAGTCATAGAGAATTTTCAACAGTGAGTCGGCGACCGAGAAGAAAATGGGTCATCGCTCACTTGCTAATATTATAAGTTGAAGTGTTTTGCAGCGCGATTGCGCGACAAGAAAATAATACATGGTTATTTTGAAAACCTGCTCACTCGCTCAAGGAAAAGACATGATAAGTGAGGATTAGCGAGTGCGCGACTAGGAGATGACTAAGTAATAAAGACCATGTCGCTTACTAGTAGAGTTTCAATGAAAGTAAGATCCTGAGCGGCAAGTCCGTGATTGATGAAAAGAAATAATGATGTCTCTCACTCGCTCAAATACAAACATAAAGCATTAAGAGATAGCGATTGTGTGATTGAGAAGTAATGAAGCTGTCAATAAGGTCATCGCCCAGTCACGGAGCATACAAGCCAAAGAAAAGATGGAGTGTGAGTACGCGACTAAATGGAGAAAACGGTCTTGTCGCTCACTCGTGAGAACAAATTTGAATATGAGAAAGGTACAGCGAGTTGGCGACAAATTAACATGTGGTTCATTTCAAGCCTACGAGGGCAAAAAGGGAAAAAGGTGTGTACTTTTTCCAGCAAGGATCATACAGTTTGAATTAATAGCAGCATTAGTTACAGAGAGATAATTGCGTAATTCTGCAAGTGTGAGAATTTAACATTCAATTGGACAAGACACCGATTTGATGACTATAAGTTTGAATGATTGAGCTTGATTTTGTACAAATCTCATTTTTCCATCCTAAGATTTCCTGTGAAGAACGCTAGAGCTTATTTGTCTGAAATAGATTGTCTGAGATAGTAATTTGAAGAAGAAGGATGAGTCAAGCTATTTTTCCCATTGCCTTGCAAGGGTCTGAGAAGAAGGAGGTTACACTAAAGAAGTATGTGGAAGAATTTGCTGAGTTGGTGCCCGGGACTTTGAATACAAACAGTGCAAATTGGGATGAATGGAAAGATAGATGGTGCCAATGTAGGAACCCGGTCACCCCGAATTACTCTGGTAATACCTTATTCCATTATTTCGGGAATAATAGTATTAAAGCAGTTCCCATTTGTAATCCATGGGATTTGAATATGGAAAAATTGATTGTGCCTGATATTTATACTGACATAGGCCTTATTAGGGAACTGGCTAAGAATTACTACCCAGTAGCTGGGGTAATCAGGAAGAAAAGTAAAGAGACCCTAGTTTCCATAGATAGGAGGTCAGTGGCAGAAGTTTTTGGGATCACTGGTGCATTATGCACAGATATTGATTTGAAGAAAATTAAGGCAGACTATATCAAGAGAGAGGATTTGATTAAGAAATATGAAATGCCCAAATTCATGCCTAGGGTAGATAGGCACCTGGTGAAAATCCCAGACAATCTCAAATCGCCTTATGACTTATCCTTATTTCATCATTACATAAAGTACACGGTCTATGGTTTGAGCAGAGTTTTAGGTTTTGATGGAGATTCTACAATGCCACAAGATTTACTTATGATAGCTATGAACATTCAGCACCCGAAGGTTAATACTGATTATGACTATGTGGGATACATAGTTGATGCTATTCATGCTACATTATACCTACCTTCAAGCATTATTCTCATATGATGTATATGATTTTATATTATAACAGGGCATCTATAGATAACGAGCTTGAATTATTTTTTTCAGAGTATGCTGTTGAAGCACCAATCCAAAGATGGACTCAGGTATGGGATAGTTCATCCATCAACTCTTCATTTGTATGCTTTTGCAATTGGATTGTAGATCCAATTTTTAATTTGTTGGGAACAGATAGGCATAGACTTCCTTTTGAAATCAGAAAGGTTTTGAGACCTTGGGATTATGTTCCAAACTGGCCTATCTCTCACAATTGGGCTGACTTTATTCTTTTTCATTTACATTACTATCATCAGAGTATATGGTTGTACACAACCACCTCACATCCTCCCCAAGTTTGATCCTCTTAGGGTTGCATTTTTAGAATTTATTTGGCAAATCACTTGGGTTGATAAGGAATTTTTAGAGGGACATAAGAAGGGTACTTTTATCCCTAGATTATGGGTAGGTTTTGATTTCTCCATTGGGAAAAGGGTTTTTTATTTGATAAATGACTTCTTTAAGCAATACAGAATGTCTACAGCAGTTCCCAGGTTTTGTGATCCAGAGGATTTTATACAAACAACCTTGAGAAGAATGACTCCTTGGCAAAAGATTAGAGATCATGAGCCACTGGATGATGAAGATGTTGTAAGGAATAAGTTAAATAAGCAAGAAGTCTAGGAAAGGAGAAAGAAATGGAATGACCTCCTTAGGGAAGAAGTTGAATGGAAAGAATCTGACAATTCTTTCTCTGGGATTTTCCCTGATCTCCCATACTTACAAAGGATAGAGGAAATGCTTAAGTCCTATAATACTCTAATGGCATAGGTACCATAGTTCAGTGCTGAGGATACACAATCTCAAGGGTCCCCAATTCCTGTTGCATTGCATGCCCAACAACATCAAGAACAACATGAAGAGCAACAGGAAGAAGAGCATCAGGAAGAAGAAGAGGCCATCGAAGAAGCCACCTCGGCTAGAGAACCACCCAGGAAGAAACAAAAGAAAGAGCACAAGATGGTGTAGGACAAGAAAAGTATGGCCAAGGCCATGATTACTGAACATGGAAAATACTTAAGAAGATTGAAGAAAAAAATTCAAAAGGAGCCATAGGAAGAAGGCCAGGGTGATAACCAGATGGTTTTATTCCAGGAAATAGATGAAAGAGTAATGATGGTAAAAGAATTCATTGAGGATGATGAATTTATAAAGTCTAAGGAGTTTAAGACTCTTCTGATAAAATTGAAACAAAGGGACTTGAAACAAGGTTTGATTGAAGGTGAAGGCTAATCAGATAAGAATGAGGAGATTGTGAAAACACTCCAGGATTATGATCCTAAGAGTGAACTAATCACTATAGAGCAAGCCAGGTTGTTGGTACAGAACAGTGGATTGATGTTGATGCCTGGTTGGGACTTATAGTCCACATTTGTTATTGATCAAATCAGGAGGCAAGAAGATCCCCTATTAAAAATAGATTTCGAGATGGATGAAGTATTGAAAGGATCATGATTTGATCCTAAATCCAAGACTCTGGCTATATGGTCATTGGCCCCGGCCACACAAAAGCCTCTGGTCATGACTATCAAAGAGGAAAAGAGGGCAAACAGAATGATATGGAACTTGCCGAACACTTAAGACACTGAGATAGCTTAGTTAATGACACAAGTTTCACTCATGAACTTGGCAAAGGTTGATGACATGTCCAAGAGGTATGAAATAGGCTTTGGCCAAATGATGACCTTAGCTAAAAACATGAAGAAAGTGGTAATTCATACCACAATTTAGGTGAGCAAATTGTGAAATTGAAGGCATAATTGGAAGAAAGTAAAAGAGAAAAGACTCCAATCCCTGAGGAAATAGCAAAAGTTGAGGCAGATGTTACTATTGGAGTAAAGGAGGATTCAGCATTGGTAGAAGGCCTATCCAAAGAATTGTCACAGGAGCAAAACATAAATGTTATGTCTATTATATTGCCCATATTGCAGCATAGGATTGATATTTTAAAATAGAAAACTGACATAGTATATACACTATATGGGTCATTACAAGAAGCTTCGAAGACAGCTGTAGAAGCCATGATTTTATTGGAACCCACTTTCAAAGTTTGGTCAGGGAGGGAAAGGCTCATGGATAAATTGCAAACCTCTATGTTATATAGTGATGACTTCCGGATAAGATAACATATACCATGGAAATGATTAGTGAGTTGAATGACACTTTTTCCTTTTTCAATGGAAAATCTGATTTGATAGATAACAAGCTGCAGCTATTTGGTGATGAGTGCCCCTCCCTGATACCAAAGATTTATGATGAAGCAGGTGTTTTAAAAACACAATCAGATTGGATAGCTGGCTTTGATGGCATACTCAAAAATGAAGATTTGAAGAAACATTTAGAAAAGGATATAAATGTTGAGTACTGCAACAAATTAATTGATAACCTCTTCAAGATTGAGAGAGATATGACAAAGTTTGTTTCTAAGGCCAGAACCGCCATTGATGCCTAGTGGATAGAAGTTGTTGCAAGATTGGAGAAGGAAAAGACCTTTGATTGGACCACTGTCAAAGAGGTGAATAGGTGGGAGACGAAGCTAAAAGGATGAGGAGGATGCTGTCAACAACAACAACAAACCTTATTCAGACTTCACCAACAGTTGCCACCCGTGTTCTGTTACAAGTTTTTGTTTTATGTTAGTTGCAAAGTTGTTGCAAAAGATTTTGTAAATCTTTCCCTGTAAGTCCGTAGCTTGTTGCATCCTTAGTTATAAAAGGATTGCAAGACTACTGGGAAAAGGATAGCCATTTTTATTTTGAGATTGCAAGTATAATTGTATAAATTCTGGTTCAAAACCAATCCAATCGGGTTTTTTGAAAATTACTGTTGAATGTAGCAAGAAACTTTGATTATGAATAGAAATGAAATCCATTAATAGTTTCTGAAGCATATAATGAGTATTGTATCTTCATTTTGGTGTTCTGAATTTTATTTAAATTGAATATTCAAGGAATGTCCAATTTATACATCTGCCAAGCAGACTATGAAATAGTTTTAGGGTTCTTTCAAGGAAAGACTGAAATTGCCTTAGGAACATTTCAGTAAGATTCAGGGTATACAATGAATTTGATGAATTAATTTGTTATGTGTGTCAAGATAGATATATAAGGTATAGCTATGTTTATGTCAGATGTTGTAGTTTTTTTAAGTTCATGTTCATGATCAAGCTGGTTAAAATTGTTCATAAGTAACTCTATGCCCTAGGACAAAGCACTGGTTTGTGTCCATTCAAAATAGGTGACTATCACTTTTGAAATTGATCTTTACCTTTATATTTTGATCTGTTTCAATAAATATTACAGTGATCAACTCCTGTAATTCCATCTATATTCTACTGGAATAATTTAGTGATTTGATTATTCTGAGTTAGAAGGGTAATCCCGCCCGAGTTAATGGAGCTCAAAGTGTAGGAGGTTTAAAAACCGTGTTTCTGTCATTTCTATATCTTGCATGGTTAGTGCCTGGGATAAATAGAGCAAGCTCTCTGAGAGTATTTTCATATCAGCAAGAAAAGGAACTAACACAAAGTACTCATCTTCGTGATATATAAATCTTGTGGGGTTGAAGAGGAATATAGTGAGGAAAGACTACCAACAGTACTCAAGGTGTACTGTACGACATACAAAGTAACAATGAGACATATCCCCTTTCTACTAACGCATGGGAAAAAGGTTTTGGTACCTACCGAGTAGATAGTTCTCATTTTGTTCATTGCCATCAAGGATTGTCTTGGTGATGTCGAAAGCTTGAAAAAATGCCTTCTTAACCTTAACAAACTAGATGAAAAATAATAATGACATAATGGGCCCTATAAGCTATGCAACACCAACACAAGTTATGGAAAAAAAAACATCTCCAACAAATGAACTTCTGACTGGCACAATTTGTTTTAAAGTATAACGGTTGTAACAAGATCAAACCTGGGAAGTTCAAAGTTCAAAGTTCAAAGCTAATTTTGGTTAGTACTATATATAGTGAGAGAAGTAGGTCATAATGGAGCAATGAAACTTGCAAAACTTGACAATAGGTTGATCCAAGACCTTGTGAACAACTCCAAATTAAAAATTTATCACAAAAGGAAAGGACCCACAATAGCAATACACATGATGGGGTAGGCTACTCATAGAGATTTGACCATAATAAGAGATGAAGTGCTCAAAGAGGTCTAGTAATTAGAGACCAACCCTATCAACATACAAGGGAGTGCAGTTTGGGTATGTGGCTTACAATATCAAAAAAGAAGTCAAAAATAAAAGAAAGGAGGAAGAATCCTAGGAACAAGTGGCGTAGGGAGAAGAGAAGAAGGTATATTGAGAAGAAGAGATTGACTTGGAGGATTATAGGAAGACATTGTGTCCCTAAATCAGAATGTTAATCAAGAGGGGTGACATGATCATTGCAAAGTGGTCATGGTTCAATGAAGAACTTAGCAAGTACTATATTGAACAATGCAAGTAGCACCCATCTTTTCCAACCTCCAAATCACTTTAGAAATTAATCTCAAGCTTAGTGGATCCATCTAAAATAAATAACAATGGGGAGGACATGACTTGGTACTAGTAGTACAAAGGTCGATAACACACCATTGGTAGACAAAATAATCAACTTGGAATATATGGGGACGTGTTATAAAAATAAATGTTATAGGAGGTCATTTGGCACATCTTGGTGACACTATGCTTTTGAAATCAAGGTGAGACCTTGTGATGATCCAAGATGAACAAAGAGAAAAATAGAGGATGAAGACTAAGGAGCGAGCAAGAAGAAAAAAAAGTGAAGTATTGGACAAGGTAACTACAAATGTTGAAGAGTTGTAGAATTTAAAAGAAAAATATATTTTGGAGTAATAAGGACGAGAAAGTTAAAATAAAAAGAATAAAATTGGGAAAAGTGTGGAAACATATTTTTATGAGAAAATAATGTTAGAAAACATTACAAGAGGAATAAAAAAAATGCATTTCATGAAAAAAGTAAAAGTAATAGAAAGTACTCAAAAACTAAAAAGGGATGTACTATGAAAAGAAGGAAATTACTTTTTCTTGTAAAAGTAAAGTGTTTTTAAAAAACCTAATCCTAAAGCAATAATAGGAAACTTATAAATTCATTGCAAGATAATTCTTTCTCTCAAAATTATCCAAGACAAGAGCAAAGGTGAAAAGAGCAGAGCCAATTGCAAGGGTTTGTATGTAGAAGTGCTAAAACTAGACAAAATAGTATCATACAGACTTGGTACCAATCTGTATAAATGAAAAGTAGAGGAGAAAATACCATACAAAGCCCACACCATATGCAATTTTTAGACCATGCAGGACCCATATGGGGAAGAGATTGTACACATGGAGAAGGAAATAGTGTTGTAGGAAAGAGTAGTGAATGTATCCAATAAAGCCATGCGATAATGGAGAGCACCTGTACACAAGCCAACAAAATTATATGACAGTTGTAGGCACGAGTATGACTTGTTGAAGAGAATGATGTATGCGTATGGAACCAATTTGCATAAGGATATCATACTTCAATCTGCAACCAGTCTGTATGAGGAAATCAACCCAATGTCGTATGTGCTAGTTAAGGAGGGATAGCATGATAAAAAAATAAAGAAAGTTAGAACCTACGACACAACAAGCAAGTCATACGCCTTGAGAAAAAATAGGTTGATTATTAATATGGAAAGAAAATTGAAAGAAGTTTGTACAACATAAAGAGTCACATGTGTTTGGGGCAAGAGTCGCACGAAGGAATTAAGGAACCCAAACCATACACCAAGAATCCATATTCTACAATAGCTAGCCTAGTCAGTCTCAATGAGAGACAAAGTAAATTTCTTTAAACATGATGATATCAACTCTCATATAGAAAAATCAAGGATATCATGGTGAAATGGTGTTTTGTAACCCTCCCCAAAAACTTAATGACAATTACTCCAACAACATGCAAACAAATCAAGAGGAGAGTGATAAGGGAAAATCAATAGTTGGAGCAGTGGAAATGTCAAGCAACACAAAGGGGAAGACACATTTGAGACCTCAAGTTGCAGGTCTCAATCATGAGCAGAAAGATAGCCCCATCACAGCGGAGTCCATGACCTAGGAAAATATCACTAGCACCAAATGCAATTTTTTTTGGATAAAAGTCCAGAATGACCACATTTTGTAGAGAGCTTTGCACAATGCTTTTGTAGGCAAGGTGGTCCAGTTGTCATTTTCCAGCTCAAAGGAATTTGATCCTTACTTATGTACCATGTTGGCGCAGTATAATAGAGAGAAACAAGAATCTATCATTGAGTATAATGGTTACTAGATTGTGATTTAGTATCGACATATGTATTTCACAAGGGTGATTGACATCTTTTCTACAAGATATTTCAATGATATTGCTATTAGGATTTAACTATGTAGTTTTTGAGTCAAACTCATTCACCCATGTTTCATGAGCATCACCTAGATGCAATGATTGTCAAGTGTTCCATTCATTCTCATGAGATATGGGTCCTTGTGAACCACTATTCATGAAACATGGGTCAATGAGTTTGACTCAAAAGATACACAGTTAAATCCTGATAGCAATATCACAATTTGACTTGTAGAAAATATCTCCTACTTATCAATTGATGAACTTAAGGGGATTTCAAATGAATGGTGCATAAGGCATAACACTTTTTGATATTTTTGCAAATGGGGTTGAAAGCAAAGTGGTCTTAACCATGGAGGAAACTTTGTAGTTAAGTGCGCTTGAGTTGAAGTAGTACTAGGATGGGTGACCTCCTGGGAATTACTGGTGCCTCACCTAGATGCAATGAGTGCTAAGTGTTCCATTCATTCTCATGAGAGATGGGTTCTTGTGAAATACAACTCATGAAACATGGGTCAATGAGTTTGACTCAAAAACTACACAATTAAATCCTGATAAAAATTTCACAATTTGACTTGTTGTGGAAAATATCTCTTACTTATCAATCTAGCATCTATCAAAATACAAAACTAAAATAAAAAACAAGTACATCAAAGGAATTCTATACTATTTTAGATGCACACAACTTTGGTTGCGGGTTAGACAGTGTGGCTCTGTGTGATAGAATAGGTTTATTCAACAACTTAACCAAAAACAAATACTAAACAAAAAACTATTACCAGAATCTTAACTTAAACTAGTTATGCACTATGTTAATCTTGCAATGAACTAATTGACAATTGCTAACTTGACCATGTGTTGCATCAAATATCTCTTACTTATCAATCTAGCATCTATCAAAAGACAAAACTAAAATAAAAAAACAAGTACATCAAAGGAATTCTATACTATTTCGGATGCACACAACTTTCGTTGCGGGTTAGACAGTATGGCTCAGTGTGATAGAATAGGTTTATTCAACAACTTAACCAAAAACAACTACTAAACAAAAAACTATTACCAGAATCCTAACTTAAACTAGTTATGCACTATGTTAATCTTGTAATGAACTAATTGACAATTGCTAACTTGACCATGTGTTGCATCAAATATGAGATTAATGAGAATGAACTATACTAATTGAACAATTATGCAATTATAAATGAGATACAATTAACAGAAGTACAACTAAATACTCTAATATAATGGAGAGTTGCATCACCTCAAGTGGCCCTTGCTTGAGGATTCATAACCTCAGATCACCACAATGCTTTCTTAACTGAAAGTCACCATCCACTTTTATTCCTCATAACTAGAAGTACCATAATAGTAAACTAGGACTCTAATTGAAATCTAGCATATGATCTATCACTATATTCTTTGTTCAACTCCCTACCACTCATAAGAACTTCCTATTTTTATAGGAGAAATCTAAGACAAATATTAATAGAATCTTTTAAAGATTTATTTACACATCATTTCTCACAAAGAGATAGACTTATTCTAAAACATAAACTATTAAATTTTTTTTATAAACATGGAACACTGAATGAAATTTGATCATGCATCATGGGACATGCAGTTTTTTAGGTACATGACTTTTCCTCCTTATTAAATGGTCACTGCTAGTTGAAAAGTCTTGGCTCAAATTGTGCGTGGAAATAACATCTCAAGAGCATCCCACTTCATAAAATTTCATTGATCATGGATTTGACTATGTCCTTTATTGTAGTGGTAATATGTCTGTCTCTCAAAGCTCAATATTTCACGCTCTATGACTGTGAGTTATCTCAAACAAAAGGAGATATACATACACATCAAATTATCCCAAAATATCACATTTATTATAATTAATCACTACTTCACACATTTATTATAATTAATCACTACTTCACACAAAGTTATAACTATAATATATATCATTATATTATGTATACAATAACCATAATAGATCCATCATAATATGTTCAAGAATAACCAAGTCTTGGAAAAGTCTGATAAAGTACCATGAAACTAAGCCCAAAACACCCCAAAAAGACACTAATTATGGACTCATCATACTCCCAACTTAAACTCCTTTTCCTCAAGAACACCTACTATTGTAATATAGAACATCAAGCCTATAATCTACATCCTAGGTGATACCTATACCCTCTATCATATAAAACCTTTTTTGCCTCTAATTTTCTCCCACCTTTCACGATATTTAGCAATTTCCACCAGTTGTCCACCTAACCAATGTGACACTGGGTAAATGAGGAGTGGTGGTTGAAAATTCAATGGGAGACTACTATTTTTGGTGTCAACTACTGCACGCATATACTTGCCTTCACTTGATTTCAACATTATGCAATTGTAGACGGAGCAGGGTTCCTTTTTCTTAAGTGTCTAGGTGATTTGAGACTACCTTTCTTGACATGTATCCTTAATTTCTTTCCCTTATACAAAAAAAATTCTTTGACCTGGATATAGTCATGTAACCTACATTGGTTAATTGTTTAAGCAATTTTTCCCTTACACATCATATCTACCCATTCATCAATTATTTGTTCTAGTTTCTCAACTTCTGCCCTGATGTATAATGGATGGATTTTCTCTCATTCCTTGTAGGTATGTGCTAATTCTCCCCTCTCTTTTTCATTCTTAAGATAAGAGATCAATGTCCTTATCTATACATCCCCTATATATAAAAAGAGGTTCCAGCTAGAATTATATGACACAACTAAATTATGCATATAGAATTCACACAACTAATCTTGCATTTTTTGTGGTGCTTTAGAAAAATAAATGAGGAAGGACCTTGGAGTGACTAATGAAATAGGAAGATTACTTAATAGTTGACTGATTTGAAAGAACATAATTTTTTCCTGCAAGTAGGGGGAGTAAACCCTTGCTGGCAGTCTACAACTATGTAACTGATTAGTTAGATCGACCATATACTTCAGGGAGAATTTTAATTTCTTTATCTCCTTTTTTCTTCCAATCGTGTGTTGACAGCAAGATGGAGTTTTTTCTTTTCTTTATCATATTGCTCCTTATGCCATACAAACTTCAAATATAACCGCCACATTAACATACCAAGGGTTATTGTTGTGAGGATGGGTGATGGTTGAGTGACGACCTCTTATTCACTAGAGCTCTCTTTCCTAACTCCCTTATTATTAGTCCATGTTTTAATCTATGTTTTCAAATCTGTTACCTGCCCAAGAAATTCATTTTATTTTCTTCACGATATTTCCAACTATTCCTCTAGAATTTTGGTTTTTCCTTACTATTGTCTGCAATTCATTTTCATCACTATCATATATGACAATATAATATTGTTCCTTGCCAAGCATTGGTTCGGATTTGACTAGAGAAATTGAAGGTGTAATAGAGTCCAAGGTTGGATCTTTCCCTTTGAATGGAGGCTCAACCTCCTGTTCTTCCATAATTGGCATGTCCTATTACAACCCAAAATCAATTTACCCATTTCATCTTCTTTATGTAATTCATCAAGTTTCTCCCGCTCCAATTCTTCCTTATACAATTCTTCAAATTATTTCTACCTGATTTCTTCCTAAATATACTCTTCTCGATCTTTGTTTCCTTTCAACCAATGTTCTCATTCAAAATTTGTATCTTCATTTGTGAAAATATGCGTCGAGGACTTAGATGGTTCACTCTGTTTACTAAGGCATCGTGAATGGATCTTAGGAGTTTTTGTTTTCTTAGAAGAACTCTTTTTCATTTTTTCATTTTTGGTTTTTCCCTATTTGATGACTCTTCAGATTTACCCTCCACATGACCTCTTCCCATATTTCTTATTTCTTGGGACTCTTTTCATTCTGCTTGGATTCCTCATATTCTCATGCTTCATCTCTTGCCTCTTCATCTTCAACTCATATCTCCTTTTGTTTAGATTTAGATG
This sequence comes from Thuja plicata, assembly GCA_018584345.1. NCBI lineage: Eukaryota > Viridiplantae > Streptophyta > Pinopsida > Cupressales > Cupressaceae > Thuja > Thuja plicata. The sequence goes on along the minus strand of MU223280.1, from coordinate 3,316,415 downwards.
ACTTTTATTTAGAGGGTTTTCCTTTGAATGGTTCATGCCCTTGCTTCTTGGTCCTTTTACCAGAAGATGAAGAGGGAACACACTCCTTCCATTTTTTCAAACAACACTTAAGTGGGGATGTCTCTGGTTCTGATGAGGATTCATACCCTTGTTTTTATGAGGTTGTAGGAACCTCTATAATGGTTAAAGGAAAATATTTCTTAGGGGTTTGAAACTTTCCTTTCAAATTCTCCTCTAAATCCATATTCTCATGAGAAATTCCTCTGCAATAAGGGATTTTGAAGGGTTTGGTCCTTCACTTTCTAATTTATCACTACCCTATTAATTTTCCTCATTTATTATTTCCTCATGAGGTACATTCCTAAGGAGTCTACTAGGAAACATTAGGATGTTGTATAGAAAGACCACGTTTCACCAGCAACACAACTAGACAATCATGAGAAAGAGAAGATTGAGTGCACTTTATTCTATATTTTGTAACCATCCTAGTCAACATCTTATGAGGATAATTGGGTACATTGACTACCCTCCTGTGCCATGAATGACTCATTAACTTGAGATGGTTAGTGTATAATAGAGAATAGAATTTGTTGCATGTTAAATACCTGATAATGTGACATGTAATCTCCCTCTAGAGTGATGGAAAAGACAAGCATTGCGTTCCTTGACTTGTGGACTCAAATTATTCACCCGACCTTGCGAATTCCCTTCTAGAGGACTCTGCATTTGGTGATGATGGGTATTCTTCCCCTGGTTTAGGAAGACAAGAAACCTCTAAAATTGTGGCCTTAGATGTACAACCTCTAGGCCCCTTAATAATTGCCTCATTGTTAACATAAATTTCTGCAAATTGCCTCATGATTTCATGGTTGAACTTACTTAACCAAAGGAAGTAATGAATCCACCCAACCCTCTCAAAAAAGGTAAACTATTTGCATCTCTAAGTGTAGACACCCAAAATTGACCAGGTGTCTTAGTATTATCAAAATCTGTAAATCTCATCAAAATGCTTCAAAATGGATCAAAATCAATTTAAATGGACATTTATCAATCAAAGTGGATAAAATCAAATAAAATCAAGGGATTAATTAATCATGAAATCAAATAATTAAATTCAAGCCTAAAAGGATCGATCAAATTATGCAATTGATTTTAATCAATTAATTGTATAGTTTAAATAAAAAAAATCAAAATGAACCTATTCCTTACATGGCTAAATTAATTAAATGATTGAATTAAATAAATTCTTAATATATTTTCAACACAAATAAAGGAGCCAATAAGAATTGAGAACACACTTGCACATGGATCACTCCAATTTTGCATCTCAACCTCTCATTTACCATTTTAAATCTCATCCACTCATTTGTCCCACCCTTTGAGGACAACATTTAAATGCTCCCCTTATTTGAAATCATTTGAGAGATCAAACTCAACCAAGGATTAACCCATGATCAATTCACTCTACCCCCTACCCTTGGGATTTTACTATAAATATAAGCCATTTTCAAGCATAAAGGGATCCTAGAAGATTCAAATGCAAAGCATCCTCATTATAGGCAATTTCATAGCAATTTGAGCAATAGTGAGAGCATTTTATAGTAAATTGAGAGATTTTATCATTCATGAGAGCATTTGAATCCATTTTGTATCATCTTTGAGAAGATTGAGAGCTAGATTAGGCATTTTATCATCAATTTCTCATTCTAGAAAGGTCACTAGTAGAGATTAAGGTTGAGAGCTCTACTTGCAAAGCCTAGTTAGAGAACCATGAGATGTCATAGATTTTAAATGCAATTTTGTAGATTAATTTGTTTATTTCTTTCCATAGAATTGTGCTTAATTATCCTAATTTCATGAAGGTGTATTAAATCACACACAAATGACGCCCACTGTGGGGCTTTAGGCCTCATTTTCCATCATTTTATCAAGTTTTGTGTGTTTTTGGCTTCATTTTTGTGTCTATTTGTAGAAAATGGGTGAAATGATGCATATGAGCAATCTGATGACGCATGTGAACCGTTAAATGACGCGTGCAATTTCTACTCTATTTCTGTCTTATTTTCTTTGTTGTGTATGAGACAAATTGTGACACGTAAGCCGGTAAAGCGTCGCCTGTAAGTTGCAAAGTGCGGCCTGTGAACTATCAACTGCCGCGTGTGATCTATTTTGTGATGCATTTTAAACATTCTGTAACGCCTGTGAAATTTACTTTACCACCTGTGCATTTTTAAATGCCACGTGTTAAAGTTTCTATTTCGCTTTGAATGTTTTAAATGTCGCTTACTAATAGATAAATGTCGCGTATTAGCTGCTAAATGCCGCTTAGTGCTTTCTATTTTATTTTGCTGTAAAATCATTAAATTGTAATTTCTAATTATCTATCTGTGTTTTTCCCGCAGATGAGCAAACACAGGAAGGTACAAAAACCATAATTTCAAGTTACAAAGCCTAGCAAAGAGGTAAGAGCACAAATTAAACATGATAAACAAATTCATGCTTTCAATATTTTAGAAAGTTTTAAGGAAGAAGAATATTTATATGATCATTATATAAAAGTATTTTTTGCTTACAAAAATAAATTCCCTACTCTTTAATTTGATTTCTTATTTTTTGAGATCTTTAAGTTGATTCTTACAAATTTGATCAAAATGAACTTAGGAGCATGTTGTCAAATTCATTTTTAATTTTTTCTTCACTTTGGTGGTTGTGTTGACTAACTTGTTGGAGGAGCCGGATTGGGAACGATCGCCACTAGGTGAGTAGCAAAAAAAACAAAAATCATCAAAAATGCGCCTAGCCTTTGCTAGCTTCAAAAATGAGGTACTTAGCTTAACAAGCTTGCATTGATTATATTGTGGCATTTTATTTGAATCTAGTTTAATAGGAAAAAACCCTATTAATGTTCAAATTAAACAAACATTAGGCATATGCTCTCCACTTTTTAAAGTGGATCAAAAAGCCAAACGTGTGAGTTCAATTTGGTAGAGAGAAAGGGAAGGAATTAACCAAACATTTTCATTATAAGAACCTCCTTGTCAAGGGGTTGAAAAGGAACAAAAAGTGTTTGAAGTGTTTGGAATGAAGGAATACAATAGGGATATGCTCTTCACTCTTTGAGTGAATCAAACTCCCAAACTTGTTGGACTAAGTTCATTTTCCACTTTCCATATATGCTAGATTAAAATAGAACTTTAGAGGGCCTGCCTCCCGAGAATTCCTTTACGAAGGCGGTAAGAGGGAATGACCCAAAGTGGGAGACAATCGCTTTAGCCGCGATATCATCCAACCCACTATAAATAAATGCACTTTACCTTAATCGAAAAGTGATTAAGTTGTGTGCAAGTCATCCTCACTTCCTCCAGCAGTCCTTCAAGATTGCGCAAAATCATACTTTTGTGCACGTGGGAAGCCTGGAAGGGGGTAAAGGAACTTGACATGATTTAGAACGGAGGTGTCATTAAAACCCAGTTAAAATAGTAAGCCTACCTTCTAGAGCCATTGTTAAAAGCCACATTTGTTTGACTCTAGGTATATTTCTTGGAAGACTTTCTTGTGATATACTTGTAAAAATGACCGAGAACATACACTTTTAGTGTTCTGATTAATAAAAACAGGTTTTACAAGGACCCGAAACCTTTAAAAAAAAAACAGAGAGTTCAGCAGGTTTTACAAGGACCTGCAACCTAGTTTAAAAGATACACAGTTTAAAAAAGCATAAACATCTTTTCCAAAGAAACAGAACAGAAAGGGATAGCAGCACAACTTTTCGAACAGAAAAAAGTCCCAAAGTAAAAGCATGAAACAACAGGGACAGCAAAAAAGGAAACAAACAGGACAAACAGAGAGAAACTGAGAAAAGAAAACAGTTACATTTCTTTA
>MU223280.1:3271615-3303888 GCA_018584345.1 Thuja plicata | reverse complement strand
TGCATAAAACTCCAGCACAAATCTCTATTTTGGAGTTGTTGAAACTATCTCCTAATCACAAAGAAATATTGGAAAAATCCCTAGTGGAAACCAATGTTCCTATAACCTTGGAAGAGGATAAGTTTCAGAATGTGGTGGGACATCTCATAGCTCCTCATTGCCTTTCGTTCTCCGAACAAGATGACATGTCTATTACCCACCCTCAAAATTCACCCTTGCATATAGAAGTCTTAATCCAAAGGTATAGGGTTAAGAGAGTTCTCATTGATGGGGGAGCTGGTCTCAATATTTGTACATTAAACCTTGTCAAGTCTTTAGGGATATCCGAATCATTTATTGACCCTAAGAAGAAAATCACCATTAAGGCTTATGATGAGGAAGAAAAGTCTTCAAAAGGTATGATTGTTTTACCAATCCAAGTGGGACCTATCAAAAAAGATACCATATGTCAAGTACTTGACATGAAATTAACTTGTAATATCCTATTGGGAAGACCTTGGATTCATGAGATGCAAGCGATACCTTCTACTTATCACCAATGCATAAAATTTCCACATAGAGGTGAGGAGATCACAATTGGAGGATATTCAAATCCCTTCCAATATTGCAACACATTGAAGCCAAGTCATGAATTATTTATTCCTCACAATAGGGAAGGAGTCATCCCTAATGATACTATTGAAGAACCCAAAAAGGACAGTTTGAAGTTGACATCAAATGCTACTTCCATCTCAAACCCTAATCAAACTAACTCAACTACAACAACTAAGGGAAAGGAAAAGATGAGTTATGAGGGTCAAAATTCACATGATAATTCAGTTAAGACTTCTACATTGAGAATGGAAACTTCGAAACCTACCAAGGAAGAAAGAGAACAAGCTAACTAGGATCAATATCAAAAGATGAGTGAATTGATGCACACCTTTGAAAAACAATGTAAAATCAACTCCAAGAGAGTGGGGGAATATTTTGTTTACCTATTTGATTTACCAACCTCTCCTATGACACATGGGAAGACATCAAGCGCTCATCCCCCTCATAAATACAATGCTTATTTTGTAAGAGAGAGTGATAAATATGCCTTAGAGAAGGAGGATAATGAAGTACTACAATGGCTCTATAAGGAAGAGGACACTTCAAATCATTCTACGAAAATGGTACAACACATCAACATTCAAACTGATCAATATGGGAAAGGATATCAAATCATGCAGAAAATGGGATATAAGGGAAGAGGACCCTTAGGAGTTCGAAATAGAGGATTATTAGAACCTAATGAACCAGCTTGGAGAGCAAAAGAAGAGAAAGTCGGAATAGGTTTTCAACATAAAGGTGAAAGTTCAAGTCCAATGCATGATTCCCATGAACATGTGCACATGGTTGGTTCCAAAAGTGAAGATGATTCTAGGGAGTATGAGTGGGATTCCTTTTCTGAAGAATCTTGTCATGACATAGAAGTTGATGTTATTCACACATATGCAACTATTCCCAATGTTACAAGTCAAGAAAATGAACACCAAGGCTCGAATTCTACACAAGTGTCAAGTGAACCTCAAGAATCCAACATAAGGAAAGCATCTAGGACTAGTCAATGGGTAGGTGAACCTTGGGTACCTTCGTGGGGGGGTGATTCAAATGTTGTATTTAATCCACATGCATTCTTTCCCATGGAAATCAACGAGGACTCTAAGGAAGGAGACTTTGATCCAACTTCCATGGAACATCTTGAGGAAGCCCATGTCATAGACCTAAGCAATACAATGTATGAAACTTCAAATGAGTTCATGTCCTTAAACCCTTCGAATGGCAATTTTCCAAATGAATTCTTATCCTTAATGCACCCCGAACTCATTGATTGGGATTTATCCGAACCAAATGACCTATTATACTTTCCCAATGATCTTGCAATGGCCCAATACCTAAATGCGGTTGAGCCATCTTCTTCCACCAATAAATACAATCTGGACATGATGATAGAGGTAGGGGTCCAACCTCTCAATCCACAAAATAAAAGAAAAAAATATAAAAAAATGAAAAAGGTCTAGTGGTGAAAACCACCATGTGGCAGTGCTAGAACCTAAAAAAGTCAAAATATCAGATGTTTCCAAAGGTGAAAACCCAATTGTGGCACCTAAGGAAGAGAGGTTGGATGCCCTACCCAAACATGCAGATGAAAGATCACCCATCCTTATTGAACCAACAGAGAAAGTTAACATTGGTACTGTAGAGGATCCTAAGTTTGTTCATTTAGCAGCATCTTTGAGTCCATCAGAAAGGAAGGAGTTCATCGAATTCTTTCAAGCAAAGAAAATTAACTTTGCATGGTCTTACGCCAACATGCCAAGGTTAGATCCAAGCTTCATAATGCATCATTTAAATGTGAATCCCGGTGTGAAATCCGTCAAGAAAAAATTGAGAAAGATGCACCCTCATGTGGCACTTTTAGTAAAAGTAGAATTGGAAAAGATCCTCAAGGTTGGATTCATAAGAGTAATTGCATATGCAAAATGGATATCCAACATTGTACTAGTCACAAAACATGACAAATCTATTAGAGCTTGGACAGATTTTAGAGATCTCAATCTTGCTTGCCCAAAAGATTTTCCACTACCTAGCATTGATACAATAGTGGACTTAGCAACGGGTCATTCTATGCTTTCCTTGATGGATGGATTTAGTGGATACAATCAAATCCAAATTGCACCTGAAGACCAAGAGAAGACAACTTTTACATGCCCATGGGGAACCTTTTGTTGGAATGTGATGCCCTTCGGTCTCAAAAATGTCAGAGCAACTTACCAAAGAGTAATGACTACCATCTTCCACGATATGATGCATACCTTTTTAGAAGACTATGTGGATGATATTCTAGCAAAATCACATGAAAGAAAGGATCACTTACCAATATTAGACAAGATCTTCACAAGGTTAGAACAATTCAACGTGAGATTCAATCCAAAGAAGTGTGCTTTTCGAGTACAATCCGACAAACTCTTAGGTTACATTATTTCTGCAAAAGGCATTGAAGTAGATCCTGAGAAAGTACAAGCAATAATGGATATGGAAATTCCTAAGAATATTAGCCAAATGAGGTCTCTTCAAGGAAGACTTCAATCTATAAGGAGGTTCATCTCCCAATTGGCGGAAAAATGTCATTCATTCACAAGGTTGCTACATAAGGACACTATTTTTACATGGGATGAAGAGTGTGACAAAGCTTTCACATTGATAAAAACATACTTGGTGAATCCACCCATCTTAATGTCACCTATTAAAGGAAAACCTTTGTTACTTTACATATCAGCAACGAAGAAATCATTAGGGGTCCTATTTGCACAAGAAGACAGTGAAGGAAAAGAAAGAGCCATTTATTACTTGAGTAGAACATTGATAAAGTATGAATTGAAATATAGCTTCATGGAAAGGGCTTGCCTAGCTATGGTGTTTGCCTCTCAAAAGCTTAGACATTACATGTTGATGCATAAAGTGAAGTTAATTTCCAAGATTGATCCTTTGAAGTATCTACTTAGTAAAACAACCCTAACAGGAAGAATTGCAAAGTGGGTGATGGTACTTAGTGAATTTGACATTGAGTACGTGGATAGGAAAGCAATCAAGGGACAAGTCATTGCTGATCAGTTGGACGAACATCCTTTAGAGTCTACACATCCAATTAAAATAGAATTTCCTGATTCAGAGATTGTTAATGTGGAAGCAAAGACATGGAATCTATATTTCGATGGATTCTATACTCAAAGTGGTTCAGGGGCAGGAATTATTTTGATAACACCTCAAGGTTGCGCAATTCCAAAATCTTACAAACTATTGTTCCCTTGCACAAATAATATTGCGGAATATGAAGCTTTGGTCATAGGTCTCAAAATGGCTTTGGAATGGAATGTCACGAAATTACAAGTTTATGGAGACTCTCAATTAGTCATCAACCAAATCAATTATGAATACAATACCAAAGATGAAAAATTGATGCCATATAAAAGGATGGTGGATGATTGGAAAAAATATTTTTCTTTGATTACCTTTGAGCAAATTCCAAGAGACAAAAATAGAGAAGTCGATGCAATGGCTACTTTAGCTTCATTACTCTAAATGCCTGATCAGAATGCAAGGTAAAAATTCTTGGTGGAAGAGTTGGCAAAAATGACATTTGACTTACCTGATACCCAAATAATTTCCCTTCTTAATAGACATGACTCACCTTGGTATGGATCAATTTATACTTATCTTAAAAACCAAACCTTACCTTTGGACCAAACCCGAGCCCAAAAATGACATTTCATAAGACAATCGGCTCATTATACCATCCTATCCAACACATTGTATCGTAAGGGTCTTGACAGAACACTCCTTAGATGTCTAGAGGAAGAGGAATCTAGGTTAGCTTTAAGAGATGTCCACAAGGGGATTTGTCAGTCACATTCTAGTGGATTAAATTTAGCAAAGAAAATCCTTTGCATGGGGTATTTTTGAAAACCTTAGAAAAAGATGATTGTCAATTTGTGAAAGTTTGTGCTAAATGCCAATATTACGGCGACATGATCCATGCACCTGCGCAAGAATTACATCCTTTTGTTACACCATGGTCATTTTATCAATGGGGTTTTGATCTAATTAGCATGATTTACCCCCATCTTCTAATGGACATAAGTATATCCTCACAGCGACAGAATATTTCACGAAGTGGGTAGAGATCGTTCCTTTTACAACTGCCACAGGGAAGAAAATTTCCATGTTTATCCTTAATCACATTATTTGTCGATATGGTATTCCTTATGCCATGATTACGGACAATGGAAAACAATTCAAGAACAAAGATGTGGATGAACTTTGTGAAATATTTCATATTATTCACCTTTCTTCCTCCATTTACTATCCTCAAGCTAATGGACAAGCCGAAGCTACAAACAAGAACATTCTCAGAATATTGAAGAGATCGGTGGATAAATCAAGAAGAGATTGGCATGTTCAGATGAACCCGACATTGTGGGCCTATAGAACTAGCATTCGTACACCAACAGGAGCTACACCATTTTCCTTGGTTTATGGGGCCGAAGCTATTCTACCCTTAGAAGTTGAAATATCATCCCTAAGAGTGTCACTACATGGATTAATCACAGATGAGGATTATACGGTTGCCTGAATTCAACAATTGGAATTGTTGGAGGAACATCAAAACAAGCATATGATCATTTGAAAGTGTATCATAATTGAATTTCAAGAAACTACAACAAGCACATTAAACCAAGATCCTTTCAAGTGGGAGACTTAGTGTTAAGAGAAAACCCTAAAAATCAGGCAGATAGGGAAATAAAGGAAAATGGGAAGCAAATTGGCTTGGTCCTTTTGTAATTGTTTCTTCTTTTGGAACAGGAACATACAAACTAGCTGATTGTGAAGGGGATGAGTTGCAAGAACCCATTAATAGCATCCATTTAAAGAGGTTTCATACCTAATCAGATGAAAGAGAATCAGAGGAAAGAGTATCAGATGAGAGTATATGTTGAGTTAGCATCTTCTTTGCACATGAGAAAAATTAAAAATCCAAAAAAAGGAGAAAAGATCAAAATACAAAAAAATCAGAAAGATAGAAAAAGCCAAAAACATTGGAAAAGAAGAAAAATCAAAAAAAGGAGAAAATTGAGCATGAAGAAATAAAAAACATTGAAAATCAAAAAAATGTTGTCTTGGTGAAAACCTAGCAAATATGCGCCTTGATGATAAAAAAAGAAAAAATCAAAACAATTGAAAAAGAAAAAAGTGCCTTGGTGAAAACCTAGCAATAGGCGCCTTGGTAGCAAAAAAAAGAAAAAAAGAGAAAAAGAGCAATAATCCCAAAAGGTGAAACCTAGAAACATGCACCTTTTGTCCTTTAGGTCTTTCCTAGTCGCATTTGTACATATTGCATTTCACCATTTCACTTGTCGATATCCTCATTGCATCTGTCATTTGTGTATAAGTCATAATAAAGCCTTTCAGCTCCATTGTTGCATTCTAGGTCTCATTTGCCCTAAATATTTCACATTGATTACATTTATCACTTGGGGGAAAACATCATGGTTTTTGGTACCAAACGGATTCAAAAGTGCAACATCTTGGTCACACGCCAGAAGCAGATTTTCAGACTCAGAGGAAAGATATTTTGGAACCTTTGATGGATATCATTGTGCAACCCTAAATTTGATCCTACAACATGATCCTTGGGTTTCATTGACTTATTTTATCTGGATTAAAAATTGACAACACCCTACATGATTAGAATGTTTGGAATTCTTTTTGAAAATCTTGATACATTATGATACACTTGAAATTTTTGATGATTTTTTCATTGACTTTTTTGAGTCATGTCTTTTTAGCTAATCGATGATGTTTCGACTAGATTGGCGATGATGGAGACATGATGTTTTCTTGGCTTTTGTGTGACTATTTTGAGGGAGATTCTTTAACTTGTGTGAATTCATCTAACGACATGGTCATCAAAGAACCATCACGGACATTCATATTGGAAGGAGGATTAACCTTTGTTTTTTTATGCAAAAGGATACCTTGGCTATTTACATCTTCAATATCTTAATACCAAAATCCTCTTGCAACATTGAATCCATTGAAACACGTATTCATACTCCCATAGTTGGTCATTCAACTAGTGAGGGTTGTACTAGGTTTCTAAGAGAGGTTACCAACTGATATGAAAGTCATATTCATATTCTTATGGTTGCAGTGGTACTAGTAAGGATTGTATCAACTCTGAGTTCCACAATGCTCAATGATGAAAATATATCTCTTTTGCAGTTCTTTCGCAAAAAGCTAGTGACCTTTAGTTGCATTGCATTGCATATTCATGTTAGATTAATTGCATTATTTAAAGTAATTTTTTCCAAGTACAAGGGGGTTCAACATTTTGGGGGTTACGTCAAATTTTCAATGGTTTCAAATCTATTATGTGAGATTATCTTTTACATTCATAGGATTAATCATTAATCATTATTTATACATATCTTGAGAAAAAGAAAAGATACATTAATCATTATTCATCTATCCTTCATCTTTTAGAATTGCATTTCATAAACTAAGTTGCATACATTAAAATCCAAAAAGATAGTTGCATTCATTTTACCATTGTACTAAGTATTGCATCCATATCATTGCATTGCATAAACCATACATCAAAATTAAAATCATAATCATATAGAAATAGTTGTATAATCATCATTTGCATCCATATATCTATGTCATACTTTAAGACATTGCATCCATAGCAAAAATAAAAGTAAGTGCATCATAGACATCATGTAGATATGCATATAAAGAAATCTCACATCATCACATCAATATCAAAGGAAAATCACTCAAAGAGCATCATAGATAAATGTCCATCATCAAATGTCTATATCAAAGATACATCGACAAAATGATCCATACATCAAGTCCTGATCAAAGCTCCATAGTGTACATCAATGCAATATATGGATATCAAGCTCATATCTATCTCAAGATCCAGTCGGGGCATCTTATCCATCTCTAGCAGCACCTGATCCATCCACTGACCCATTGGGACCCCTGTCACCTACTCTATCCTGAGTGGAAGGTGGTGCCTGACTCGTTCTAGCACTTGTAGGTAACTGAGTCATCGTAGCCAAGAACTATTGTAACATTGTAGTCACCTGATCCAAGCGTACAGTCACTGCAATCATCCCTGCCTGTAATCCTCTCACATCCTGTACTAAGCTATCAACAATAGGAGGAAATGGAGGTTCTTGAGGGGCTAACGGTACCTGTGGTATCACCTGTATCCGAGGTGCACCCTGAACCCGTGCTGCACTAACTTGTAGGTCTACCTGAGGGGGTACCTGGCTCTAAAGGAACTTGTAACAGAACCTGTCTGGCTGCCTATACTTGTCTATGTCTTTGTCTATCCCAAGCTGCAGCTAGAATGGCCTGAACCTATCTCTGCATTGGAACCTATACCCGCCTCTATCTAGGCTATCCAAACCCACCACCTCGAGCTCTCACATGTCCACCCCGCATCCATGGTCCTGTAGCTCTCTGTACTTGAGGAGCCCTAGGTACTCTTTGTACTCTCTACCTCCGGGGTCTCTTGCCACCATCACCACCATCATCTCCATCTCCATCATCAGCAGACAACTCATCAACATCAGGTATAGGCTTTGCCAAATCTGTGAATCTAGTAAATCTATGCCGAGAAAACCACTCTCGATACTCAGCGAACATACCTGCATCGGCCACATGCTCTATCATATCCCATCTGACATGGCCTAACTGCTCAATCTCTGCACATGCAAACTGATAATCAACTTGACCTCCCCACATGGATTTCTCTGCATGTACTCTCACATACAATGCCATACCCTGCAGCATATCCTGCACACAACCATACTATCGGAGAACTCTCCCAAAGCAGAATCTCTCTATACAAAGTGGTGATCGACCAATCATCCACTGAGGGGAAAACATATATGGATGCTCATCATCATCCTCTCTCCATCCCTTGCAACCCAAGTACAGTCTCCACATGACCTGATCAATATCGTCGATAGCTCAATGCCAGAACTCAACCTCTCCTAGACGATGCTGGACAATCATGCCATCATATAGAAATGCATATGAATATCCTCAACCTTGCACTCATGCCGATATAGGTCTGGTAATCAGGATATGCTGCCAGGTCCATAACTGTAACAAAATTGCACCTGCAAATATAGTCGCGCTATGCCTGTCTACAACCTCATGTAAATCATGATATAACTGGGCTAGCACGCAAGATCCCCAGTCTAATCTCTGAGGATGAGCAATCAAGTCCTCTAAAATGCGGCCCCATCTGACAAAAAAGCCACAACCTCTCTTATTTGGTAAGAGAAGTCCTCCAATCACCGCTCATAGCAAAGCTAGAAAAGTAGGGAACGAAGCGAACTATGCCCATGTAATGCTATCATCACCAATAGTGGTGTCTCTGAACACCCGTCTACATGTGCTACCATCGTAGACCTGATCGTAGTAAACCCACTCTCCATGGATCGAGATCCTCAGTAATCTATATACATCCTTTGGCGTGATGGTCATCTCACCGAGGGGTAGATAGAATGTGTTATGGTGAGAGTGCCAATGCTCTGCCATAGCTGTCAATAAACCTCGGTTCAGCTAAAACCAAGGGAGATCAAGAAGGAATCCGAGCCCACATGTCTCGATCATCCGTCTCTCTGGAGGGGTCAACTCATCCACCAGATGGAAGACCCAAGATGCTACATTCCGTACATATAACTTATGGTAATGTGCCTACATTTTGCAAACAAAGTGAATTATATTAGTATCTTTCTATTGGTGGATCATTCTAAGTCAATCAAACATTTTAAATCTATCTTTGCTCTTTTCAAGCACATCAACCTATTGTTCCTGACCTCTAGATCTTGAGAAAGGATCAATTTTGATATATCTTTTAATCAATTTGATTGACACATCAAACATTCACTGGTATGATTATTCTAATATCCTAAACACTAAGTAACATCATGGAATCACATCTTTTTAGCTTGGCAATCAATCTGGTCATCCAGATGATCAATCAAAGACAACTTGTTCTATTCTAAATCAGGTTTTCATCACATATCATTGTACATGTCATTTCATTAAGTGAATGCATCATTTCACACTACGCGTCATTGAAAACATCATACATGTCATTTAAAGTGTCAGAGGCATTGCTTTACAACATACATGACATTTGCAAATCCTACGCGTCATTCAAACTATGTTATGCGTCATTTAAATCTTAAATTTTGTGAAGGGTTTTGGTGCAGGAGCACCTAGGTGGGCTAGTTGATACAATCTAACCTAGGGCTTCTTCTATTTTTTGGCTTGTAGTGGTTCTAGCCTGACCACTAGGTGAATAAGGGACCAAGAGTCCTAGTGTGTAAAGTGTCAAGTAGGAGGATGTGTCTTGTTAGGTCCTTTAGAGACCTTTGTGTACAATTAGGTCCAATAGGGTGTTTTTGGTATTTCATTGCCAAATGAGTCAAAGGAGGGACTAGAGGTCCTATTTGATGTTATTTCATCCTAACTAGTGGCTTGGACAACTTTGGACAAGGTTAGACCAAGTTTGGATAGCATATCCAAAAAGGTGCAAAAGTTGTCAATGTTGTCATTGACAACATTAACAACATTTATGACAAGAATGCAACTTCAAAGGAATTAGTTCCTTAACTATATTAAATTGGTTTGTTAGTTTCTTGGTCACCTATATAAGACCATCCTCGATCTTTTTGCAGTGTTGGCAAGTTGGAGTGGTTTTGTGTACGGACTGTGTAATACAATAACAGTGACTGTTTGTGTGTTTTGGTGATCAGGTGGTTTAATGGATTGAAATCATTTTTGTAAGCTTTGTTTAGTGTAATGTAGGTTGTTTCAAGATTTCTTGTGGTGTTAGATTGTTTGATTGAATAGTTTTAGTTGCTTGTACAAAATCTTTTAAGTTTGGCCCAGTCACTGGTTTGAATTGGGCATTGTCTACAAACAGGATCATAACTCCATTTTCCACCGTGGCACTTGCACGGGCTCTTGGATTATGGTGGTTGACTCCATGTACATTGTGTACAGTGAAGGAGGGGCCCGGGAAGTTATGTCATCCATTTTTAAGGTGATGCCCTATGCGAGCCAGAGTGGCATGGCTAGGGATCACTAGTGATTGCAGAGCTTGCTAGAGGGATTGAAAGCATTCATAGCTTCAATCAGTGAATGTGGAAAGGTAGGAGAGCTAGTGAAGGATCCTCATCTTAGAGGAGAAGTTTGGAGGAGTTGTTTTGTTAGCCAAGAAGATCCATTTCTTGTGCAAACAGTGACAAAGACCTAAAACCCTGAATTTTAGGCATGAATGTAGGAGGTATTGTACGAACACCTCTGAGAGGCAAGACCTAGAAAATCCTTAGGTTCTTGAAAAAGGGCATTAGGATATGGATTTAAATTTCATACTTGTTTGATATTTTAAGAGTTATTGCAGAAAAGGGACCTAATTAGGCCTAAAGCTAGTAGTCCTCTTTTGGGTGAATTTGACTTGGAACTCATTTAGGGTTTCTCTTCCAAAGAAGATTGTGGACATTGGAATTGGTCCACTTAACAACCTTGGAGACTACCTTTCCATTTGGGAATGTTTGGGATCCATTTGGATCAAGTTGTGTAGATGGGGCAAGAAAGACCAATTTGGGTCTAAGAGAGAGCATGAAGAGTTTAGATTCTACTTTGTTGGTGTTCACTAGTTGAAAGTGTTGGGTTCTATTGAGAAGATCCTAAGGAGCCTAGGGTTATTGAAATAACCCTAGTAGGTCAGGAGATTGGCCTAGGAGACCCTAGAGGAAGCTAGGGAGAAGCAAGACTAGTGCTACATCAGGTTTCCTACAAGTCATTTCAAATATGGGGTTCACATTTTAACCTAATTCCTAAGCATTTTTTAACACTTCATACACATTATTTGACTGCGCAGACGTGACATTTCACTATCTTACTCGTCATTTAAAAGCTCCTAAGAGGCATTTTGATAAATCTACTCTAGAAAGCATCAAAACTGACAATAAATGCTATCAAAAAGAGAAATAAATGCACTAGGAAGGTTTAAATCAATCACCGGAGGTCCATAGTCAAGAAGTCCTCTGATAATGGCGCGCTCTCTTGAATCGATGCTCTCAAATAGGGACCACCATTGCTCTCAATCACAGCAAAACCAGAGCAAAATCTCAATAGTAAAAAGTGAAAATGAATAGTAAATTTGGGTTTTTCAACCTATTTAAGCTATTTTGACCTAATTTTGGAAAGATTTTTACCCCCCGGGACCTATATTTGCATTTTCTACACACTGCGGCATCTTGTGATCTTATCATCATTGTTCTTTATGTTTTCAGAAATGAAATCATTTAGATTTACTTTTTACATCAATCACATCATATTAGCATCGAGACATAAAAATGTTTTCATTTCTGAGGGGGCATATATCATCAGATCATCAAATCAGGGTATCTATATCAAATTTGGGGGATTAAAATTTCAAACTTCTATCAGTGGGGCATTTTGCATTTTATCAATCCGAGTTATGAATCAGGGTTTTAATCAGAATTTCAAATCAGAGTTGCGAATCAGGTTTTTAGCATCAAATCAAATCAAATAAGATCAATGCATCAAATCAATCAGGTTATCAGTTATCAATCAGGTTTCAAATCAACTAGGTTTTCAAATCAGAGCAGTTGTATCAATCAATCAATCAATATCAAATCAGTGATCAGGACATGCAATTTTCTTTGATTCAATGTGCTTCACACATCAATTCAAAGAGGGGCATTTGTAGACACCCAAAATTGACCAGGTGTCTTAGTATTATCAAAATCCGCAAATCTCATCAAAATGCTTCAAAATGGATCAAAATCAATTTAAATAGACATTTATCAATCAAAGTGGATTAAATCAAATAAAATCAAGGGATTGATTAATCATGAAATCAAATAATTAAATTCAAGCCTAAAAGGATCAAACAAATTATGTAATTGATTTTAATCAATTAATTGTATAGTTTAAATCAAAAAATCAAAATGAACCTAATCCTTACATGGCTAAATTAATTAAATGATTGAATTAAATAAATTCCTAATATCTTTTCAACACAAATAAAGGAGCCAATGAGAATTGAGAACACACTTGCACATGGATCACTCCAATTTTGCATCTCAACCTCTCATTTACCCTTTTAAATCTCATCCACTCATTTTGCCCCACCCTTTGAGGACAACATTTAAATGGTCCCCTTATTTGAAACCATTTGAGAGATCAAACACAACCAAGGATTAACCCATGATCAATTCATTCTACCCCCTACCCTTGGGATTTTACTATAAATATAAGTCATTTTCAAGCATAAAGGGATCCTAGAAAATTCAAATGCAAAGCATCCCCATTATAAGCAATGTCATAGAGATTTGAGCAATAGTGAGAGCATTTAGTAGTAAATTGAGAGATTTTATCATTCATGAGAGCATTTGAATCCATTTTGTATCATCTTCGAGAAGATTGAGAGCTAGATTAGGCATTTTATCATCAATTTCTCGTTCTAGGAAGGTCACTAGTAGAGATTAAGGCTGAGAGCTCTACTTGCAAAGCCTAGTTAGAGAACCATGAGATGTCATAGATTTTAAATGCAATTCTTTAGATTAATTT
The DNA here is from genome assembly GCA_018584345.1 of Thuja plicata. NCBI lineage: Eukaryota > Viridiplantae > Streptophyta > Pinopsida > Cupressales > Cupressaceae > Thuja > Thuja plicata. The sequence continues at coordinate 3,290,664 of MU223280.1, read as the reverse complement.
GTTTATTTCTTTCCATAGAATTGTGCTTAATTATCCTAATTTCATGAAGGTGTATTAACTCACACACACTAAGCACCAAAGTGTGATCTGTAGGTTATCTAGAGATAGGGTCACCACCCATGGTTTCTTCTATTTTTGAGCAATTCTTGAACAATTTCCTTCTTCCTTGCAATTTTATTTAGATGAAATCCCCAATGGTTCTATGAATATCTTCCATACTATACCTCTTTTGCAATATAAACACTCATAATCTATAGCTAACTTATGATTTTTTGGACTCAATGTGAAAGACTGAGTGTAATGAAATTGATTGGTTTTAAAAAAATTAATTCACGCAGAAACACAACTCAAACCTTTACACATGTGAGTCTAATTAAATGTAATAATTAATATTACAACTTACCAATCAGGAATCTATAAGGTATCAACCCAAATTTTAGGGCATATTGTGACATGATGACACGTAAGTTATCTTACTCATATTACGACTAAATTTTTTACAACTTGATTAGTCACAAAAAATATAGATATGTACTTTTACATGAATGACATGACACGTCCCCCCAAAAATAACTTTTCATTTGTCCTAAAATGACGATAGTAGGGGAAGTACGACTAATATGTACAAGTTGAAATGAAACTATCATATATAATACATATAATAATAATAATTCTATGTGAATGTACTAATCAATAATTAAATGATATGAAAAGATAAAATGAAGAATATGTACCTTGCACAAAAAATGTAAGGGACCAGTCTTGCATCTGCAAAAATGACCGCATGAAAAGATATTGATGTGATGGAAATGATAGTTGTTAAGTTGATAATTGTGGCATGAGAATTTTTAAAAATAGAGCAGAATATTTTTCCACATGCGATAGTGCTGCATGTGATCATTTGTGGTACATAACTCTAAAATCAGGTCTCGTGTGTGGCAATGATCAAGTCCCAAAATTGTAGTGTTTCATGTCCATGTAGTATTATTGAAAACAAAAAAAGAAAACTAAAAAGCTTGTGGATGGTGCATGTGTAGTGTGTGCATGTGAAAATATAATTTATTTAAAGATCCTCAAGTGGTACTGGTGAACTGAATGTTTCATCACTAGCAAGTGGTTGAGATAATGGTGTGTTAGGTAGGGATGGAAGGCTAGTGGGTGGATGTACTAGAACATATGATGATTCAGAATGAGATGTTGATGGAAGTGAGAGAGATGCATCAAGATTTGAATCAATTGGAGGTTGTGAAGTGGATGGTTCTGGAGGAAGTATTTAAAATTGTGGTTTTAACTGGTTAAGAAACTCCTTGTTATATGGTTTCTTGTAAAACTTGATTCTATGGTCATTGACCATTAGGGTAAAATAAAAAGGTTCAATTGTGGTAAGCTTGAGTGCTCCATTGGGATATACTTTTTCAATCTAATAGGACCCTATCCACTGAGTGTGAAACTTCCCTTTATATTCTCGGTATCAAGAATCAGAGAGCGGAGCCCAATCATGTTCATGGAATTCTTTTGTCTTAGTATATTTATAGTTCCACTTTTTCCTCTTTTGTTGCACTAGTTGTGTTCTTTGAATTGTCTTCATTCATACTTCATCAAATGCATTTAATAGTTGGAGTCATTCTTGTTGTGCCTGACTAAGATCCATTTCTAGCTCTAGTGTATTGAACAGATTCTTGTATTCGAATTTAATAGGAAGAACAACAATTTTACCATAGACTAGTTCATAGGTTGTGAAACCTAGTGTTATCTTTCATGTTTTTTTGTATGCCCAAAATGCTTCATGTAACCTTGCAACCCAATCTCTCCTATGAATTTGTACTAGCTTTGTTATATGTTCTCCAACTCTCTGTTTGTGACCTCTAATTGACCATTGGATTGAGGATGATAAGGTGTGGAATTGTTATGGCTTATCTAATATTCTTGGACCAATTGTGCTATTAAATTAGAGGTAAATTGAGGCTCGTGATCAGTGAAATTTTCTTTTGGAACACCATATCTTGTGAAAATATCCTCATACATAGATTTGACAACTTTGTAATCCCTATAACTTGTTAAAGCTCTAACTTCAACCCATTTAGTAAGATAATTAGTGCATACCAATATATCGGATTTCCCATTGGGTGAGGGTTCAATGAGCTCAATGAAATCAAGGCCCCATTTACCAAATGGTGTCACCACAAGTTGTGGCTGTAGGGGCATTTCATCACTCTTAGTTAGTAGCTAATTCTTTGTCATCTACCACATCTTCGTGTATATTAAATGGAATCATAATGAAGAGTTGGCTAGTAATAGCCAGTGTTGAGAATTTTGAGTGCTATCCTTTTGGTTTCAAAGTGTCCACTGCATGGTTCATCATGGTGTGCTTGAAGTATGTCATAAGTTTCATCTCCTTCAAGCATCTATGCATTACATGATTAGGCCCACTATATAATAAATATTCTGCTATCCAATAATAGGAAAATGCACATTGAATCAATTTCTTTCTCTTTTGGAGAAAAATGTGGATAGGTGCGGCTTGTAACTTAATAATTTTCTATGCCAGCATACCAAGGATCAAAATTTATTAGAGAAAATAAAATTTCATCAGGAAATGAATCATCTAGTAGCGGATTTGATGAGGTACTTGGAATCCTCAAAAGAAAATCAGCTACTACATTGGCTTTCCCAAGTTTATCCACAATTATAATATCAAACTCTTGTATTAGTAGAAGTCATCTTACCAAATGCACACTGACAACTAGTTTTTCATTAGATACTTAATAGCTGCATGATCATTATGAACAAATATTAGATAGCCAGATATTTAGTGTCTAAATTTATTTATTACATAAACAAAAACAAGCATCTCCTTCTTTTTCACTGTATAATTTAATTCATCTCCCTTTCATATTCTTACTTATGTAGTAAATAACATACTCTAGGTTACCTTCTTTCTGTCCCAAAACAACGCCTATGGTAAAATCATATGAATCTGTGTATGTGAAACGAGATCTTTCCAAATAGGTCTTATAAGAATAGGTGCTTGTGTAATAGCTTCCTTTAGCAACTCAAATTCTTGTTGACAATTAGTTGTCCATTCAAACTCAACATCCTTTGTGAGTAAGAGATACAATGGTGTTGCTATCTTACTAAAATCCTTGGTGAAGCGCTTGTAGTATCTCGCATGACCAAGGAATATTTTGATATCCCTTTTCTTCTATGCTTATAGTAAATCCTGCATGATCTATATTTTAGTAGGGTCAACCTTTATTCCTTGTGCTGATATAAAGTGAGAAAGAACCACATCCTCCCCCGTCATCATAAAACACTTCCCATGAGTAAGGGAGAGATTATGTTCTTAATGTACCTCTATAGTACTTCCAAATTACTCAATGCTTCTTGAAAATAATCACCATAAGTTGTAAAATCATCCCTATAAATTTCTATTGTCTCGTGTGCATAATCAAGAAAATACTGAGAACAACCCTTTGAATTATAGTTGGTGCATTACATAAACCAAATGGTAAAACTGAATAGGCATAGGTACCCCATGGGCAAGTAAACATTGTTTTATCTTGATCCTCATGAACTATTTTAATGTGGACATAGCCACTAAAACCATGTTAAAAATAAAAATACCTCTTTCTAGAGAGTGAATTCAGAACTTGGTCAATAAATGGTAGTGGAAAATGATCCTTCCTAGTGACTGCATTAAGCTCTCTATAATCAACACAAACTCACCTCTTGCTTCCCTTCTTTTGAATAATTACCGACGGCGAAACCCATTCACTATACAAAATAGGATAAATGAATCTTGTATCCAGTAGCTTCTGTAACTTTGTTTTCACAATATCCCTTAGAGTTGGGTTCATTCTTCTTTGAGGTTGTCTCACTAGTAGAAATCCTTCATTTATATAAATTTTGTGCATACACAGACCAGGATCAGTCCTTTTCATGTCACCATAGTCCCAAGAAAAAGCTTCGGTATGTTGCCGAAATATCCCTTAGAGTTGGGTTCATTCTTCTTTGAGGTTGTCTCACTGGTAGAAATCCTTCATTTATATAAATTTTGTGCATACACAGACTAGGATCAATCCTTTTCATGCCAGCATAGTCCCAAGAAAAAGCTTTGGTATGTTGTCGCAACATTGTGAGAAAAGCCTCCCACTGGGTTTGAATCAGTTCAACACTAATATTGAATTTTTTACTTGGGCTTACTTCTACTGGGCTAGATGCCTCTATGATAGAAGAAACATCTAGACTACTGACATTTATGTTGCATTCTTTAGGTATCAATTCATATATCATTGTTGACATAGGAGGATCTTCGTGATCAAGTAGCTCATGCAACAGGCAGGTGAGACAATTGAGGTATTCTTCTTCTTCTTGATCTAACCCATATGAATTCTCAATGATATGTCCTAAGACATCACCGTCATCTTGGTACTCAATCATGGGGCTTCGATCAATCATCATCAAAGTTTTCAAAGAATATTGTTCCCCATATTCTAATGTAGACCAAATGTATTGTTCATCTTCAACATGTGGTTGAGTGGGTGGGTAAAGGATTAAATTTTTGGTCATGTTTCCATTTGAGATTGTCATGTTATCAAAATTAAAACCAATGAATGCATTAGTTGTGGCTAACTAAGGGCATCCAAGGATGAGGGGACACCCACCTAAGGTAGCCTTAGGTTGGAGCACAATAAAATCCATAGGATATTTCATGAGTCTATAGTAATGACCAAATCTTCTATAACTCCTTTAGGTTTGATAGTGGATTGGTCAACCAACTACAACATGGTAGGGGTAGGTCTAATGTTGGCTAATTTAAGGGTATTCATGGTTTATTTTGTCATGGAATTAATGGATGCCCCTAGGTCAATGAGACTATTTTCATTAAGAGTGTCATTTATGTTGAATATTCACAATAGGGATGCCGTGGTCAGTATACTTAGGGACAACTAGTGTTCCTAACATGATATCAACCAACTATCCTATGACATGAATTATTTGTGGATCTCTCATTTTCCTTCCCAGTTTCTTAAGACAACTCCCTATTGGCCTTAGTGCAAATAGGAACATCCTTAATTTCTTGAATGAGGGGATCTTTGATAGAGATGTCATATAAAATTAAATTCTATCTCAGGATGATATTTATCAGTAGTGAACCTTGCTAGAAATAAATGGTCCTTGGTTAAAATTTCTTGCTCAATAAACATCTGTGTTTGTTTGAGATTAGTGGCGTCATTAAATAGTTCTTCATCAGTTATTTTTGTCATTTGTGGGGGATTTAAACCAGCAAGAGTTCATCCTAAGTGGAGATGAACGCCACTAATTTCAACTATATAAGTTGGATATTGAGTGATGTCATTAGTATAAGCTTGTTGGACAAGCTTATTGTTAGGATTGGGTACAAGTTGAGCAGATGATTGTGGAACTCTTGGCTACAGAGCGGCAGGTAGATATGGGCTTAGCAAGATAGCCTGCTACTATGGAACTAGGTTAGGCATTAAAGCACGTGGTTGGTTAAAGTTCTGTTGTGGCTATAGCCATTTTGGATTATCTTGAGGCCACTACTGATTACCCCTCCATGGTTGAGACCATGGATTTTGAGCTCCTTGCCACTGATTATAATTGGGTGTATGGTAGGGAGATGAATGAGACCATCCCCCTTGCTAGGGTCCCTAATTAGTATTTAAATTATCTTGCCATAGTTGGTTTGGATTCCCCATGGCTAGTTATTCTAACCTGTGACATTTTGATTGATTTTAGATGATGCATTATCATATGATAATGGAATTAGGAGGCATACATTTATGTTGTTTTCATGGATTTCATTGATAAATAAAGAATATGTGGTCATCATCATCTTCAATTGCATGGAACTCCAATTTTGAAGGCTTTTCTTCAGTTATGGCTACAAGTTTCTTACATTGATAGGAGAATTTCTTTTGTCGACAATGTGGACAAGATTCAGTGAGTGCAGTGTTTGCTTGCTCCTTCTTTTTCTTAATATGCAAAGTATCCAACTACATGGCCATATGACTAAGCTTCATGCAAGATACCCCATTTAAAGATTTAGAAGTGGAGAGTAGTCACCTACTCCTATTCTTTTTCAACATGGAACTTGAGTATTTGTGGGCTAGCTTACAAATGTGTTCAAAGCTCAATTGTGTTATGTCACCTCCTCTCATCAAATTAAATGCATCAATATAATCATCATTGACTCATCTTAAGAAAACAAGCTTGAGGGAGTCATGAGAAAGTATGTTTTGTGGGGATTTCTTCAAAGTAAACTGAAATATTTATATATCATCCTCCAAGGGATTGTCTTCCTTCCAAGTCATCTTAAATATTTCCTCCTTCCTTGAGTCTCCTCCTTTGTAGTAATCTTGATACTTTTGTAAGAACTTTTCTTTCATTGTTGCCCAGCTACCAATAGCATTCCTACCAAGGCCCAAGAACCACCTTAAAGAAACATCCTTAGTGGTTGGAAAGAGCTTCAACCTATGTGCCTATTTTTTATAATCATAGATTCAACAAAGCACATCAAATTCAAACAGAAAATTATCAAGATCCTCTATCAATAAGCCATAGAAATTAGGAAAAGAAGATGCAGGTCAGTTATTTATAGAAATAGCTTGCTCTTGGTTTGATATGGGAAACTCAAAAGAAACAGGACTAGTGGGATTCTCTACTTCTTCATCAGCCATGTTTTCCACATGAGGAGGTCACTGCAAAGGATCTTCTTCTTCAGGGTCCTCCTGGTCCACCACCGTGTTTCCTCCTTCTGTCTCCCTTATCAAACTAGATGGATCTTCTTGATTGATGATCATAGCCAGTATATATTGTGTTGAATCAAAGGGATAGCCAGTATATATTGTGTTGAATCAAAGGGAAGAAACCTCCCTAGTGCATCTCTCCGCTGCCACATGTCATACGTATTGGACCATGTAATTGTCTCAATGCTCTTATTAGTAGAGTATTTTTAACTAAAATTTATACTAACTAAAATCTAATTTTTGAAAAGATAACAAATATACTAAGGAACCCCTCCTTGTTAGTACTGTGCACATTTATCCTATAGCTAAGAGTTTTTTATTGCTAAATTTGAAGATGTTGAGGACATAAATAAAATGTTGTGTGATCATTTCTTTAGCAGGGAGGATCATTTTATGCTTATGGAAAACCCTTGGCATTATGATTTAAACCCTTCTTCAGAAAATTTCAATAAGATTCTGATTTGGGTTCGGCTTCCTTATATCTCCCTTCACCTATGGGCTGATTCTCTTTTGGACGAGGTCAGTAACGCTCTGGGGGATTTTCTGATGGTGGATGGTGAATTATCTGATATTTTGCATTCCACATTTGCTCATATTCTGGTTGATATGAATATTTGTAAGGGGCTTCCTGCGGATATTGTAATCAATTCCTATAAAGGAATTCGGACTCGAGTTTGGACTATGAAGGGATTCCCTTCAGATGTAGAAGATGTTTTAAAACTGGGCATATTGTGGCTCAGTGTGAGTTATAAAAAATAAATCTGTGGCTTCTTGGTGGAATAGTGTTACACTGCAACACTATTTGGTGGATAATAAATCTAATAACATTAGGAGTTTCTTCCAAGAAGTTGCACAGGATCCTCTGCAATCCCCTCAAGTGGTTCCATATTATGATGGTGGGCTTACAGAGGCTTTTGTGCCTCAGACTGTTTCTGCCGATGTTTCTCAGGTTATTCTGGATTCTGGTGGAGTTGTTGTTGAGGATGGATCTTTGTTTCATGCCTCTTGTTGATTCTCCAGATATGGGTGGGAATAGGCACCTAATTCTTAAGCCCTTTGATAGTGGTCTGGTCTACATCTCTGCTGACTCTCCTGTTGAGTTGGTGGGTGCTGCTGATTTTTTTTATCTCAGGGTGGGAATTTTCTATAGTTGGATTCTTTGGATTGGCAAGATGTTTCTGCCAAGGTTGAAGAGAGTTGGACGACTGTAAAAGGAAAGAAACATAAGAATTCCTCACCCTCCTTTGATTTGACTCTTCGTTCTCACAAGGGCAAGTCTAAAAGTAAATCATAATTTTTCCTTTGTTTGTCCGGGCTGGAGTTTTCTTGGTTTTGCTGGTTGTAGGTTGGGTTGTTGGTTTATTTTCTCCCAGCAGTTTTTTTCTTTGTTGGTCTTCTTTGGGGGTCAATGTTGAAAATATTTTTTAATACTTTGTAAGGGGTTTCAGGGTTCCCCTCAAAACCTATTTTTTCCTTAATCCAAAACAAATATATGATAAGGAAACAAATAAAAAGAAATCAAACTATACTAGAAAGCCTAAGCCTTCTCACCATCCCCGGAAACGATGCCAAAAATGACTAGTTTCTATTGAGGATGGTTAATAAGTGTAGATAACTCAATACACTATCATAATGAAGTAGCTAATATTCTATTAAGTAACCTCTCATCCTAACATAATCTCATTTAGTTATCGACCAAGGACGTATTTTATTGGATGAAACCTACAATGTATGTGCAACAAATTTAATCTACCATCTACCAAAATACAGAATTGAAATAAAAAAACAAGTACATCAAAAACATTCTACACTAGTTATGATTCACACAACTTTGGTTGTGGGTTAGACAGTATGGTTTCATGTGTCAGAATTAGTTTAGACAACTACTAAACATAAACCTATTACCAAAATCTTAACTTAAACTAGTTATGCACTATGTTAATCAAGCAATGAACTAATTGACAATCGCTTTGCATCAAAGATGAGATTAATGGGAATGAACTATACTAATTAAATAATTATACAATTATAAATGAAATAAAATTAACTAAAATACAACTAACTACTCTAATATAACAGAGAGCTATGTCACCTCAAATGGCCCTTGCTTGAGGATTCGTACCCTCAAATCAACACAATGCTTTCTTAACTAAAAGTCACCATCCACTTTTATTTATTATAACTGGAAGTACAATAACAATAAACTGGGACACTAACTGAAATATAGAACAAGATCTATCACTATAATCTCTATTCAACTCACTTTCTCTAATAGGAACTCCCTGCTTTTATAGGAGAAATAATAAGAGAATATTTTAAAGCTTTATTTACACATGTCATTTCTTAGAAAGAGATATACTTATTCTAAAATAGAAACTATTAAAAAAGAGCTATAAACATGGAAGACTAAATGGGATTCGATCATGCATCATGGGACATGCAGTTGTATAGGTACGTGTTTTTTTCTCCTTATCAAATAGTCATAGCCAATTGAAAAGTCTTGGCTTGAATTGTGCGTCAAAATACCATCGTGATTTATAAAAGTTTATTGATCATGGGTTTTAATATGTACTCCATTGTAGTGGTAATATGTCAATCTCCCAAAGCTTATCTTTTCACACTTTGTGGCTACAAGTTAGCTAAGACAAAAGGAGATATACAAACATGATAAATTGTCCAAAAATATGAAATAAATTATAATTAATAATTACTGCACACAGAGTTGTAACTATAATATGTATCATTATATTATGTGTATAATAACCATAATGGATCCATCATAAATATGTTCAAGTATAACCAAAGAGGGAGATTGTTGGAAATATTTTTTGGAAAGCTACAATGGAAACAATTATTGTATTGTCATTGATGTCAAACCTTAACTGGTGAGACTATTGCTATCTGTTTGAGTACCATATCTATTGATTGATGGAGGAGATTTAACAAGAAGACCAAGAAGAATGGTTGAGTTATGAGGAATTACAAAGGGTACTTTATCATTTGGCACATTGGCAAAATGATTTGTTGTTTATCTTTCACTGACAGTTTACTGAGAACAGTTTATGCCGAGCAAGTTTTGTGTAGGCCGAGCACCAGTGTGTGCCGAGCATATTTTCTTGTATGTGTCGAGTTTCAGTAAATTGGCGAGGAACACATTGTTGGCCGAGCGACAGTATTTTGATGATTGATGAGATTTAAGATCCCTGGCTAACATAGTTGGTTTTATTGGGATATGTAAAGTTAATTAAGGATAAGCACGTTTGATCTACACTATTTAAATGCATGGGTAACCATAATTAATGCATGAATCAAAGATTTAATTGGTGATTGTATTGGAGAAATAAATTAAACGTAATGATGGAAAGATTCGTTGGATCTGACCTAACCTAAGATCTACGATCTTGATTAAGTGGCAAAAGATGTATCTGACCTAGATGGAGAGGTATATGATAACCTCAAGGGGTTATTCATGGATGTAGCAAAGATAGTTGTGTATGCAAAGTATGCAAGAGGATTGCATGGTTATTTGACTGATTGGCAAGATTTAAGCAAAGATGGCTGAGCAGAGAAGCAGAGAGAGATTGCTTGACGAATTTCCAAGCAGATCTGGAGTTTGAGATGAGAATGGAGGCCACTCAGTGAATTAGCATAAGAGCTGAATTGGATTTGGATTGCAAAGTAAGTTGTATGAATCAGATCAAACCTACTGATTACTTTCTAACCATTGTATCAGTTGAAATCCTTTAACTAGGTTGACCTAATAGTCATTGTATTAATCCTTTCAACAAGGTGACATTCAGATTGGAATGTTCTAAGTCCTCTAACAAGACCACTCCTAACAGGGTGATTAAATCCTTTAACCAGGTCACATTTAGCAATGTGTTTTGTAACCTTTAACAGGGTTGGCTCTTAACATGGCATCACTTCAGAAGAGTGAAAACTTGATAGCATATTATTGGTGGTTTTTCCCAAATTTTGTTTCCACGTTAAATACTGGTGTCAACTTGTGTGAATGTGTATATTATGTTTTACTATTAAGTTTCTGCAAGCTTATTTCATTTGAACAGTAAACTCCATACTTATATTGTTGACTTATGCTATCATTGTCGAGCAGATCTGAGTTGTCTAATTTGGTATAAAGTTTCAATGGGCACATCTAGACCCATGGATAACTGGTTCACCCCCCCCCCCTCTCAGTTATTCTAAATTCATTCTAACACAACTATGACAACAATGTCTTACCAACTATTGAGTCTGCATTCAAATCATCTCTGAAAATAAGCAAATCTAGTAACAAACACACTATGAGAAATGATAGTGATGAACAAGAACTTGATTAAATCGAAGCACTAATGGCTAGAAGATTGCATAGAGGTAAAGGAAGATACAAAGGTAAATTACCATTGATCTGTTTTAATTGTAAAGAAATTGGACAGTTTGTTGCTAGATGCCCTAACAAGAGAAAGGATGAAAGAAATAATGACAAATCTTATGAAAATAAGTTTGATAAAAGTGATGACCGAGACTATAGAAGAAACGGAAACTCTTACAGAAGAGACAACCAAGATTACAAGAACAAAGGCAAGAAGGCTTGTTACCTAGTTGAAAACAAAGCTGAAAATACTGACACCGATTCTGATGAAGATGTTGAGGTAGTATTTATTGCTATGAAGGATGATTCATGCAAAGAAGAAAGGTATGTTGAAACTGCACTCATATCTAAAGTTGGCAAAAATGATGTCTAGATTATTGATAGTGGTTGTACTCATCATATGACTGGGGATAAAGAAAAGTTTGAAATTTTTGAATATTATAATGGTGGATCAGTTAGGATGGGTAATGACTCATACTGCCCAGTTGTAGGAAAAGGAACCATCACATTGAATAATCTGATCAAATGTGAAAATGCATATTGGTTTAAAGGGCTTAACTATAATTTATTGAGTGTTTCACATTTGAATAACACAGGACATCGAGTTTCATTTGAGAACAAGAAGGCAAAGATCTATAATGGAACAAGAAGGTTGATCGGTACTAGTGAAAAAACAAAAGGTAACCTATTCTATCTTGATAATATTGAGACCACTTGTTTATTGGTTAGAAATGAAGATATTTGGTTGTGGTATAAAAGGTTATGTCATGTGAATTTTGACAACATGGTTAGGATAAGCAAGAAAATAAAAGTAAGAGGCTTACCGAGTATGTCAAAACCCGACCATGTCATGTGCAAGAATTGTCAAAAAGGAAAAATGACAAAGTCTAGTTTCAAGAGAAAAACCTACACATCTAATGCTATTCTAGAGTTAGTCCATACTGACTTATGTGGACCAATGAGAAAAAAGAGCTATTATGGTGATAGATACTTCATTCTCTTTGTTGATAACTATTCTAGGATGATGATTGTCATGTTCTTAAAAGAGAAATCTGAAGCAATTAAGATGTTCAAATGGTATAAAGATAAATTTGAAAAACAAAGTGGAAAAGAACTGAAATGTTTAAGATCAAATAGAGGAGGAGAATTTATTTCTGATGTATTCACTAACTTTTGTAATGAGCATGGGATTACAAGACAGGTTTTTGCACCGAGAACACCACAACAAAATGGGATTGCTGAAAGAAGGAATAGATAAACTATTGATTGTGCTAGAACACTAATGATTGAAAAAGGCATCACACAAACATTCTGGAGAGAAGTTATAAGTATTGCTATCTATACACTGAACCGAGTTCAATTGAAGAACGACACCAATAAGACACCTTATGAGCTATGGTATGGATACACACCAAATGTGAGTTACTTTAGAATTTTTGGAAGTCAATGTTATATATTGAAAGATGATAGAAATGGGAAGCTTGACTCTAAAAGTGATGAAGGAATATTTCTAGGATATTCTACCAAAAGTAAATATTATAAATGTCTGAACAAATCTTCTAAAAAAATCATTGAAAGTGCAAATGTTAAAGTGGATGAATTTGCTGAGAAAAATGATGAGGAAATTAGAATGGAACTAGAAGATTACAACAGATTTGTCTACATTGAAGAACCTAACACTTTACTTGAGCAACAGTGTAACACTACCGAGCGACAGAACAATGCAACCAAGCCACAGGCTACACACTGAGAATCAGGAAAATGATCACAATGCTGAACTGAGTGATGAAGATCAAAATGAAGGTCAAAATGATGATGAGAATGATGGACAAAGATCTAAACCTGTACTTTCTAAATATGTTAGAAGACATCATCGACAGGACCAGATCATTGGAGACAAAAGAGTTGAAACGAGAACAAGAAGTAACTCACTTTACACTAGATGTTTGATTTGTGATTTTGAGCCTAAATCTGTTAATACTGCACTTGAGAATAAAGAATGGGTTAGTGCAATGAATGAAGAGATTGAGCTGATTGAGAAGAACAAAACATGGACATTAGTACCTAGACCGAGTGACAAAAATGTCATTGGTACCAAATGGATATTCGGAAACAAACTGAATGAGAATGGAGAAGTCACAAGAAACAAAGCAAGACTAGTATGCAAAGGGTATGCACAAGAAGGAGGTATTGACTATGGAGAAACCTTTGCACCCATTGCTAGACTAGAAGGAGTAAGAATTATACTTTCTTATGTTTCTTTTAAAGGATTCAAAGTATACCGAATGGATGTTAAATCTGTATTTCTAAATGGAATACTAGAAGAGGAGGTATACATTGAACAACCTGAAGGGTTTGTTGATCCTAACAAGAGGAACATGGTTTGTAGACTACACAAATCCTTGTATGGATTGAAACAAGCACCGAGAGCATGGTATGAAAGACTTCACTCTTATCTCATTAGTATTAGATTTGTCAGAACAAGTGATAATAGTAATCTATATTTGAAAGGAGATACTGATGATAAGATTTTGATTGCTGAGATATTTGTTGATGATATCATATTTGGAGGTAATGATATGTTATGCAAGTCATTTGCTGATGAAATGAGAAAATACTTTGAGATGTCAATGTTTGGAGAGATCAAATTTTTTCTTGGTCTACAGATTCTACAACAGGAAGAAGGCATCTACATCACACAATCCAAATACATCAAAGAAGTTATGAAGATATTCAAGATGGATGACGCCAAACCAGTTGGAATACCTATGACAACTGGATGCAAATTGACAAAGGAAGACAACACAAACGAGGTAAATCAGACCTTATATTGATCTATGATTGGAAAACTAATGTATGTTGTACACACTAGACCAGATATAGCACATGTAGTTGGTATAGTTGCAAGATTCTCTGCTAATCCTAAGGAATCACATATGACTGTTGTCAAAAGAATTCTGAGATATCTTAAGAATACAAAAGACTATGGTTTGTGGTACAATAAAGAAGGCAAATTTGAGCTACAAGTTTATACCGATGTTGATTGGGCTGGAAACATAGATGATAGAAAGAGCACTACAGGAGGAGCATTTTTTATGGGTGATAGACTTGTCACATGGATAAGTAAAAAGAAAGGATGCATATCACAATCAACTGCAGAAGAAAAATATGTGGTTGTTGTTGCAAATTGCTCTAACATTGCATGGATCAAGCAATTTCTAAAAGGTATGAATGAGGAAATTCTTGAGCCAATAATTATCTATTGTGATAATACTAGTGCTATCAACATCTCAAAGAACACTGTGATGCATGCTAAAACAAAGCACATAGCTATTAAGTATCATTACTTGAGGGAACAAGTACAAGAGAAAGAGGTGATACTGAATATGTACAATCCAAAGAACAATTAGCAAACATATTCACAAAACCATTACCAAAAGATATATTTGAGTACCTGAGAAATAGACTAGGGGTCCGTCCCTTGTCTACTAGTCACTAAGCTGACTAGAAAGTTGCATCAGCCTACACATTATCAGAAGATCAATCATGTTGATGCAAGCTAAGATATGAACTGCAATGACATATCAGTACAGGAAGGTACTTATCTGAACCACACACAAAAGATATTATTGGCTACTGCAGAGTTGTATTGCTGATGGAGAGAATGATATATTTTGTTTGGCATTGTTTTCAAAGGGAGAGAAGGATACAATGAAATATCTATCATGATCATACAAAGGGAGAGAGATTAAAAGAAAGATCCAATGATGATTCAAAGAAACAACCATCCATCTAAGGGAGAGAATTGGTGAAAATTTAACACTGCATATCTATCCATAAAAGGGAGAAGATATTCTACAACAAAGACAGAAGCAGAAGACATAATTGCTACACCTATCCATTGAAGGGAATGAAGAAAGGGAGAGCACTCAGCAAGAGTCAAATCTAAGCTAGAAGATCTTACCGAGATTTAGAAATTTGAATAGGTTATAGAACAATAAGTTTGGTATGATATGGCATATTTCATATTTTGTTGCCATCAATGCCAAAGGGAGAGATTGATGAACTATAACTGATTAAATGTTTGAAGATGATAAGTTGATGATCACCGAGCTGCAAAAATGAATGCAAGACATTAAATCAGTTAATGTATTGTATTGTCGTTGATGTCAACTTGATATGTTGATTGGTCATACACATATTGTCATAAACTTAAAAGAGTTGAAGGGACAAAGTTTATGTGGTCGGTTAAAGATAAAATTTATGTATACACCGAGTGACAGTAAACACCGATGGACAGTGCACACCAACGGACAAAGAACATTGAGAAGTTCACAGTGTATACCGATGAGAAGTTCACAGTGTATACCGAGCACCACAGTAACCGAGCAAGTGGTTACCGAGTAAGAGCTATTTACCAAGCATAACTGGAGTGGTCACTGAGCTAACTGAAGTTGTTACCGAGTGTAACTGAAGTCAATGACCGAGCTAACTAAAGTTGATCACCGATCAGAACTAAAGATAAAGAATGACAAAAACACTTAGCTGGGAGGAGCTATATTTAGATTGACTGGTTGATTGCTTTATTCTTATTGATTAGTTGAACTAAAGCATGGAATGGATTTAAAGCGTAGTTATCATGGAGAGATTTGTGGAATAAAAATGAAGGAGAGCTTAATGGTTTAAAGCAAGAACACCGAGTTTTACAGATCAAAAAAGTGATCTATAAAAAAAATAAGGAAGATTGAAGCGGTTAAATCATGTCTATATAAAGAGACAAGTAATTCACTATGAAGAGAGGAATGCAAAATATAATTCTGGTGAAGATAGAAGTCTTCATGCAAATCTGATCATACTGGCTAAAGAATAGAGCCAAGGGATTCTGCAGACACTGAGCAACAGAGGACAGAGCATTCGCCGAGAAGAACAGAAGAAAGAAGGGCAACAAAGGAACTAAAGAGCATATTGATCAGAGAGGTATTACTGGACTAACAATAGATCTGAAAAATCTACAAGATTAAGTTGTATTATTGAATAGATCATTTACTGTTTCAATTTAACCATTGATTCATAAAATCTCTTAACCAAGAGAGATTTAATCATCCTTATTGTATTGAGATACTCAATAGTATCAAAAGTTTTTCTTGTTGACAGCATAGTGAATGTTAGGTCAAAAGACAAACTGTTAGTTTTGAATCCTGTAATAAGGTCCAACTTAACAATGTGTTTGTAACCTTTAACAGGGTTGACTCTTCACCAAGCTCACTTTAGAAGAGTGAAAATTTTGGGTTACTAGATCCAAGTGGTTTTTCCCTTAACAAGGTTTCCACGTTAAAAATCCAAGTGTCAAATTTGTATTTCTTTCATTGCATTGATAGTTTACTTTACACATTACTAAAACTAGAGTGGTCGGTAAACACTAAGTAATTGTTGTTACTCGCTAAAGGCTAGAAAAGATAAACAGTATATCTTACCGAGCAGTTTATATTTGTTAGAATTACATAATGCATACATCTTGATGGACTGAAAGATAACTAGAGGATATTATATTTGTGATATAATTTTTGGTTGGATTATTGGAATTATTTTTAAGGCCACTAATTCACACCCCCCCCTCTCAGTTATTCTAACATATTCCTCTCTTGAAGAGGACTTGGATTCAGAAGTATGTTGTGAAGGAAAATCATCACCTTTGTCATGAGGATAAGGATCCTTATGTTGCTTCTTTACCTTTCCATTGGAAGCCTTTGGAGTGGAGTCATTTGCAATCAATACATGATGCTTTTAAGGCTTCAATTGACCCACATTTGTCAACTTTTCTTGTTCCCTTGTGAGTTGAGCTGCAAATTCATCAAGATGAGGCATTTTATATGCACTAACAAGAGCATCCATAGTAGCATATAATGTAGAAACCAAAATTGAATATTCAAGACCTAGCTTGGAAAGAATAGAAAATATCAATTGTTCATCCTCTTTAGTAACCCACAATTAGAAATCTCCAATATAATAGAATTGAACTTAGAGAAAAAGTCTTGAATATTGTCAAAATCACTAGGATTTAGACCTATGAGCTCATTCTCCAATCTAGATTTTCTCATTTATCAGTTTTACCAAAGAGTCCCTCCATGGTTACCCAAGCATCATGAGGATCTGTGTAAGATGCAATATGATATAGAAAATCAGGAGAGGTGGACAATCTAAGAGAGCCAAGTGCTTTATCCCTTCAATCAAACCATTTTCTCCTTTCTGCAACACTTGTAGCTAGTTTTGGATCCTGCCCAAAAGTGATTCTATGTAATCCAACACTTAACAACTGATTAGATATAAACTCTTTCCATTCATGGTAATTATATGCAGTGAGGATTTTGACTTTTGAAAAGTCCATTATACAACCAAATAATGATACAAAACAACTGATAACTCCTTCAAATCATTGATGCAAATCATAAAACTAAAATCCAAGGATCAACCAAGTGCTTATATAGCCCAAAAATGGCATATTTTTGAAAATGGTATTTCCACTCCAAATCACTACAAATTGATACCCGATCTAGAAAGTAGAAAAAAAAACATGCACTTTCAAAAAACATTGCATCTAAAAATATTACCGTATGTGCCCAAACAAAGCTCTGAAAGTTGTAAAATGTTGGATTAGACACATACAGTCATGAAAATATGTGATTTCTAATCAATCTAGCTACCAAGACCAAAACCTTATGCCACCACTAAAATATTTAGGAAACTACCCCAAATAAAAAAAAAATGCTCAAAAAAGGACTTAAAATGACCAAGATATGGGCATTTGAAGTTAGACTGCAAAATCAAAAACTCCAATGGTAAAGGCAAAATAATTCAAACCAAAAATGACACCCACAAACCATGAGATTAAATTTGTTTGTTGTATGGTTGTCCTAGTAAAAAGACAATAACGTTGTAGATGACAGATGGATGGGCGTCAATTTTAAACCTGTGAAAACCAACGTGTCAAAAAATTGGGGTCGGATGTGCTGAATCGGTGGCCTTCTTAGCTATTGACTCTCCACAGTGATGATGTGTCACTCTTCCACATGGAAACTTGTGATTTTCTCATGTTGACAAGGTAGCTGAATCTGGAAAGGGTGTGTCACCTTGTTGCACGATTGCAGTGATTGCGTGGCGCATACCGATGTACAAATATTGTTGATGTGACGTGTTGGGCGATATGCCACATGTCGTGTTTATGTTTTTCCATGTGGCATAGGGAGTAAGAGGCCCGCGGGGTTGTGTGTTGATGGTGTTGGAAATATATTACATGCAATGTGACTGAGAGGGGGGGTGAATCAGGAACCAATAAAACTTAATCTTCTTTATTCACAATTACATTATCTAATCTGATTTGCATGCATATAACTGAAATGAAAGAATCATACATAACACAGTATTTGGTTACCCAAAAACCTTTCAAATAGAAAGTAAAACTGGGGTGGGGATGGTACCCAAAAGATTTAGTACTACAGTATAAATTTAGCCTGTTAGAGCTTACATTGACCACTTCTGATGGCCCGCCCTGTTAAGAGAAATAAGGACTGTTAAGTCCACCTAGTTAAAGGATTTGATACATACAAAAAGTAATGCAACTCTGTTAAGAGATTTACAAAGGACTGTTAGGTCCACCTGGTTAGAGGATTTTGCTGATCCACCTGTTAGAATGAACCCGTAGATGATTTGCTTTGGCAACTCTGATTAGCTGAATGAGATCCTTCTGAATATAACTGATCACCTGACTGTGATGGATGATTCTCTATTGTACTTTTATAATTCTGTAATCTTCTAATCAATATGCCATTTCGTGTTTGCATATGTACTCATACATATATATTAACTACACATTTTGGATAAACAAAGTATCTTACTGTATGCCTCTCTCT
>MU223280.1:3250430-3271515 GCA_018584345.1 Thuja plicata | reverse complement strand
TCATTTATTTATTAATTGTTTTCAACATGTGAGATAATTGAATTCTTTTTAATTAAGAATTGCTTTATTTGATGAAATTAAATTAATTTAATTGAAATTAATTTAATTGGAAGAATTTAATTAGTAAGTTTAAATATTTGATTTAAACTATAGGAAATTGAATTTAATTGATTAAATAATGGTAAATAATCATTTAAAGGTTAATTAATTAAATAAAATTAATTATTTAATTAATTTTGAGAATTGGATTAGATGATTTGGGAAATGAATTTAGAAGAAAATAGATGATTAATTAATGATTAAGAAACCATTAATTAATAGATGAAAATTAGTGTTTTTAATTTAAAGTCGCAAGCCTGTCCATTTTAGGGTGTCTACACTTACATATATATCTTATCCAAAAAAATTAACTTCATAGGTCGGATTCCATGAGACATAATGATATTAAAAAATATATGCAAAGTCGGCCCAATACTGTCACTCGGGTCCAGAAGTCTACTCGGGCGAAAAAATGATACTCGAGCAATATGTTGATTACTCAAGCGATACTAGTTACTCGGGCAATGTTGATCACTCGGGTCACACTAAACACTCGGGCGATACTGATCACTTGGGCAATACTGGATGGCTAAGTGTTTTGACACTAATTGACAACATGTCTTTCCATAAGGTCTACAGATGGAGGGTTCTGAAGGTGGTAGAGGGATCCGAAGCAATAATGTGTCGTCCACGTGGCGCTATGATGTGGGGGTTGCGTTGCTTGGGACTAACATTTAGTCCCACATTTGTTGGGTTGTGAATACCAATTCCCTTTTTATAAAACTCCCCGCGGAATATAAACAAAGAATTATTGCAGTGATATGGCCGGTTCATTTGTTTATGAGATATGATTTATTTTTGATGTCCTAGTGTACAGTTCTGATGCCCATTGTCATACAAAATTGTTATCTGACAAAAAGAAAATATACAGGGTGAGTCCCCAAATTTTGCCAAACAAAATATAGAAAAAAAATCTACAAGAAATATGAAAATGCAGAATTTTAAAAAACAATTAATCAGATGTTACCGTCTATTTTGAATTTGAATTTTTCTTAATATAGGCAAATTTATAGTCTATTTTCACCAAAACAGGCTCCCGATTACGATGGTGAGGTCAAATCTGACCCAAAATGCTCCCACAAAATGTTGGTCCTCGTATATGAAATATTGACCTCTGATGCATGCACCAAAAACCCTCCAAATAGGCTATCCAAGATGCTCCAGTGGCTCTGATACCATGTAAGAAATTGCAAATAGAAATGAACCAAGGATCTAGAGGTCAAAGAATAACACAAACACAAGAGAGATAATATGAACAAGAATAAATTGTATTCTCGTTAATGATTCAATATACAAAATAGGAGATATTGGAGATGATTTACAATGTAGAAGTGTATGCTTCGATAGGCAAGGCAATAAGATATCCTGATAAGGAGTTTATAAGATATAACCTATGCAAGGTGGAATCACATGTCCACCAAAAATGCATAATCCTCCATTATGCAATGAAGTATGTGCAATATGATGAGAATGATAATGTGATATGTGCACTAAAGGTGGATCTTACACATAAAGTGAAATGTGATAACAACAATCACCACCTAAAGTGGAATTATCCTACACCATGTGCTAAAATACGATGCAAACTCCTACATGTCTCGTATGCAAACTGCAATGTATGCATTATTCTAAGTAAGCTTAAGTAAAGTGTAATTAGGAATATTTAATTACACTAACAATTATAATTATTTCATTGACAACATTGTTAAATCTATTGATAATATTGGCTTGTTTGAGAGTGAAATGATCTAATTATCAAGTTTCTTAGGGAACATTTCGAGCATCACTTAGTGTACAACCTTTCATTTTAATAAATATTCATCATTGACTATAAATACTTTCATTGTGATCTGAGTGCAAATTTGGGAAAAGGATCAATTATCTCACTTCAATAATTCAGAGGATCAACATGATACAACTTATTATGTGCTTTGACTCTATGCCTTTCATTGGAATTTGATTGGTGAAACTATTTTTTAGAGTAATTCAGTATTTAGGTGTGTTATCTTGGGTTCTTGAATATGAGATAGTAAAATTTGACTCCAATTTTCCTACTAATGTTAAGCATTCATAATGATATTGATTCCTTGGATAACAAGATTTTCAATTTCTAGTTTATTGAGACAATTTTGTTGGCTAAAAATTATGTAGTGTTATGGAACTACATGATGAATGAAAGAATAGTAACATCAACATATGTAATTCCTACATGCTTTATGATAATTATTTTATTTAGAACATGGATACAAAATTTGAGTATTTTGTAATTCCTATACAAGGAGTAAGCTCATGTAGATTAGATGTGATATTAACCTTGCAATCAAGTATGTCTAATGGTTATATTTCAATAATCTTATAATGGTGTATTTAAACACCCATAGGTTGTTGAGAGGTTATTTATTACTAATATTATCTTTGTTAGTGTGAGTCAGGTACTTTATCTAACTAGTTAATTTCCTAGCTAATTCTCCACTTAGGTCCTTCACATGCTAGGTTAAGTTTAGTTATAAACTTTTTCATTATTCCACATTGGTTTTGTTTTAAATCAGTTGGGTTCTAAATCTCACATATGCACATCCATCAATGTCCTCATATGAGTATCTCATCTTCATTGCACTTTGCATTATAATTGAGTGGAAGACACTTTATTCTTTCTTATTGATTATTTATGATTTTATATTCCTTCTTTGTTTTGCATTCTTGGGTGGCTTTTCATTCAAATCTTACATGGTATTATAGTAGTTGTGAGTTACATGTTAAAAATATTTTAGGAAGTATGAGAGTGTAGAGCTATTGTATTTCAAAGAACCTAAGTATGCCCTTCTCTTGCATCTTGAGATGATTAAGAAAATGTTACTTTCTAGGGATTCATACTTGACTTTCAAGTTGCAAGTTTTTTTAGAGCTTCTTGAAGACATTTTGAGCTCAATATTGACTCCGCAGGAGTGAAGATAGTCAGATTTTCCTTTTTTTGTTTAAATTGGACGACAAAGGTTGGATCTTTAAGGGTTTGGCATGGGAGATTTACTACTAGATATAGAGGAAAGCCATAATTTTAGGTCAAATGAATCCCTACCATTACACATGTAGAGGGCCCAAAAAGGATAATGAAATCATCGATTTTAGAAAATTGTCAGGCAAAGCAAAAATTATTGTCTAAGTATTAAGAACTCTATAAATAGTGTAAGTTTGCATGTTCCTTTAAAAATATATATATTATATTTAATAAAAAAAATATTTTTCAATATATATGTTTCATAGTTTTTAAAGTCTTTGTTAGAAAATGTTTGTGGAGATTTATCCATTCATAGTACACATGGCACCCACAATGGTACACAAGTACCATTTGGCCTTGTATCCATTCATAAAGGACAAAGAGTGTAACGTGGGTGCTAATTGATCCATACACCCCCTTCAAGGTTGTATCTTACTTAAGGGGTCATTAAATCTCTTATTGTGTTTTGAAATGTGGACTTTGGCCTCTGAACCACTTTGCAATTCATCTTGTTTATTTTTTGGTTATTCAACCTCTTAGCCTTGTTACTACTGACCTTAACCGTTGTGTCATACATTTTGCACTACATTTGGTGGTGATTCTAGCAATTATGTCATCTTTGATATGTCTATATTTGGCTAAAAATTCTTTTTTTATATAAAGTCTAAATTTATATAGAAGGAAGATATTTAAAAGTTACCCCATCTCCCTTGGAAGGTTGATCTTGAATTCAAAATTTTAAGGCTCATATTATTGTCTAATTACCTCTTGGTTACATTTTCATGATCTACATATTGGTGCAAATGGCTTCATAGTTTAGTGCATGGGTTATCTCAAACTTAAATAACAATGCTACCTTGGGGTTCATTTTTTGGATCTTTTATTTTATGGGCTTGGTAGCGGGATGCAACATGATGTTATGCATCACAAATTGTGGATCAATACCGAGTGTGTTCCAAATATGACCAAGAAAATAGATCAGGAAATTTATGTGGAAAGGAAGGATGTTCACATTGTTCATCAAAATCTAGACACTTTCCAATTTGTATAGCCTTATCAAATTAGTTGGGTTTATTGACACATTAACCTTATCTCCAACAATGAGAGTACTACATTTAGGTAAAATTATAATTCCTATGTCAACTGGCAGTGTGGTTGTATCCAACGACTATCTACCAATGTTGTAAAAGCCACGAATACAAAGAGAATTAGGTTTAATGAGAGATGTATCTACTCAATCTTGTTAACAGGTAAATGATACAAGAATTAAGTTTTTATTTTTTATCGATTAGTGAATGCTTTATCTCATTTTGAATAATGATATCCCTAATTATGGATGTATCATGCTTTCATTGAAATATAAGAGAATGTAACTCATGTTAATTTGTCATGTGCATACAATCTAGCAAGTTTTCTATGTCATTTGGTCTAACATAAGGTGGAACTACTATCTCATGTAAGGCATCCTCGGGCATCATGTGGTATGCAAGCAAGGTTTGTATTAATTACTAGAGTGAAATCTTAGCCAAAGTAGTGCAACGCTACTCTACAAGGTTATACTTTTTACTAACATATTGAGAAAGAAAAGGTGTTGGAGGAAGCATAGGTTGAGAAGGTGGAAAATAAGCATGAACAAATGATATTTGTGATCACCTTCTTGATAATAAGGTTGTTGCACCACATTTGGACTAAAACTATTGTTTTGAGTAACTTTCTTTATAAATTATTTATAATATAACCAAGAGGTTGAGGTGGGTTTGGAACACATCGGAAAGTAAGAACATGATTAGTATGTGGTTGAGGAACATATGAATGAATATGCACAATAATTTTTGGTTTTGTATGTTCATTTTTATTGAAAACAAGGTGAAGAAATCTTGCAATATTATTTTATGTATGTGATAGAAAATATGAACACCAATCTGAAATATACATGTGATTACACATTCAACATTAACAAAAAAGATCAAAAAAGTATCAAGACATTTAATTTATGTTGAGAAACATTTCTTATAAAATAATCCCCTCTACAAAGAGAACACGTATAGTATCAATCTTCAATGAGAGATACAATAATACACTTCACTTCTCTCCAACTTGGAAGTGCCCTAATACCAACAAGAACTTCATACAATATTTTCATCTCATGGTTCCAATTTATAGAAAATTGTGAGAGGGAAAATCATCATGGTATCTCGAAACAAGAGACATGAAACCACTTGCAAAAACCCACACCTGGGATAATGGACAACCAATTGGCATGATAGTAAAATAAAATATTTCAAATAGATTCAACATGGACACCTAACCTATAGTTACTCATACTTTTTTTCTTTTTTTATGCTCTGCAACTCTTTAAGGACTCTTTAGATCACACATTGAAAAACCTTACACCTTTAAAACATGTACACCCTAAGAATAACTCTTCATATTCCCCCAAAGTATATTTTTAAGAGGTATCTTTGCCCAGTTTTACTTATCTCCATCATCGACACATGTTCACCTCTTAAAGATGTAATTATAATTTGTTATACAATACAAGTATTTAATACTTTTCATGTCATGTTTATGAGAAAAAAATTCAAGGAACATAGATAGACATGAATGACATAGGATTGGAAGGCTAATGTCACCACATCTTAACAATGCTTAGAACTAGAAACATAAATTTCATTGGTTAATATTTGACAAAGATGTTCTAGGATAAATAAAGAGGATGGTTTTGACAAGATGAATTCATTGAGGACGTCATCTAATATCAAAACATCACTATTAAGCAAATCATCAAGCACATGAAGATCTTGTAAAACAAGATATGACATGATTGTATAATCTCACTATATTCAAGATTATGAAGATAGAAGGAAGAAGAGGTAGAAGAAATAGAAAAAATACGATGACAAGACGGTAAATTCTAATTAGGGTATTGAAGAAAATTTATTTATAGTTTGGTATTCTTATGTATAAGGAAAAAGAAAAAAAATGTGTTTTTTTCTAAACTAAACACACAATATTTTCACAAATGTAAAGTGTAAAATCAATCACTCAACTTACTAAACACCATAAAGAAAAAGTAAACCATAAGGTTGCAAATATAAGCTACATTGGGTTCCCAAAAATGTTTAGTGGAAAATGAGATCTAGACTAATCAATGAATTAACCTAGATCAATCTTTCTTTCACAAAAGATTGGAACACAGACCAAAAAATGTGTTGTGCTTGGCTAAAAACCTTAAAGGATAACCAAGATGCATAGGTTCTATTATTTTTTTGCTAAGATGACATATTGACAAATGTGTGACGTATTAACCTAGAAGACGCAAAATCTAATATGAATGAGCTAATAGTTACACAAACATATATCATAATGATAAGAAATAGAGATAGATTTGGGAAAAGTAGAAAGAAATGAACTTGTCATTGAAAGTTTGAAGCCACTATCTTGGATGACATCACACTATCATCTATATAGTATGACTTCTATCTTAGTCTGATTATTTTTATGTTGATCTCTTCATCCATTTTTTTCATCTTTGAAGTTGAGGGAAATGAGGATCTATCTTTTTAGATCATTCCAACATCCAACAATGAAGTACTTTCCAAAACACACACACACACATGCAAAAAAAAAAACTAATATAAATCATACATGCATGCTAATGGATTTATGACTTCATTGCCCTCATATCTTTTAAGGTCTTGTGCTCAATACTGAATGCTCTCAGAAGCACATGCACAAGAAGCTTTGAACAATGAAGATTCAAAGATGAATGCAAATATGAATATACAAAGATAAAAATAATCTAAAATGAAAGAAAGACTAGAATTCAAATGATTGACGTAAACAAGAATGGAGAGGGTTTGAAATGAGAAGGGGCATTTCTTAAATAGATTTCCTCAAGGTGGGAATATCATATCAGGATGAATGTGGGATAAAAGATGGATAATGGAATTGTAAATACGCTTGTCCCACATGCATTAAGTGGATACAACAAGTGATGGTGGAATATGATAAATAAACTATGAAGTGGATGTGAGAGGGATTTATAGATTTAATAGAATAATAATATAATATGTTTATTTATTTAATGGATTTAATGGACAAATATAAATATATGAATAATAGAAATATTATAATGAAATGGTATGGTATTTATAATATGATATAGAAATGGAATAATGAATATGAATATTATTTAATGGAAATATGAATAGTAATATACTGCATAGAACAAGGAAATCATAATGAATCCACTTGATTAATAGAAAAAGTGATATTAAATGTAAGAGGATAATTTTACATATCTACAATCTCTAGTTTTAGACGTACACTTGCATAGTCAAGAAGAAGAAAATGTAATGATGTCTATATAGGAATTTGCCTCATTCAAACCTCGATTTTAGTAGTTCTACCTTCCCAAATAACCAAGTTGCTAAAATAAATATTGAGTTCTTTGAATTTTAAGTGTGTCTAAGATTGTGACAAGCACTAACAAGATAATAAATACGAAAACCCTAATCAAGTGTGTTAGAGTGGATTTCTAGATGCCTAAAACAAGATAATGTGAGATCCAACCCGAGAGAATTAATATGACCAATGAAAACAAATCTAATAAATCACTTCACCTTAATGTACCTAGGTGTTTAAAGCTTGAATGTCTAAAAACATCAAGAACCATACCAAACCATGAAGGAGAGGTACAAGTTGATCATTAGTTAGTGATACCAATTATTTTATGATACTCGTGAAGCTTTAACCAATGTAGCAAGATAGATTCAATAGTAGAAAATCTTGATCACAATCCACACGTAGATTTTTAATGTAGAGCTAAATGTTAATTTTGAGAGGGCTTTCCCATAGAAGTCAAATTATGCTTGGCAATGCCAAAAGTGAAAGTTTAGACATGTAGCAAGAGAGTGACCTTAAGTGTAGAATAACATTTTATATTTGATTGTAGGAACCATTTTAGCATGAGGTTGAATGTCAAAATTGAGTTTGCTTCACTCAAGGAAACAACACTCTATTTGGCTAGGGGAATGAACATTAGAAAAAGTGCCAAATAGAGTGTGAAATTATTCCTAGACCGTCAAGGAGCACAAATTATGATGCTATAGTTGTATTAATACTATACAATAAGAATAATAATGATGGGGGAAGAATATGGGTGAGATCCACCTTTTCCTAATTGCACATTTGGAAGGAAGATGATCCAATAGGCTCAAGTAGGACTTAAGCACTAAATGGGATAGTGCTCCTTCGTTGATAATAAATTGGGAAGAGTTGGATTTGAGGGAATATGGATGATCAATACAAGATAGATGAAAAAGTAAGTGAAATGACAAATTTCAATAGAAACAGATGGACAAAAATCTGTAATGACCAAATTTAGAAACTACACTACAAAATTGACCTGGGATTTGAATTTGATGCTATTTTGGAGGGTATAGAATGTCTGGGCATTTTGTACCAAGGTATAGAATGCCTTCCAGTGTATACCCTGCAACTTTGCCTAAAACTTTTTGAGATTGTTTGTCGGATCCTATTCTTCCTGAAACTCAAGAATTAGCTTCGCTACCTATTCTTGCACACAGAAAAATGTGACATTGTTGGGTTGAAGGAGGTTTTTCTTGGTCAAACCCCTTGTTTAGGAATCAAACTTGAAATTGAAATGAAATTACATAAAGCAAAGTATGTAAATGTAAAGGTAAATGTTAGATCTACCTTGTATGTACCTTTATGAATAGATATTGAGATTACACATATCCATGAAGATGCTTGTATTCTGCTTGATTGTAGTTGTTGAGCTTTGGAATCTATGAATGAATCAAGGATTCCTTTAAAAAATGCATGGAGCTATGAGTGCCTCTCCAAGATCTTCAATGTTTTTTTGCTTGATGGACTCTTGCCTTGAAAAATAGATGAATTAAATGCATGTATATGGACAAAAGGATCTTCTTGCTTGATTAAGAACTCCTCTACTTGTCCATAATGGGAGAGAAGCTTGCTACAATGGAGAAGATTGCCTTCAAAATGCCTTGGATGCTTGAGACTTGACCTTGAATTCTTGAATGTGAAATTGTAGGAGAGCACTTGAATTCTTGTTTGTGGTTGATAATGGATGCCCAAATAAGGAGAGATGGGCCACTTATATACCTCTCGCAATATTTGGGGGGTTAAAATAGACACGTGATGACCACAGATCTGGAAATTCTGTTAAAACACCATAATGATCCACCTATTTAAATTTGGGCTCAAATTTTGGCGTATACAATGCATAGGCATTATATATCTGGGTATAGAACACCTAGGCATTCTATACCTAGTAAAATGGGACCAATTAAAGTGGGGAGTCGAGGATGAAGGGAATATGCAAGAATAGAAGAATTCAGGTTGTTGGGTCAAGCATAACATACATGAAATATCAAAATCATCAAAATGGGGCCTAAATGAGCATCTAATTATAGGTGCTAACTTTTTAGGATTATACAAATACTTCCTTGAATATAGTTGTGTAGTGGAGACAACCATTTAATTTTTAGTTGATTAATATTTGTGATGTTTTGGTACTTATATATAGAACAATACATATTTAGTTATGTACTGTATGTCACTCTTGCAATGTTTTTGTGCTCCATAATCGTAGTAACATTTTGAATTTTCAACATCAAAGAGTTTTCTTGTCTTCACACCATCTACTTGTTCATAGTTGAGTAGTGCACTTGAGATCATTCATGTAGTATTTCATGCCTCTCTTATGTTGATTTACATTGGAGGTTTCCTTAATTATAACAATAATAAATTCTTCTTCAGTGATGTTTACATCTTCTAAATTATTTAAGAATTTTTCATCTTCATGTTCTTATCTTTCAAGGATAATCTTGTGAGGGGGTTTATTTATCCTTCTTATCCTCTCTTTTGGAGAGGGTATTTCCCCATAGGTTTTTTTTTCTTAACTACATTTGTTGGAGAAGTTTATTTGTTCATGAGTGCCTCATTAGGCCTAGTTGTAAGGATTTTTTTTAGTATTTAGCTTTCTACCCAAGATTCCTACATGTGCTTCAAATTTTGAGGGGTAATTGAAATCGTAGTCCTACATGCTCACCTCCTCATCCTTACTTATATATGCATTGCTCTTGGTTGTATATTTACAAACATGTCTTGTATGGTAGTATTTATTTATCTTGCATATCGATTTTGGATCTTGCAATTTGATCTTGCCTACTATAGCATTTATCATATTGATAAGTTCATTAGCTACATTTTCATTGACCAACAATGTACTAGAAATAAATAAAAATATTTTACAAATAGTAGAAATATTTTATAATGAATAATGGTGGTGAGATGTGACATGTAGGTAAATTCACACCACCCTTTTCACAATTGCATATTCGGAAGGAAGATACCCCACTAGGCTCAAGAGGAAACTCAACCGCAGAATAGGACATTGATCCTTCGCTAAATATGGAATAATGAAAGTGGAAATGATAGGAAAATCTAATGTAAATGACAAATTAGACAAGTAAATGAAAAACTGGAAATAACAGACTGATACAGAATGACAGAGAGCTGAAAAGTATAGAAACAAAAAACAAAATGCAGATCTGACCTGTGGTTGGAATCTGGGAACAAAATGTAGGGTACAAATTTTTTTTGGCATTTGTACCTAGGTTCAAAATGTTTTTGGTGTTTTATACTTGTTGTTTCTACCTAAAAATTTTCAGGGATCTTCCGACAATTTTTTTTATCTTTCCATATTTTGTTTGACAGCTCCGTAACGTGTTCCTGCACACAGAAAAATGGGGAAAAGGTTGGGAAATAAGGGTTTGCCTTGGTCAAACCCTTATTTAGGAATCAACCTTGAAAATGAAATGAAATTGCATGAGGGAAAGTATGTGAAAATGTAAATGTTTGAATCACCTTGCATAAACCCTCATGGATGGATGTAGAAATCGCTCATACCCATGAAGATGCTTGAATGTACTTGGAATCAAGGATTTGACCTTGGAATGTAAGGTAGAATCAAGGATACCCTCACAAATGCATGGGTTTATGAATTCCACTCCTAGATCTTGAATGTAGATATGCTTGATAATCGCTTGCAATGAAGGAGAATGAATGTGGATGAAGGGAATGATCTTCTTGCTTGATTAATAATTCCTCTAATTGGCCATCATGAGAGAGAAATTTTCTTCAATTGGATAAGATTACCTTTGAATTGAATTAATGTGAAGAATTGGAGACTTGGAGAAACTTGATCTTGGATGCTTGCCTTCAAACCTTGAATCCAATTGCACAATTGCTCTTGATTGCTTGAAAACTTGATAGCTTGATTGCAAAATTATAGATCATGAGTGTATAATAATGGTTTTCAAAACGAGGAGAGATAGGGTGTTTATATACTCAATCCATCATTTCGGAATTCAAAACTAATCCAAGCCGACCACGAGACTAGATTTCCCATTAACACATCGACATAGGGCACCGAGCCAAAACCCTCAGAGACAGAATGCCAAAAATGTTGTCTCATGGACAAAACATTTTTGGTGTTTTGTACTCTGAAGAATGAGCCCAAAATTGGACAGGGTGTCGGGATGGGTGAAAAGATGTAGGGGGATAACAAGATGCCAAGATCAAGCATAACGGGCATTCGAACCTCAAAATCACCAAAAAGGGTCTAATTGGTCCTAATAAAGTATCCAATTATGGGTGCTAGCTTTTTAGGATGGTACAAATATTAAAGTAGTAAAATCATCCATAGGTTCTATTAATGACTAATAGGCATATATAAATAGTCCCTACTAGCGAAGCACTAAACACATGTATTTTTTGTTAAACTAAATTTATGCAGTGCTTGGTTGATAAGACTATTTATATATTCCCATCATCAATTCGATAACACCTATGGTATTTTTACTAGTATTAAATGCTAAAATTAGCATGAGGCTCACTTTTTCCTTTCCTAATTGTGCCTTAGGACCCACATAACTAATGCCAATATTGTTCTCCCTCTTGAAATCTTTATCTTGATTAATCTTTATTGACTTCTCTATTTATTCCTATTGTAGTTTGCCTCTTAGTCATAGAAAATATTCCCAATTTCCAAACATGGGAGCAAATGAGAAGGTTGGGCCTAGGTTAGCACGAACACCTTCACTAAGCACATAAAAGCAACAAATCCCCTCTCATTTGAAATACTAAACCATTTCTCTAGCAATCAAATACCTTTTAAATTATAAATTACCTTAAAAGACTCATTAAAAATAAATTCTAAAATTTAGATAATTATAAATTTAAATATCTTCTAACTTAAATCAATAGTAAATATGAAATTACTCACAATAGTTTACAAACCTCAATGCACCTCATTTTAAATTATGATTACAAATAATCCATAAAATTCCTTACCGCAAAATGAATCCTAAAGATTTTTCTTCTTCTTTGAGTCACCTTAGGGCCCGTTTGGTGCCAAGCATTAACCTAGAATAAACATTAGTTAATGCTAGAATAATGTAATTCTCTATTTGTGGCATTTTTTGAATTCTCGAATTAGAAAACTAATCCCCATTTTGGAGCCAATGCTTGCATTAGTTAATACTAAAAAAAAGCTGGAATTCATTTCTTATTCGAGAATAAGCTATTTATGGATTCAAATTTATTTATTTTATTGATTTTTTTAATCTTTTTTTTTTAATGTGGGTATGTATACACACACACACACACACACACACACACACACATATATATATATATATATATATATATATATATATATATATATATACATGCGTGTATATATACACACACATGTGTATATACACACATGTGTGTATATACACATATGTGTATACATGTACATGCATATATACACATATGTGTATATATGTACATGCATATATACACGTGTGTATGCACACACATATATACACACACATGTGTGTATATACACACATGCGTGTATATACACACATGTATATGTGTATGTGTATATATGTGTGTATATGTGTGTATATGTAGATGTGTGTATATGTGTATGTGTATATGTGTACACAAGTTAAAAATACATATTATTCAAATTAATTAAAAAAATAAAAAATAATCCTTATTCCAATTCTACGATATGGGATTCAAACGCAGAATAGTTTATTCCAGCTTTCATTTTTAGGATTAATTAATCCCAAAATAGGTCCTTATTCTGAAATAGGCCTATTCTAGATAAATTAATGTCATGCACCAAACAGACCCTATAATTTAATATATAAAACCACCACCTAACTTAAATTAAGTAGTTCAACTTACACCAAAATAGAACCTTTGAATCGAAATCTTTGCCTTTTTTTTCATTCACAAACCTAAAATATGATAGTGTTTGGTTAAGCCGCTCACTAATCATGTTCTTACTTTTACTTGAAAAAGTTGGTCCAAAGGAACTAGAAAAAGGAAAGTTTTGAATGTCCTTAACGACTTTGAATTGATCTTATTAAAACATTTTGACAACTAAATCCTATGTTCCTAGGCATTACAAAACATTCAACTTGGACCGAGATTTTATTTATTATTTTTTATTTGTAAAAGTATGTTCACAACAATTCATGACAATTAATTTAACCACCACAAAAAACACCTTTTACATTATATCCCCATATTTTGCCCAGCCACGTGTCCACCTTGTCAATGATAAAAAAAAATTAAAGTTTCAAAAGTCTTATGTCGGAAAGGATTAAGATGAACTAGAAACATATTCATTTGAATGGATATGTGGTCAACTTGGGCTATAATTTTCTTCAATAAAACTTTGTATCAAAACTTTGAAGAAGAATAATATATTCATATTTAGCCTAAAATGGACTAAATTATATATAATCAATATTAACTTATGAATTCAAAGTAACAAATGAGCTTGGCTTTATCAAAATCTTATAAGAAGAGGGTTATGTAGGGAAGGATAGAAGAAAATAATTTAAAAAGGAAGAAATATAATTTTTTAATAAATGTTAAGATAAAGATTATGTTATCAATAATAAGTGGAAATAAATTATTTTAGAAAATGAGGAGAATTTAGAATAAGATAATATAATCTATTAGATAAATGAGGGGAGATTAAAAGGAGGCAATGTGATAATCTTTATATCTTATATGTTAGTGTAAAAATAAATTATTTTATTTGAATATTTTTTATATAAGGTTTGTTTAACTTGTTTAGTGTTGTTAGGAGCAAGTTATAAAGTATCTTTTATGTGAGTAAGTGTAGTATATATTTGATAGTTGGAGTTATTTTTCATATTGACTATAAATGCCTTGAAGTTACATTTTTATTATGATATTGTGGGCTTGTCTTTATACATTATTAGTTTCATTCTTGTGTCATGAATATTTTGCATTTTCTCCTATTATTGAAACATTTTATGTTTTGTATTTTGATTGTGGATCATCTTTTAAATTGAGTACATGTGCTTATTCTTGAACATTATATGGGTTGTTTTATTTTTTCACATTCTAACATAACTATTAAATTTCTTATAAGTACTTGAAAATATTTTTTTTTTCTTAAATATGTTAATTAGCATATTAATACAACATATGTCCCAACCATATTAATGAAAAAAATAATGTTGTAGACACATAAAAATATTCTTATAATTAATCTTATTTCTTATATTTATTAAGTGGGTATTATTATCCATTCAATTAATTCATTAATACTATTTTCTAGCATTATCAAATTATTTATTATGTTCATTAAATTAATCTATATATTAATCCATTTATTTAATGAATCTCTAAACCCATCTTGCCTCTAACCTCTACCATATCATAAATTTCTCCATTTATAACTCTTTCCAACGCCATCATTTACACCCACTTTTGAAATGTAGGATAAATTACCTCCAACTACCTCCAACCACCTTCTATAATCCCACATTTATCCTATTGCTTTCTCTCCCATACAAGTTGTTAGAGGTTTTTCTTGCTGAACCTTCAACAAATGTTTGATTAACTCTATGACTCCCAATGTTTGAATATACTGACTCAAACAAGATAAAACTCTAATTGATGAGGGTTTATGATAATATCAGGGGAAACTACTATCACCTCCTTCTTTTTAGGTTCCACAACACCCAAGCAGGTATTACCTATATATGATTGCTGTCTTACAGTATTGGTAAATGTGGATACTGATTTGCTGCTTGTTTACAGTATATCTTATAAATTACTCTGCATGAAACTGATAACAACTTAACACAGAGTTTAACCATGAAAACTTTTGAAAAGATAACAACAAATAGTAGTGCTTTAAGGATATTAATCCTTCTTCCTTTTGATATTAGGAGGGGTAACCTAATAATCCTATCTTCAACAAACTGAATTGTATCCAATGAATACAATCACTTGAATGGAATTACCTGTTTTGTATTATGTATAATTAAGTAAATTGAAATTATTGGATTATAAATCAATTACTTAGCAAATAAGAACCAGTGCCTAATCCTTGGGCTATGAGTCAATATCTTGTAAAATTCCACAGTGAGGTGATCAATATAACACTTGCAACAAAGATAAAATACCTTGTAGACTATCCTCTTCCTACAATTTTATCATCCAATCCTTAAACTTATGCTATGTTCCCTGGGTTACTTGAAACCTTTTAATCCTTCCTTGAAGGAATTTACAAGTAAGTGCATAACCACCTCGTGATCAGTATGCTTAACTGCCTTACAGATAAACATACAAGAACAATAACACAAATGCAAAGAGACAATTCAGATGCAAAAAAGAGATTGCAAGATAATTATATTAATATCTCAAAAGCTTCAATTACATTCAGATAGACAAATAGTACAAAGGTTCAGACATAAATTTTAGTCTGCCTTGTAATTCTATTAAATCTTCCAACTCCCCCTTTTAGATTACAAATGCCTATATATATAGGTCTCAAATCATCTTGGAATCCTTAAGAAAAGGATGCAACAAGCTTCGGATGATTTGAAAACCTAACCCTAAAAACAAGGAAAATAATAAAAGATAGAAAGACTCCAAGCGGTGGAAGGACAAAAGCAGAGGATGAAATCTGATCTGCTCCTTTGTCTTTATGTGAACTTTGGTGCCTTTGTCTGTTTATATTCAGGATAGCATCAAATATTTGCAATGAGACCAAGTGACCGCCATTATAGGCTAACCTACACTTGTCCTTTGTGATTAATAACCTTCCTGTGCTAATAGAGCAGGTGCCATGTGTCCATCTACTCCTCATCAATAATATCAATCTCTACTGCAACAGCCTTCTTCTTCTTCTTTGGTTTGGTCATTGAATCCCATGTTGCTACATCATCCTCGGCAGGCCAATTAAAACATTGAATGCTCTGCAGTTGTGCTTTCTATCTATCCCACCTGGCATATGTTATACTCTTGACATCTGCTAAGAATTTATTGATGTCAGTTTCAGCCTTAATGGCTTCATCTAGAATTCTATTATATATGTCCATATCTAGCTCTGCATCAGTAATAAATGCCTCTTCACTAGGCAACTTGTTGTCAAACTCTTCCCTCCAAACCGCCAAGGCCTTGATCTGATTGTCTTCTTCCTTGATTGGAGGAATGAATCTATTGAAATATGCTCCAAAAAGGCTCAACCTAGCCTCAATCTGATTCAGTTTACCTTTGAAGAAAGGTAAAGTTACATTTATCTTTTCTATCTCTTCACCAACCTCAATAACTATTTCTGGTAAATCACTTATGTGTGGTTGTAGAGAAGCTAGCCTTTCAAAAAGTTGTGTTCTACTAGACCAATTAGCAAAATAGGGATTCAAAATATTAATGAAATTAATCACCCCAGCATGCAGAGTAGGCAGTTTATTATATGCCTTTAAAACTAAATCAATTTTATCCTTCAGGATAACAATCCTATGCTGAAATATACTCATTAATGCACTTAAAACAATTTTATTGTGCTCACTGATCATCTCCTCTGTTTCTGCATTATCCCATGTTGACTCTGTCTGGACCTCTGCATCTGTTCTTTCTTTGGGTGAGGCAGGGATAACTTCTGGCTTTTCCATTAATTGCTGAGTTAAATCCCTAATTGTATTCTCCTGAGCATGTATCTTAATGTAGCACATTTCCCTATCTTTGGCTATAGCACTAGCCTCATTTATCAAAGTATCACATCTCTGGGACAAATATTTCATTTAATTGTGCCCAATGGGTCAAGATCTGAGAAATCTCCATGTCATTAGTATTGTGAACTGACCACACCATTTGATTACCAACCATGCTCTCTTAAAAGTTTAGTAAAGCTGGTTTTTGATCTTTAGGAGCCAAGCTCCACATTGCCACTGCTTGGGACTTTGGATTATATCCAAATCCCTTAACCATTTCACCCACTTGCTCTTCAGATGTTAGCTTTAAATCCGACTGCCTTCTGATCTGATCAATTATGAAAGCAGAGGCAAGATCTCAACCCTCAGCAAGCAACATACCACTTTCTTTTACCAATTTCCTGGCCTCCTCGGGAGTTATATCCTCAGATTTAGGATCATAGTTTTGTATGGCTAGGAGGGCATCATTAGTTACTAGTTCTCCTCCTTCCAATCTGAGTTGTTCACTTACCACCTTTTGCTTATTCCATCTAAGGAAATCCTTGAACTCCTGGGTTTTGATGAAATTTCCATAAAAAATCTTATTAAAATTGATCAAAGATTACAAACTGATGTGATTGGCTCTTTTCAGCAACCTTTCCACCTTTTCATAACTGTTCTGCATTCCTATTGGCTAGTGACTTTTCAACCGTAACATGTCAGCATCAACTTTAACTCTTCTTCACTATATTTTTCATTTTCCTTATCTGGCGACCTAGCGACCATGCTTTGTCTCTGTGTCGCTTAACATTTCTTTTAACTATGATTTCTTCTGGAGATATGGTGACAACATGTATCACTTAAACTTAGTCAACTTCTGGCGATCACGCAACTGAAGAAACCCAAGTCGCTGAAAGAAATTCCCAACTCTGAGTTTATCATGCGACACCTCGTCCACCGTAGATTCCCTTTTAATCGGATGCTAATCGCTAAGTCTCCGAATCATATTTATGCTTTATGAGACTTCATGACTTAAGCCTATGTCGCTTAATTGCTAGATGTTTATAACTTAACCATTTCATACTGGAGACTTAGCGACTTAAGCACATGATATCTTTAATTTATCAACTTAATTCATTTTGGAGACTTGGCGAGTATAGTATAATGTAACATTTTAATTTCTTCTATCTCCAAGTCGCTCAATGAAATTACCTTTAATCTTTTAGTCTAGAGACTTCCCGACAACCACTGATCTCTCATCTGTCATCATCTAACGGCTCCACCAAGTCTTTGAATCTTTCATAAAAACCCTAATTCTCTTGGAGACCTGGCGACAAGAATGAAATATTCGCTTTAGTATCCTATTCGCCAGATGACTAACTTCACATTATGAGACTATGTAATTGCATACTTTAGTCACTTAGGTTTTGGAACATGTGTCTCCTTATTATTGCTTGTCTCCTAATTGCTGAAAGAATGTTGGCTTGTATGAATTGATCAGCGACTACGCGACAACTGCTTATACTCTTTTCTTTCTGCGGTTGTCTCCAAGTCTCTTAATCCTTTAACTTAACTCACTTTCTATTCCGAGACTTGGTGACCATGTATCTTTTAAACTCACCACTTAACTTTGATTTGATCCGGAGACACTGCGACCAAAGGAAATCAAAGTTGCCAAACATTTTGCTAACTGCAGGGTTCATTTCGAGACTTCCCGACCACCATTAGATCCTTCACCAGATGAACGGTTGTCGCTTAATCTCTTAACCATTTAGGCATATTCCTTTTCTCTTACAGACAATGCGACAAAGACATTCCGTTGAGTCTTTAAATATAACAGAATATTCTTATATCATTCAGAGACTTGGCGACCCATCTAAAAAGGCACATGACTTATTTCATAACTTAGGCTCAAAAAAGGTAACTTTAAAACATAACCCTGACTTGGAAATTAGGGATTTTTTTAATTTTGAACCTTAAGAAGACTTAAGGGCTTAGGGTTTTACCTATTTCAAACAAGGGATGACCTAAAACACAAGATTTTAACACTTCACTAGTTTAAAGGCCTAAAAATCATCATTTGCATGGAAATACTTTGGCAAGAACAGGCAAATTTTGACATTTTAAAGGCTCTTACTGACAGGGAACTTCAAAAATTTTACTAGCCAAACTAGGACTGGAAATACAACCAACACAAGTCAAGCTATAAAAACATTCTCCCTCCACATTCTTAAGCCTCCTCAATCTTTGTTCACTCATACATCCTTGATTTTTGGACTATTGCACTTTTAATCACCTTGCATTATCAATATATATATATATGTGTGTGTGTGTGTGTGTGTGTGTGTGTGTGTGTGTGTGTGTGTGTGTGTGTGTGTATCTTATGCAATGTGCTCTACGAGCAAATATATTTAAAAACACAAGATTTTGTTGATACGAGGACAATGGAGTGAAATTTCATTTAATGCATTAGTTTTTATTTTGATGTTAATGTTATTTACATTCCGTGAAAGGACTTCATATGTTAGTTATTTTAGTATTTCAAATTCACTATTAAATCTATAATTCATTTAGTTTAGCATAACATATTCAATTGTCTTAGATAGGATAACATTTCTTTTAAGTCCCAAATAATAGCTCATTCCATTAGTTGTCTTGATCACCCTAGCTCACCAGAGTGCTAGAAGAGGTGAGGTAGCATGAGGTACATTTTCTCTTTTGGATCTCGATATCTTGACGCTTGCAAATCCCCTGTTCTACATGATGACATGTAACTGATTGAATGTTTGAAGATGTTAAGTTGATGATCATGCAAGGCATTAAATCAATTAATGTATTGTATATCATTGATGTCAACTTGATATAATACGTATGGTCATGGAGATACTACCAAAGACTTCAAAGAACTCATGAATCAAGGCTATGCTAATTAGTAATGCATACAAGTATAATACTCAATAAGTGACTGAATACACCGACGGAGTGCACCCGATGGTTAGAGTAAAAGAACAAAGTCACAATGTTGCCCGACGAGGAAATGCACAGCATTACCGATGAGCAGAGTTACAGTGTTGACCGACGAGCAAAACACATAGTAGCCCGACGGAGAAGACAAGGACGGAGATCTCGATGACAACTGAAGTCACACCAACGGAACAGTCAGTCATCACCGATGACTAACTGAAGTGTTGACCGACAGAATAGAGATTTCAAAAAATGACAAAATACTTAGCTGTCAAGAAGCTAAAGATAGAGTTAACTGATACTTATCATTGTTTTAATCATCCAGTATTACAGAGATAAGTAATTGATTTAAAACTGCTTTATCCAGTTGGCAAGAAGATCTCTACGAGATCAGACTGGAGATTTTCTTTAAATCTATTGGCAAGAATTGTGGAACACGCCAAGATCAAGAAAGCCTAGAAAAGAGAAAATCATGTCTATAAGAGAAAAACTCAATTCATTACGAATTGTGTGTGTGGGGTGAACAAGAGAAGAGGAAAGATGTTAAAGAAAATATGAAGGAGAAGAAAGTCTTCAATTCAGTCCTGATCAACAAGCTAAAGGAAGAGCTAGATTCTGCACACACCGACGAACAGTGAGACAAGCATCACAGAGTAGAACAAGTGTGGAGCAAAGGTATACATTTGATTATATTGATCAGTGAAGTAATGGACCTACAATAGATCTGAAATTCTGCAATTGAGTTGTATGTATGAAAAAATCATTAGTGTTTCAGTTTAACCATTGAAGCATATAAGCCTCTTAACCGAGCAGGACTTAAAAGTCTTTTCAATTGAGATACATCCCAAGGAGTATCAAAAAGTTTGATCACAAAAGTAGCATTGGATATGCCCGATACCTATTGATAGGCCAAGAGAGTTTGATCAAGGATGGTAGCATTAGATGCCAGATA
>MU223280.1:3229943-3250380 GCA_018584345.1 Thuja plicata | reverse complement strand
GCCAAGAGAGTTTGATCAAGGATGGTAGCATTAGATGCCAGATACTAGTTGACAAACTATTTCTAAATCCTCTAACAAGGTCACACCTAACAGTGTGTTTGT
Organism: Thuja plicata; assembly: GCA_018584345.1. Lineage (NCBI taxonomy): Eukaryota > Viridiplantae > Streptophyta > Pinopsida > Cupressales > Cupressaceae > Thuja > Thuja plicata. The sequence goes on along the minus strand of MU223280.1, from coordinate 3,250,278 downwards.
AACCTTTAACAAGGTTGGCTCCTAACAGGGCTCACTTCAGAAGAGTGAAAATTTGGGGTACTGGTCCGAGTGGTTTTTTCCCTTAACATGGTTTCCACGTTAAAAATCTATGTGTTATGTGTGTATGATTCATCTCTTTACTATTTTATATCTTACATAGTTAATTTTGGATTTATCGGTATACTCTACATATTTACTGTATTTCAGTAAATAGATGACTGCTTATCGGTAAACATACAGAAGAAGGTTTGACAGAGCAATCCGACAAGTAGTAAATTGATATAAGTATTTCATGGTATTCATCTTGTCTAGGACAAAAGATAACTTGAGATATAATTTATGGTTATAAGATTCACAGGGTTGATTTAAGGATTAAAATTTGAGGCCACTAATTCACCCCCTCCCCTCTCAGTTATTACTAACACTACATAGTCCCAGGTTCACATAGTTCACATATTGAGATTGAGGATACTTTTCCTTCATCCCCATCTACTTCATGACCTTTTTGGGCTTGACAAAATATTGATTCAGTGTGTACTCTTGTTGGGGATCCTTTGGACACTTGAAGGACTTAGTCACAACATCAACATTTTCCACATGTTTACATTTCTTCAGCTTCCAATCTACAATCCTTTATGGGAGCAATAGGAAGTCCTAAGTGGGATTCAGTAATGGAGGAAGAGTATAGTCCTTAATGAGGAACTGCACATGAGAATTAGTTTCTCTCCATAAGGGGAGAAAGATGGTTCAGTGTAAGTGGATCTATTAGACCAAGAATGCAACATATGGATTAGTGGACATGTACAAAGCTCGTCTTGTTCCAAAAGGTTTCTCGCGGGTTCCAAGTGTTGAGTACATAGAAACCTTTTCCCCTACTGCTAAGATGAACTCCATTCTCTTGACTCTTTCTATTGTTGCAACTCATGGTTGGGTTGTACATTGGATGGATGTGAAGAGTGTATTTCTACATGGGGATCTTCATGAGGAGACTTACATGGAGTATCTGTAGGAATTCATCCACGATTCTTCTTTGATTTGTTGATTGAGGAAGTCAATCTATGGTTTCAAATAGGTCCCTCAAGCTTGGTATGCTAAGATGGACTCCTTTCTTCTCTCAATAGGATTCAGTTGGTGTCATTCAGAGTCTAATATCTATATTTTGTGACCGGATGCCTCTCATTTACTTCATGTTCTTATATGGATGACTTGATCATCATAGGGAGTACATCATCCATCATTGATAGTGTCAAATATTCTTTGCATGACATAATTGATATGACTAACTTGGGCCATTTGTACTAATTTCTTGGGATTGATTTCATTCAATCTTCTTCCAAGATCACACTTGCTCAACCCAAATATGCTCTTGATTTGCTTGCCCTTTTTTACATGGTTGATTATAAGCCTACCCAATCTTCCTTTCTTTTATGAGTCAAGCTTAAGGCTAAATATTCCACTCCACTTGTTGATGCCACCTTGTAGCATCAGCTTGTTGGGAGTCTCATCTACTTGAATCACACACACCTTGACATTCCTTTGTAGTTGGCTTGGTTTCATGCTTAATGCAGAAACCACATGAGATTCATTGAAAGGCTTCCAAATGCATCAGAATTACATTCAGGGTACACATCACTATGTGATTCATTATGCAATAGGTACATGACTTGACATGGTTGGTTACATAAATTGGGTGGATGAGTTTGATGATCATAAGTCAACTTTTGACTACAACTTTCATATTGTTTCTGGCCCTATTTGTTAGCGGAGTAAGAGGCGACATGTTAATTCTCTTTCTTCGAATAAGATTGAGTACCAATGGGTTGTTCATGCAACCATTGAAGCTACTTGGCTTCAGAATATTCTCACAAAGTTTGGGTTCACCATTTCATGGCCCAAAGTCCTCCATTGTGACAATCAAAGTGTCATTTAGATCTCAAAGAACCCTGTTCACCATCAGAGTACCAAACACATTGAGATCCATGTGCACTACATTAGGGAAATGATTCAGGAGCAAGTCATTGATTTGCGATATTGTTCCATAGTAGAGAAGGTTGCATACATTTCCACCAAACCCTTCATTGAGAGAAAGTATCTTCAATTGTGAGCTCTCTTGGAGGTGCGAGATGTTTCTCCAGAGGGGGTCACTTAACTTATCCATTCTCTTTAATGGGGGGGGGGGTACTTTTTCCTCACATGAAGTTTTGTCTTTCTCATTCTTTTTTGAGTCATTTTGTATTTCCATCTCTCTTTTGGGGAGGATTTTTTTCTGTGTGGGTTTTATCCTTTTCTTTATTTGTGAGAGATTGCCTCTTGAGTTGGAAATCCCATCCTTATGATTTTCCCTAAGAGGGTTGATTGATGATGACACCCACTGTGTTAATAGTCAACGTGAATTAGAGTTGCTTGATGAGCATTGTCTCAAGGCCCTTCAACATCTCCAAGCTTATAAAAAATCATTGCCTACAATATAATCAGAATGTTCTTGCTCAAACTTTCAAAATAGGTAATCTCATTCTTTATAAGAACCAAAGAAATGTAAATGCACCACCTGACTGAGGAGGGAAGTTCAACCCTAATTAGTTATGTCCTTATATCATCGCCTACATTTATGGTTCCAGTGCCTATGGTTTATTTGAAATGGATGGTACGTCGTTAAAAGAACCAATAAACGCCATGCACTTGTGTTGATACTATGCACAAATTCTTCCTATGTGTCATATGCATGATCCTACGTGTTTATCACATTAAGGTAATCATGTTATGACATTTCTTCATCAACACAATTTGATTCATTGTGTTATGATGCATACATGCATATGTGTGTGTGTGGAGCATGTATGTTAGATTTAGTCATACATATATGTGTGTGTAATCTCATTGTATGCATAGTATAAAGCCACCATCTATATTAGTCCACAACATTAGATCATCATATTTAATTAAACACGTGTTATCGTTATCATTAGCATTAGCATTAGCATTAGATTATTAATTTTCACTTTTAAGTTTGTTTTACTAATCATTTTTATTGTTTGTTTAGTATGTTAGTGGTGTATTTGTGTGTTTATTTTTAGTTAGTACTTTTTTATGCTATCTCCTCTTTAATTATTTTTTATTCTTGAGTTGTTATAGTTATTTTTATTAATTAATCTTAGCACTTTCTTATTTGTAGTTTCCAAACTATTCTTCTTACTTCTTGATCTTGCCCTTTCTTGTTGCCAAATTTATTTCTAGTTTATACTTATCTTGTTCTTGATTTCTATTTTTCTTCCCACTAATTTAGTTTTATTATTTTGTATTGTTGATTTTTTTATTACAAATCTTTAATTTTCTCTCATTGTTTTTTCCTTTTTAAGACAATCTACAATCAAATTAACATTTGTTCTTCTTGATAATAGATCACCGAATTTAACTAATTTCATAATATTATTTTACATTCTTCTGATATAAATAAAATTTGTTATTAACATCATGAATTACTTATTAGCCTTCCCAGTATTGTGTCCCCTCAATTACCAATAAAAGTGAATAAACTATGCATAAAAAACAATATTGTGAAAGATATGAAAAGGAGAATGACCTATAAATCCTTACGGTGGCATGAACTTGCCAAGACAAATTTGACCATGTCGAGACTTTGAATACCCAAAACCAAGATGGACATTATCTCACTAATCTTATGTATATCATTTAATTAAGGAAGCTCATGGCTTTTATATAAGCAATAAGCAATAAATAAAATAGTTATGTGGTCATGTGAAAATGAATATGAGCATATGGACCCACCCATTGTTTGTTGTGGGCTACCAGCAAAAAAATTCACACCAATTGAATTTTTTTTATTAGACGAATGGCTTAAAAAAAAATCATATAGTCAAACGTCTACCTTAACTGACCTATTTTTTAAAACCTAACAGGAAGTATTGGAATTCAAAATAGCTAGTCAAAGCAACGTTTAGTGTTTATTTATTTATTTATTTAAATGTTCCGACTTTTGTTATTTGGTATTTTCTCGTCTTTTAAAAATGCTATGTCTGACCCAGCGGCTCTTTAAGAACGCGCTTTGGCGTAACAAGTCCGTCACTTAAAATCCGTTCTCCTGAGATTCGAACGCGGGTTCTGTTGTCTGTCAAAGCATGTCCGTGTCAATTACACATTAGAAGAGTTAAGCGCTCATTATTCAAATTGGCGTTAAATGTAGTCAAAGCAGCGGATTCCCATTGTCTGGGCTTCAAACCCTAGAATCTTGTTTAACATGGGGGTATTGACTTTGAATCTGGGTGAAGTTCATAGCTTGTTATGTTGAATAATTCAGCAGATAAGAGGTCCGTGTACGTCAGGGGATTCTTTATATACAGGAGAAGAGGTAATTTTCAAATCATTGATTCAATTACTCAAAGCATCATAAGTGGTAGAAATTTCCAGTATTTTGTTCTTGTCGCCCTCTTTTCTGTGGCTGTTGTATGGATTAAAAGGGGGTTCGTTTTGTGAAGTTTTGTGGGATTCGAACCTGTGACATCTGGAGTGCTTGATAAGTGGGAAACATAAGATTGAAAGGGGGTTTGTTTTATGAAGTTTTGTGGGATTCGAACCTGTGACATCTGGAGTGTTTAATAAGAGGGAAATCTAGTGCTTGGAAGATTGGAGGCAATTGCTGTAAATAGGCGGTGTTTCAATTTTTGAGCCGAAAGAATTCACCTTCTTGCCTGGAGTGCAGAAGTGAGAGTATTCGGCTTTTGAGTTGATCTTTTTGAGAGCAGGCCGAGGTGAGATTATTGGACTTCTGTTTTTTGATTGTTTCTGAGATCAAGTGTAGTTTTCTTTGTAAAAGGTGACCTTGAATTTTGGTTGTAAGTAAAGTGGATTGCTTGATCTTTTGTCAGAGCAAAGGTTCTAAGATTATTGAATTGTTTTTCTGGCTTCAAGGTTCTTGGACTCAGAATTTTGAGAGATTTTATATGTAGAGTGCCTTTTTAAGGCTGCTAATCTCATAACTATCAGAATTTCTCCTCAGCCAATCTTTGGTTGTAAGAAATTTACAGCAGCCCTGAGAGATTTACAGAAATCTCATAACTAGCTTTCTTTGTGAGAGCTTCTTCAGAGCTTCCAAGATTAAACTTTGGTTTTTCTGATAAGTGTGGTTTAACATTTGAGCTTTCTTGCTCAGAAATCTCTGAACAAATTAAAGAAGGAAGCTTTTTTCTTGTAGGCCTGACGAGCAAATCCAAAGGTTTATCTCACAGATCGAGACATGGCGAGTAAAAAGAGTGCACTGCTCGCAAGTTTCTGCTTTGCAGCCCTGGTCCTTTCACTCAATGCAGCTTCCATTTTCAACGACAGCAACTCCGATCTCGCGGGGATTCGATTGCCAGACTATCCAGGGGCTATTCTAGGAGACGAAACTCCCGGCTGCAATCAATTCGCAGCAGAGTACAAGGAAAAGGCAGCACCAGACAAAAAGAAAGAAACATCATCCGTCCGAGTCAAGCTCCTGCACAGCAAGCACAAGAAGCAAAACGAGTTCAAATCCAGAAAAACCCTGCTGCTCGAGTCCCTCGCCAGGGATCGAACCCGGGTCGACACTTTCCACCAGAGGCTCAAATCCAGATCCCTATCCGACGTGTCCAGGCCCAAATCCGACGTGGCGGGTTACGCCTCAAACATTGCAGTCCCCGGGCCCAACGACCACTCCGGCTTCGCCAACTCATCAACCACGACAGCAACATTAATGGCCAGCGTGGAATCGGGGGTCTCAATGGGCTCAGGCGAGTACTTCATTGACGTGTTCATCGGCACACCGCCACGTCACTTCTCCGTCATCCTGGACACAGGCAGCGACCTAAACTGGGTCCAATGCCTCCCTTGCCAAGACTGCTATTCTCAAGAAGGACCCCTTTACAACGCCTCCACGTCCTCAACCTACCGGCCCGTCCCGTGCAACACCCCTCAATGCGCCTTGGTCACCGACGTCACCGGTAACACCTGCAACACCACAGCCTCCACGTGTCCATACTTTTACTGGTACGGAGACCGATCCAACACGACCGGAGACCTGGCCTTCGAGACCTTTACGGTCAACCTCAGCTCGCACGCCAAACCGGTAGCGGTCCCCGACGTTATCTTCGGCTGCGGTCACGCTAACCGCGGGCTCTTCCACGGCGCCGCCGGTCTCCTGGGCCTCGGCCGCGGACAGCTGTCCTTCGCCTCTCAGCTCCGCAAACACTACGGCCACAAATTCTCCTACTGCCTCGTCGACCGCAACAGCAACCTGTCGGTCACCAGTACCCTAATCTTCGGCGAAGACCGTCACCTCATTACTCACCCTGACCTAAAATACACCAGTCTGATAAAAAACCCAGCCGCTGTGGTCGACACTTTTTACTACCTCAATGTCTCCGCGGTCACTGTCGGCGGCAAAACTGTGAACGCCTCTGCACAGGCATGGAACATCGACAAAGCTTCCGGCGCCGGCGGTTTGATCATCGATTCTGGCACAACCCTAACTTATCTTGCGGAGCCCGCCTACGGACAGATAATGGCGGCATTCAAGGCAAAGATTCCTTACAATTTGACGGAATTTGCGCCTCTGGAGCTCTGCTACAATGTTTCCGGCGTTGAGGACGTAAAGCTACCGGAATTCAGCTTTCTTTTCCATGATGGCGTCGTCTGGAAATTCCCGGTGGAGAATTACTTTATTCAGCCGGATCCTGATCAGAGTGTAGTGTGCCTGGCCGTGCTTGGGACGCCGGAGAATTCACTTTCCATTCTGGGTAACTATCAGCAGCAGAATTTCCATGTGCTTTACGATGTGGATAACTCAAGATTGGGTTTTGCGCCGATGCCGTGTGATCAACTTTCGAATAAATAGGGGTTTTAGATGTATATGAGGCCCCGAGGGATTCGAACCTGGGCGATTCAGTTGTCTATATTCTTTATTTATTTAAATTTTTATTTTGGGGTTCTGGTTTCGTTTTATGTAATAAACAGGGAAGATGATCTTAGTCTGTTTAGGCTATCAGAATAAAAATTCTTTTTGAGGATTGATTCTCCTTTGACTGGAATAAAACGCTTTGAACTCATTTACGAGGGTTTACTCTTTTTGTTTTTTTTCCTCGAGCCTTTTTTCCGTGGTACCTGTTTTGCTATGATGCTATTAGAAGTTGCGAGAGATATTCTGCGGATGGTGTAGATGTACTCCAAGCCCTCTGGAATGAATCTGCACCTTTCACGTTGAAATTTGTTCAACTTTTAACAAGTTCTAATGCTACGGATGGAGGACAACGTGCCCCTCATTCCTTTTGCATTAAAGCATTCTATTGAAGATGTAATGATATTGTCGCTAGAAGTGGTCTTTAGGGAGCAGCCGGACTCCCACCCCTTATATTTTAAAAAGGAAAATGATTATGTCTCAAATTAATTTAAATTATATTTGATAAGCATTATATTGAAAATGCAATGATATTGTCGCTAGAAGTGGTCTTTAGGGAGCAGCCCGACTCACACCCCTTTTTTAAAAAGGAAAATGATTATGTCTCACAAATTAATTTAAATTATATTTGATAAGTATGTAGTTTTAAAAGAGCAGAGTAGGGAAGAGGGTTCATTATATCTTCATCTTAATTATGCACTTTTTAAGATTTTGTGTGGCTATTTTAAATTACTCTCAATTTTTTAACATTATTTGTCAAGTCTTTTACTTAAAAACAAAATTTCAATTTCATATGGTCAAATATGATGCCACATTAGCATGTTTTTTTGTGATGGTTCCAAAATGGTCCCAAAAAGTGATAAGTGTGCACTAAGTCATGTTTAATGTCTAATGGTGCATTGATGTTTTGCCACATGAGTGATTGTTTTTTGAAATTTAGAGGCATCTTTTTTTTGGGATATGCATTAGTGGGACATTTTTAGTGCACTACTATAGGGTCTATTTTGTCCACATACTATAACATGTATTGGACCTTGCACATGTATTGGCTCCTCTCCCCTAATAGAGGGGTTCATTATGTAATGTGATGGTTAAGTAGTTGTGTTGTTAATGTACGACCAAGGTTCAAAATCCTGTTGAGCTCACACGACATTCATGCTGGATTTGGGCCTTTAATGTACATGTTAATACTAGTAGGTTGACTGGGTGCCAATGTCAAGGATGAGGTCCCTCGTTCGTGACCTCACCTAGAGCAAGGATCAGGCTAAAAATCCTTGCAATTCACTAGTCGAAAAAAATAGAGAAGATAAGATTAATAAAATAAAATAACAATTATGTCAAAAGCACAAGCTCCACTCTTTAGAGGGGACTTATTTATCAAGGTTATTCCATAGTCTAGCTAGTAGATCTCAACCATCCTCAAGAAGCTTTGACGGAAAGAACAACATATATTATAGTTTTGGTCGTAATCATATGCCATTCTTTATTTTTTTAAATTTGATTATATACTTCAACTTGGATTTAGCATGTACTATTTTCTCCCACACAAGATTTTAGTTTTCTTAAATGTGATCTAGCTAATTCAATAAGATGCATATGTCTAAGCATAAGCTAACCTATATTAATTAATTGAGGGTGGTAGACATATATATTAGGAATATCAAATATTGATTATTTGGAAAGTAAATGAAATAAATGAAAGGGCTTAGGTCTATGCTTGATGGGGAAAAATATTTAATTTAGTGCTAAATTTGATCTATCTTGAGACTAGGAATGATAAGCTTATTTTAGTAACTTGTCTTTGATATTCTTTGTGTTTGCGAATTTATTCTTGGTTCCACTTTTTTTTATATAGTACACACGATCGCTCTTTGGTTCAACTTTGTCTACTTTACTATTTGGATTCGCAATATTTAGAATACCTTTAAGGGGCTAAAAGATTGTTAGGTTTTATGTTCTCCTGTGCACCAATGATCAAGAACAAGTAATTTTAGTTGTGTAAATTTGTTCATGTGAATGTACACATCTTGATTTGTTTTGACTCACCAATGGAAATGTTTTCGGCATGTGATTGCAAATGATTATTGAATGTCCAAATGAATGCATTTGATTGTCTTTAAATACAATTCTGTTGCAATAAAGATCATGTAATTTTGCACTTTATCAACTCTTAGCGGGAACAAAATGGGTAGAAATTGCCAAATTTTAAATTTGGTTTTAGAGATTTCAGAGCTCAACTTTGTGATTATGAGTGATGGGACCCTAAACTATCCTCATAATGAACCAAGTAACATCCTTTTTTCTCCTCCATAATTTAAGATTTTGAAGTGGATTTGGATTTAGTTTACTTGTTTAGAGTAAAATATAAAATAAATTCTTAGTCTATTTTAGGAGTCAATGGCTCTTAAGTATTGATATGATATGAGAGCATACATGAGAGCTATAAGATGAAGGGGAAAATCAGAACATCATAATTTTTTTGAATTTTCTCTTATTTTAATCCTACATATATTTAAATTCTCTTGAGGTATATTATTATATGAATATACAAATTATAGTTTGAATAAATAAGTGTTTAAGATTTTGTTTTCATATTATGGATTGGATGACATGTTAAGGATTCTTAATTGGTAGTTTGATAAGACCCCCTATTCTTGTCTAGATCAAATGCTCCCTAGGTTAACTTGCTATCATCTGTGCAAGTGAAGATCTTTTAAGAGCCATCAAAATTGTAAAGATGGACCTTGCATTTTGATTTGAATCAAGGCATTAATAGAAACAATGTTTGTAAGGTTTCCATGATGCAAGAGTATCCTTGGGCCGTTGGCATTCTTGCATCACCCAAAAATATTTCCTTTCAGTTTTGTTCATGTTTTCCAGTTTCTGATTTTTTGGTGTTCATTGGTTTTGGATCAATTGTTGTTGTGAACCTCAAGGTTGGTTCTGGACATCATGTTTTACTTATGTCTGGGTTTACAGCTCATTTGGATACTTTTTTGTGGAGATATTAAAGAATCATGGTCAATTATGTGTGTTCTTCATGTTTCAGTAGTTAGTTAGATTTTTTCAATCTTACGAAGCAATTTTCCGATCGACGAAGCTTTGTGGCTCATATCATGATGTTCCTGGATCCTTGGCCGACATCTCTCTTGGATCGCATGTCATTTCTACATACTGGCATTGAGATACTTATGATTTGGGACCTGGCCTATATTGGCACACGTTATGTTTTCTTATCCTTGGAAAATCTAATTGAGCTGGGCCGACATGTCCTTGAGAAGGTTCTATATATTGAGGCATTTGATCTTTGTTGGGGGGTAGTAGTAGCACTTGTTCATAAGGATAACCTTTGGGAGGTTAATTCTAGGGTTTAGATTTGAGTTGTGTTGTAATTGGGCATGTATGCCGAAATTATGTAATTTACATATTGCAGGCCAATGTGATGTAAGTCTTAGATTTGTGATAATGCGAAGATCTGCTATTGCATGTTGATTATCTATTCTTGTGTCTGAGTTGTTTGTTTATGTTGTGTGACTTGTGATGCATGGTTGGACCATCTCCATTGGGGAAACTCTTGTCATGACTACGTCAGGTGGTATCAAAGCAAGGTTGATGTTCCTGTGTTAGTAGAGATATGAGTCCCTGAGCTTGCGAAGCCCTAGTTGAATCTATTGTGGGCTGGCAGAGTGTGGATCTGACCCGTGATTGCAAAGGACTTGTGCAAGGGGATCGTAGAGGAGGTTGTTGCTGGCTGAGAACTTTGTTTGGATGTTAAAGGCATACCGAGGGTGAACAAATCACCAAATTTGAGGCAGACTGCAGGTATATTCAATAGATCGCCGAGTGAGAGGCAATTGAATCCTTGTAGCCAGATCGTCAAACCGAGGCAGTTGCACCTAAGGATTGGAAAGATGTCGCCTAGAAGGATGAACCTAGAAGACTAGAGCAGATGATGGAGGACTTTAAAAATGAGATGAGGACTGAAATCTAAAATGCATTACCTGGTTTAAGAATCTTGAGACTGAGGAGGAATATGAGGAAGCTGTTGAAGATCTTAAGACTATAGATATTGAGATCCCGACATAAGAGGAAAGATTGTTGAGGGCAATGACACAAGTAAGTAAAAGTCATAGGATGGATGTTTCTATTTTTCCTAGTTTATAGCATCCCGAGGATTTGATAGATTGGGTTGGTGAATTAGAAGATTACTTTGAGCTTGAGGATATCAGAGATCCATAGAGGGTTAGGTTAGCACAAACTAAATTGAAGGGTCATTTTTCCTTATGGTGGAAAGAGTTGGAGAAGGATAGAGAGGAAAATGATGAAATGAAGATCACTAGATGGAGAGTAATGGTTGCTAGATTGAAGGCTAAATTAGTTCCCGGGGATTATGAATTAGAATTCTTCAAGAAATTGCAGAACTTGAAATAGAAGGATATGAGTGTGATGGAATACACTGAGGAGTTCTATAAGATGACAATCAGATCCGGTCATCAGGAGATAACTAAGGAGAAGGTGGCTAGATATATTAATGATCTGAGATTTAATATTCAAGATAAGCTGAGTATGTTGTGGATTAGTACAGTGGAGGATGCTTATTAGTATGTGTTGAGGGTAGAAGATTATTTAAAGAGAAGACCGAGTAACCCAAGAGGAAGGGAGAAGCAAGCAAGTAGCAATGACAAATAGAAGTTGGTCATTGAAGAGGGACCTGATCAGAAGACACTTAGGAGAGGAAGTGGTAGCAAGGAATTCAAAGGTACTTGTTTCAAATGTGGTGGTATAGGACATAGAGCTTTTCAATATTCCGAAGGATCTATTAAAAGCTTGGGAAAACAAAATCTTGTGGCACATGAGGAGCAGGCTACTGTTGAGCTTGTGGAGAATATGGTAGAACCTAAGATAGGATAATCTCTTATGCTTAGGAGAATCACGTTGAGCAAGAAGGAAGTTGAACCTATACAAAGGAGGATTTGTTTAGGACTGTTTGCAAATCATGAGTTAAATGTTGTAAGGTTATTGTGGATAGTGGTAGTATTGATAATTTGGTATCATAATAGATGGTGCAGAAGCTTGGGTTGAGAAGGCTTAAACATCCTTGTCCTAATGGGATAAAATAGTTTCAAGATGATCACATGGTGGAGATGAAAGAGCAATGTTTAGTAAACTTCAACATTGGACCTTATAGAGATGAGGTATTGTGTGATGTAGTATCTATAAGTGCTTGTTATGTTCTCTTGGGCAGACCTTGGAAATTTGATAGGGGAGCTATATGTGATTGTAGAAGTAACTTGGTAACAATAGAGAAGGATGGACAAAAGTTTAATTTGGTTCCCTTGAAAGAGGAAGAGGGGAGAAGTGCAAGGAATCTAAGCATTATGAAGATTTAATGTTCGGAGAAGTAGAATACAGAGGTTGATATGGATCTGAAGAATAATATTGGAGGCAGATCAGAGAACCAGGTGGTATCAGATAAAAGGAAGGGTACAGTGAAGTTGCATGATACTTTGGTTACTGATCAAATAAAGTCTTGTAGCAGAGGTCAATCAGGTGTGTGAAAGACAAGAGGTTGTGCTAGAAGTTCTTTAATACCTAATGTTGATATGGGGCATGATAAAGTAAGTGCAGAGAAGAGTGAGTTGATGAATCTGATAGAAAGAAGATCAGAGGTGCAGAGAAAGAAAGTTGCAGATAAAGAGGATATTTGGTTTAAGAATGAACATGGGATTTATGTTCTGAATCATGTAAGATGTTCACAAGTTCCTCTTATGGAACATCTTCTTCTCACCAGGGGTGTCTGATGCAAGGGCATCCTTGGGTCGTTGACAATCTTGCATCACCCAAAATATCTCTTTTCAGTTTTGTTCTTTTTTTCTTGTTTCTGAGTTTTTGGTGGCATTCCTTGGTTTTGGATCAATTGTTGTTGCGAACCTCAAGGTTGGTTTTGGACATCATGTTTTACTTATGTCTGGGTTCACACTTCATTTGGATACTTCGTTGTGGAGATATTAAAGAATCATGGCCAGTTCTATGTGTTCTTCATGTTCCAAAGGTCATTAGAGTTTTCCGATCTTGCATAGCAATTTTCTGATTTGCGAAGCTTTGTGGCTCATATCATGATGTTCATGGATCCTTGGCTGACATCTCTCTTGGATTGCGTATCATTTCTATATCTTGGCATTAAGATCCTTATGATTTGGGACTTGACCTATATTGGTGCATGTTACATTTTCTTAGCCTTGGAAAATATAATTGAGCTAGGTCAACATGATCTTGTGAAGGCTCTATTTATTGAGGCATTTGATCTTAGTTGGGGGGCATTAGTAGTGTTCATAAGGATAACCTTTGGGATGTTAGTTCTAGGGTTTAGATCTGAGTTCTGTTGTAATCATACATGTATGCCGAAAGTATGTAATCTGCATGTTGCAGGACAATGTGATGTAAATCTTAAATTTGTGATAATGTGAAGATCTATTATTGCATGTTGATTATCTATTCTTATGTCTGAGTTGGTTATTTCCGTTGCGTGACTCGTGTTGCATGATTGGACCATCTCCATTGGGGAAACTCCTGCCATGACTATGTCATTCCATAAAGGCATCAATAGAAATAATATTTTCCTTTTATTATTTCTTTCTTAATGCTTTACTCTTAAAGAGGATTGAGACATGTGTCACTTTTTGCACTTACCCTTATGCAAAGGATTGTTGGCTTCCTCATGTTGTGTCATTGGTTAATACAACTATGTGGCATCACAAAACTGGTTCAAAAAGGGAAAAGGGATTGTTGCTAATTTTCTCAAGCATTACATCATATGATCCATGTGTCACCTCGAGGCTAAGTTTTAAAGAAATATAAAAGATACTCCTAGTTGTTGTGTCATTAGTTCAAGATTTTAATGATGGTTAGTGATTGAGGTCTGAAGGAGAAAAATGAAATGAACCACATTTCAACATTGCCCTTCTTTTGAGTGAAGGGATTCCAAGCAAGGTAAACACATTGCATTATTGGTTGAGCAAAAAAATTCAATAGATGCCTGATTCATGCACAATCAAAGGGGAAAAATTGTTGATTCCAAAAGGGACAGATTGTGCATATTTGTGACACTTATGTGATTGTGTTTGAGATGCCCGATTAACTTTTTATTTTTCCCAAGATTTTCGCCATGATGGCGAACTGCCTGTCTTTAAATATATGTGTTACAAATGAAAGAACTGTCAGCAATTTTTGCTTCTACCAAGCCTTAATTGGTGCTTCTCGTAGAGGATTTGAATATTGTACTTTGTGCATTCATGGTCTCATGTACTTTGTTCTCCTTTCAATAATGAAGATCTTATGGTATTATATGTTCATAGTTTCTAAAGTCATTGGTTTCTATCTATTATACATTCAACTTGTGTAATTCTTAACATAAATATATCAACTAGTGCTTTTGAACCATGCAATCTAATCTTTTAAAAGTAACCAGTTAGTTATTATTTTTTCTAATTATTTTATGCTTTCATAAGATTGAAATATCATCTCAATTCTGAACTCATCACCTTAAAATTAGATAACTTTCTAAGTTTTATTCTTCCCTTTTCCTAAAACCAAACCTAAAAGAAGAGTTGACTTCTATAAACCTTAGATGTTATTTTATGAATCAAAGTCTCGTGTTCATGTGTTCTAACCCTCTCTTCTATGGTTTCCTATACCAAGTTGGCAAAAAAACAAAGCAATCAAAGCATGTGACTAGCAAACAAGGTGGGTGCACCTAGAAGTACAAAAAGGATTTTATCTAAGATAGATTGAAGGGATCACTAGAGCATAATTTTCTTTGGAGGGAAAGAAAAATTCTAGGCTAGGGGGAGTGATACGTTCCACAAATGTCTCTACTTGTTGTTCTAACTTCCCATTTCATAGACATTTCTTGAACATTTTCATCTTATTCTTAAGAATTTATATCGACATTTGAAGTAAATAAACCAAAATCAATGTATAATATTTAATAAATGATTGCACGTGTTTATTCAATTCTTTTCAAAATATGAGAGTATATTTTTTATGGAGGTCATATAATATAACTATTCTACAAATCTAACTCCTAATGCAACAAGAAAATCAATCAACCCATAACCAATATTGTCGAGTACCCTTAGCTCAAGGAATGAGTACCTACATCCAAAGGCGATGGTGCATCTATCTAGTGATATCAAGCATTGACAACTCATAAATAGCAATAATTGATTCCATCTAGAATAAAATAAATCTAGTAAGCAATATACAATGGTATACATTACAACAATTCTTTAACCAAAATCAAGCAAGGATTGCACAAGTTAATCTCAAAAAGCTAAAGATCTGGTATCATCAAATTTGATATATTTCTCAGTCATCCATCTCATACCAACTAAAGTCCATGTATAAATCTAGAATTATTAGAATCTCACATATTCACACCAAAAATGATGAGCAATGCCCTTAGTACAATTAAAAAGTATGCAAACTTTACAAATTTAGTTGGTTTCATGATCAACTAATAGAAGTTAATTCTTAGGTTGATCAAATTAAATGCTTACTTATATAGTCTAAATCAACAAATCATTAATTTTGAAAATTTAAAATCTATATATTCTAAACTTGGTGTCATAATTAAGGGTTAGAAAATTTCATTTCTTTAGCATAAACAACTTTCTATACTATCCAGTGTGGATCCACCTATTGGATATTATTATTTTTTAAGAATTTTGATTTAATAAATTAAAATTTTGCTCCACTAGAAGTGATTTTCTAATCATCAAGAATTGACATGCCACAAATCTATCTATCTAGAAGTGTATATAACTATGCCAATACATAGGAACCCCAAGAAAATATGCGAGGATGACCAATCATGTCCTCAATAATCTGACCCCAGCCTATCGCAAAACCATATCCATGTCTATCAATAAGTAGAAATCCTCCAATCAATCCAACCAGTACGACAGGAAGTGGATCATACGCTAACAAATGTACCCAAGGAATATTGTCATCACAAATGGTAGGATCTGCGAAGATCCAATGACATGCCTCTCCATCATAAACCTTTTCATAATAAATGAGCTCACCCATCACTGGGATGAGTAAAATCTGGTATACATCCTTGGGGGTGATCGTCATCTCACCCATCAGTAAATGGAATGTATTGTGGTCTGAGTGCCATCACTCAGCCACAACAGTAAGTAACCCACTATTCATGTGGACCTGAGGCATCTCTAGTAAAAACTATAGCCCACATCGCTCTATCACTCAACGGTCATGACCTGACAAATCTGCAATCATATCAAACGGCCAAGGATAAGGGCCTCTTGTGTGCTAAAAATGTGTCACACTTCTATGAGTCGTTCCATTCAAGGTTGCTCAAGAATGAGGCCTCAAATATCGACTCATAGCTCCCTAGTCATGGAGTGCAAAGGTGTATGATGAAGGCCCTCAGATTGACCTAGTTGTGCACTTGCAAGCACACCATGAAATGAGAGATTCAATGCATGAAAATGAAATCTATTTTATATGATAACAATGCATAAAAGGAAATTAGTCTAAATGATAACAATGCAAGATTAATCTATGAAAGGAAATATGCAAGCTTAATCTATGGAAGAAAATATGAATTTAATCTACATGAATAGGCATGGATGCAAGAAGAAGACAAGAAGAGAGAAGTTGCAATATCCAAGCCAAAGTGCTCAAATTCTCCTCCAAAATTGCTCTCCAAACCTCTAACATAACAATACCTAAAAATTATATATATGAAAATGAGAAGGAGAGATTTCCTTATATAGGAAAGTGCATGGTTGAGTTTAAGATGCAAAAAGAAATAAGCAATGGTGGAGATTAAATCTTGGTTGATCCATGTGCTCATTAAAGCAAAAAGCCCACCACTTAGAAAGATGTGAAGAAAAAAGAGATTTTTATTTAATTTATTTCTTTTTTCATCAAATAAAGTGCTTTAAGTGGGGATTTTTATTTATTTAATTAAAATAGGGGTTTTCTCTTAATTAAATAAATTAGAAGAATTTTATTTAATTAAATGGGAGGAATTTAGTTTAATTATATAAGATGAATTTTATTTAATTAAAAGGGAGAAATTTAATTTAATTAAATAAGATAAATTTTATTTAATTAAAAGGGAGATTAAATCTTTTATTAAATAAAAATGATCAAACCTTAGGAAATATTAAAATAATTGAATTAATTACAATTTGATCAAGGAAATTGATTTGAATTGAAAATGTTCCAAAGCATTGATTCAGGAATTTGATAAATTGATAAAATGATAAATGGGGCCCATAGTCTAGGCGACCATTTTAGGGTGCATACATTTGCCCCTCTTTGACTAATGTGTGATCCAACTGGGAACACATGTAGTCAAAGAATGCAGTTGAAGTGTGAGATCGATTTGGGATCACAAAATAACACAGACATCAACATCGTTGTAAATAAGTAATTGACATCAGAACAAAGATAAGCTGATTGCAAAAAAAAGACAAGGTCAACACCGTTGTAAATAAGTAATTGACATGTCCGAGATAAGAATCTCAAGCAAGGTTGCCCCAAGTGGAGCAAATGATAGGATTGATAAAGCTGAATCAAGGATTGAAGTTTGATAGGTACTGCCCCCTTGTGATCAAAATCAAAATGAGATAGAGGAGAAACAACAAATTGATAAATTTGATCAAATCGAACTAAAGATAAGGTTCTTGATGTAAGATGAAAGATATAAGGATCACAAAACCAAGGTAGATAATCAAGCATGAAAGATTATGCCTCAAGGTTGAATTAGAAGAAAAGAAGTGGGGTGAAAGTGAATGGAAGATAGAAGTTTGGAAGAGGTGGAAAGAAATGGAGAGAAGAAAGAGAATTTGACTTAAGAAAGAGAATGCCCCAAAATCAATCAACTGTTTAAGACAGAAAATTTCAATGAGATCACGAAAGAAGATAAGGAAATGAAGATCAGAACGTGATCACAGTTGATTAAAAGCCCACAAGAAAGATGAAGGAAACCCTCTCAAACTCATAATGCAGCCTAAAAATGCAAACTAACATGAAGTCTAACAATGCAAGCTACATGAAAATGCAAAGGTGTACTTGCAATAGAGCAACTGTAACATAGGTCTTTGTGTTCATCATTCATTGGAGAATGTTAAGGAATTTATTTTCATCATTGGGCCATTATTAACGGACATCAAAAAATCACACAATCATCACTAGTCACAAGTGCAACTATGAAGATATGAATGTGATTGATATCGGATTGGAATGTGGAGAGATTCTAACATAAGCATCAAAGACATAAAGGTCAAGATGACTTCGATGTTAGCTTACCCAATTTAATATAGCAAAGCTATGCTCGCATCAAGGCATAGAGGCCAGGATGACTAGCAGAACAGTTGTGCAAAAAATAGTTAAGCAGGAAGCAAATAAAAACATGCCCCATGCCCCAAGTCCTCTAGCTATGCATCACAGAAAGACTTATTAGACAAGGACACTCAACAAAAATCAATAACAGTCAACACACAAAGAAAATATCATGACATAGCTCAAGCATTAAGTGTTGTGTTTAAAAATTTAAGTGGGTTAACTGATACTAAGTTCTGAGGATAAAGATTGAATGCTTACAAGCAGGTAAGACCACATGACAAAATGAGGTAAGACCAAACCGATAAGTGTTAAAAAATACTCGATGTCAGGGGTTGTATTGAAAAATACAGTTGGGGTGGTGTTGAAAAACACCATTTGTGAGGCGTCCTAAAGACTAACGCATCCAAGAGACCAAAGCTAACATAGTTATGCCCCCTAGAAAAAGACAAAGACCAATTCCAAACCAAGGCAACAAGGACAAGGCATGATGGAGAAAGGCTAAGTGTTGCAGACACGCGCTAAGAAATAGGGGTGCAAAGGCCTCAAGTAGCGCCCGTTTCCAGGTTTTCACCACTTGGATTTTTTTACAATTTTTTCTCTTTCATTTTTTTTTTTCTTCTTTTTTTCAGGACTTTTTATTATTTTTTTGAATTTTTGCTACCAAGGCGTCTATTTCCAGGTTTTCACGAAGGCACTTTTTCTATTTTTTTGTATTTTTGAAATATATAATTTTTTTGAGATACATCAAAGCGCCTATTGCTAGGTTTTCACTAAGATGATCATTTATTCAGGACATTTTATTATTTTTAGAAATTTTTGACAATATATGTTTTTTTTGAATTTTTCTAGGATCAATAATTATGTACAAAGGATGCCCCCAGACAGAATGGGCATCAAAATCCCAAGCAAGATCACATCGTGCATTCCCAATGTTTAGCAAGGTGGAGGACATACAAGAGAATGAAGGAAAATGAAGAGAATAAATCCTCAAAGGAAAACTCCTCAAGAGTACCCAAGCTAGGGAAAGAAACGAAACAACATGTAAAGCACATTTGGACAAGCAATGAAATGCCAGCATAGGATAAGTCACAAAAGCGTAATGTAGGGGTAGGAAAGGATGCAGTCCAAAGGAGTAGACATGTCAAGAGGCTTCATAGCACCGTGTTTTACTCTCTTTTTTTATTAGATCAAGACCAAAGGAGAAAATGATAGCGATAGGCGAAAATGAATGGAGGAAGATAGATATGAAGGCTAAACATGAAAGGAATGAAATCAAGGTCATCGTAAGATAGCTCACAAGATAGCCCAAATGTTTGTGTATAGATCAACATTGTCAAGATCAAAGAGAGAATACATAATGGATGAAAGATGTAAAAGAACTACACATGATGTCTGATTGCCAGGTTTTCATCATGGTACCTATCCAAGGTGCCACAAGGGAGTGGTTTTCGCCATAGGACAAAATTATTTCTCTTTTTTTTTAATATATATTTTTGGAAGAAGGCAAGCTTTTTAGATAATGCTCCTTGAAAGGATAAACCATGATATGCCAAGGATTCAAAATGATATGCTCAAAGATGCTGATAGGGAAAGGAAGATGAAAGAGAAAAATGAAGGATAAGGTTTTATGCAAAGCGAGTGAGGTTGGAAGATAGGAGGAATAGACAAATGAGGAAAAATGATAGAAGGTAGAAGGATGGTGAATGGAAGGATTGTGAAAGGGTAGAAGGAAAGAAAGGCAAGATCAACGTCAATACACACTTTGAAGGGTGGCGAGAGGATGAAGGAAATGTGAATGAAGGAATACGTGAAGGAATATGGTGAATGGATAACAAAGGTTGCGGTTTACGCGCATGGAATGAAAGAATGTTTTTGGAAGAAGATGAAGTGGAAGCCTTTGAAAGCTTGAATGTCAACTTCACTTGTTGCTCAACATGAGACTCTTTCAAGAGAGACTTTGGAATCCATATAGTCATAGGCTTTTCATTTCTTTTTGATGATTTAGAGAGAATATCTTCAATGATGGAT
>MU223280.1:3193622-3229726 GCA_018584345.1 Thuja plicata | reverse complement strand
GACCCAAGATGGATGAAAAATTAGGAGGGTTAGGAGGGGAAAGTGAAGGGACATAAGGACCCAAGATGGAAGGAAAACGTGAAGCCCTTAGTATTGGTGGAGGAGGTCCAAGGATGGACGTGGAAGACACAGAAGGATAATCAATAAGTTCAGCGACATGTATATGACAACCAAGGACATCAACATCTGTAGAGTGAGCATTAGGATTTTCAATAGGATCGTGAACATCTGGAATAGGAGCACCTTCTTTGATAGGATTGTTTGAAGCTTGGAAAGACTTAGGAAGAGTAGAAAGTGGAAACAAACATGTAGTGGTAGAACAAGAATATAAAAGACTTTGATCTTGACAAGGATCTTTGGATAGAATAAGCGCATAATTGTTCTCTTGATTTTCAACAGGCTCAACATTGGAAGTAACACTACCATTTTTAGTAACCTTAATGGAAGTATCATCTTTGGAAAGCGTAAGTGGGGTAAGGTTATTTTGATTGTCAATAGGCTCAACAGTGTAAATAGTGACTTGATCTTGCTTAGGAGAAGACTTAAGACAGGGTGGAATGAATGAGAAAGGGCGTAAGGGATCAAAAGAACCATGAAATAGATAAGAGACATCATGAAAAGGATTGGATGACATGGAGGTTTCTTGATCTTGATCTTTCTTTATGTTCTTTTCTTTATCATTTTTAGAGTCCTCTTGACATGGAGCCACTTCTAAGGACAAGGAAGCATGTTGGAATTGTATGGGAGACTTGGGAAGAGATGGGGAAGGATTAGCTGAAGTAGGCATTATAGCATATAAAGTCTTAGGCTCTTTAGGTTTATCATTATTAAAATTATTTGCAACCAAGTGAAGGTTAGCTTGAGTTTCGGCGGCCCTTGAAGACAACTATAGGAAATCGCATGAAAAGCATTAGGACCTTTGTTGGATGAAGGATTTGTGAAAGATTTGAAAAACTTGGAGACTTTAGGAGATGTACGAGTATTGGAGGAAGTAGAGGATGGAAGGGAATCATTACAAAACAATGGTTCATCATTAACATGATATTGCTCAAGAGTGTAATCTTTATTTTCAGCATGAGAGGTCTTAGAGGAGAAACTCTTATGATATTTCTGTTTAAAATCAACACGATGAAGTTTCTCTCCCTCAATAGAAGCATCAAAGAGGTATTGTTCACAAAATTCATCAAAGTCTTGTTCAAATTCAGATTCATATGGATCACCATCACAATCTATCCAATGGGAACACCCTTTACCAGTATAAACAAGCACACGACGAGGATGACTCTTAGGAACAGAGGTGTCATAGGTATCACTATATTGCCCATCATCATAGTCATCATAGTCATAATAGTCATCATGGTCATCAAAGATGGGCGTGTCACTCTTTGTGGAAGAGGTATTATAAGGATTGTCACGTTGCTCATTATGGTATGACTTGAAAAGAGAAGTATGACTCTTGGGAGAAGTAGAAGAAGAACGAGATCGCGGAGAAGAGGAAAGTGAAGACTTAGTGGAGGAAGAAGACTTGGATGATGAGGAAAGATGAGAAGACTTAGAAGATGAAAGTTGTTTGGACGAAGGAGATCGTAACATGATCGTGTACATGATTCTGGAAAAGACGTCTGATTCATTCAATTTTTGTCTTATTTTTTCCATAGATTCATTACTCATGTAATATTTAGAAAGATCATTGGAGGAATAATACTCTTTGAATTGAGCAATGAGTTTGAGATCATCTATTGTTAAGAGACCTTCCCTAACAAGATAGGAGAAATCCATGATTCTGGAAGAAGAGGAATCAAGCATGGAAGTGACAGAATAGATGAATAGAAGAAGGTAGACTAGATAATAAGAGGAAAAGAATAAGAAAATGTGAAGATCTTAGAAAGAAGAGGAAGAAGCGTGAAGGAAGAAGAGAAAGGATGGAAATGAAAGACTAGGAAGACATGGGAAATGTGGAAGAAAGGAGACCAAGAGTCATTTTGTGCAACTTGATACCATTTATGTTCATTTGGATGTTGAGCAACATGTCACAGCAGTTTTGGGGAGATCTATTTACATTTTTATCACTCAGGAACTCAGATTTGTTCGTTTTAAATGACCAACTAGATGCATTAATAGATTTTATCATTAATCAGGCGTGCAAGATAGCAATTAGGGAGTTCAAGAAAATGTCTTCAAACAATGAGCAAGGGACAAAGCAACCTTGCACATAAACATGGATAGTGTCGTATTATTTATACTCCATAAAGATTCTACTTGTGTATGTTCTCAAAATATTTTCCAATCACGCACATAGTCCTAGAAAAGAAAATTTGGTTGCACTATGGTTCTTAGTAATAGTTTGAATCTGAAACTTTTGCAATCTCAAGTGGGTGAAATCCAATCTCGGCGCACCGAGGTTTTGACACAGTCTGAGAATTTAATCAATCAGGAGCTGCTGAGGAGATCTGACAACCCAACAAGAGACCACACCTGTGGAGATTTCTTCCACAAGGACATTTATATAGCGGTTGTTGCTACCATGGAAAAAATGGCTATTACCTCTTGAGGTTCCGTCCATGTGGTTTACCCAATAAAGGGAATGTCCACTACGGTTAACCCTCTCTAACAAGGAAGACTCACAATATGAACCACATGGGGACTTAGTTCGGATTCAAGGGTTCCAAGTTTCTGATTCTCCCAAAAGGGAAAAGAGCATAATCCTCTAGCCTCTTCACCTCACCAAAACATAGCAAACAAGATTAATTGACCCACTAATTTGAAATCACCTCACCCAAGGTTCGTATATCAACAACAATGACCACCAATCTCAAGAGAGAAAGTATCGTAAAAAATTGAAGACCAAACCAAGTGAGATAATAACAAATCATTCCCTACCTACAAGGGGATCTATCGTCAAGAAGATCTTCGCATGTAAGAAAGGAGAATGAAACCCACTCTCTCAAGATCGCCACAAATAGTGTTCATAGGGCCTAATTACTATGTGAAACATATATGCAAGAAAGAAAATCTAGGTCCATTTTTAGAGCACCAATTGGAAATGTGATCTATGAAAGCAAGAAATACTCAAGCTAAACACATGAGAGGTTCATTTTTATTTCCAAAATCCAAATGTTATAGAGATGAAATCAAATACCTCAAGTCCAAAGCAACGCGCTTAGTAGATTTTACCTTATTGTTTCTTTTGTTGAGCTTTTCCGCGAAAGCAAGCCACAAACTCTCCAACAAGCAAACAAGATATGCAATCTATATTCAACTTATGCAAACCCTAGGGTTAGATCTGAAAATCAATTTTTAGGAGAAATAATAACCAGAAACTAATCCAAATGATAACTCACATCATGCATTGAACCATGTGAAAAATAAGTGCAAGCTAATCATTAAATGCTCTTTTTTTTAATTTTGATTTTTGACCTAGTCAACAAGATTGGACCTATATGACATGAATTCAGATCCCAAACCCTAGATGCAGAAAAGAGACCCCTGTTAAAAAATAGAGAGCTTTCTAAAAATGTCATAATTTTAAAAAGATCTTTTCATTTGTGCCATAGAGAGCCATTTTCCCAAAATATACTAGTTTTCATAAATCAACCAAATGAGCTATGATATTGCATCCAAATTTAAAACACAAAGAATGGACCCCCCCGTAGAATTTAAAGACCTTTCCAAAAATTAAAAAATTTCTAAAAAATATGTTGATTTACGCTGAAAATTAAGGTTTTATGAAAAATAAAGAAAAAATTATTAAAAATTCAAAATACCTCAGAAAATTCTAAATTTTTTACTGAAGATTCTATGGTATGTCGCCAACCTACAAAAAACAATTTAGACCGAAACTCCAAGCCGTTTAGGAGATATGATCAAATCTTTGAAAATCTAGGGTTTTCATCTCTAAGTAAATCTGCACAAGGGGGTTAGCTCCAAAAACAACAAAAACCAGTATGTAAAGGTGGGTTGCCCCACGGTGGGTGCCAAAAATGTGTGTTAAAAATGTGTCACACTTCTATGAGTCATTCCATTCAAGGTTGCTCAAGAATGAGGCCTCCAATATTGACTCATAGCTCCCTAGTCATGGAGTGCAAAGGTGTATGATGAAGGCCCTCAGATTTACCTAGTTGTGCCCTTGCAAGTACACCATGAAATGAGAGATTCAATGCATGAAAATGAAATCTATTCTATATGATAACAATGCATAAAAGGAAATTAGTCTAAATGATAACAATGCAATATTAATCTATGAAAGGAAATATGCAAGCTTAATCTATGAAAGAAAATATGAATTTAATCTAATATGAATCTAATCTACATGAATAACCATAGATGCAAGAAGAAGAAGAAGAAGAAGTAATATCCAAGCCAAAGTGCTCAAATTCTCATCCAAAATTGCTCTCCAAAACTGCAACATAACAATACCTAAAAATTCTATATATGAAAATGAGAATGAGAGATTTCCTTATATAGGAAAGTGAACGGTTGAGATTAAGAGGCAAAAAGAAAAGAGCAATGGTGGAGATTAAATCTTGGTTGATCCATGTGCTCATTAAAGAAAAAAACCCACCACTTAGAAAGATGTGAAAAAAAAGAGATTTTTATTTAATTTATTTCCTTTTTCATCTAATAAAGTGCTTTAAGTGGGGATTTTTATTTATTTAATTAAAAGAGGGGTTTTCTTTTAATTAAATAAAGTAGAAGAATTTTATTTAATTAAATGGGAGGAATTTAATGTAATTAAATAAGATGAATTTTATTAATTAAAAGGGAGAAATTTAATTTAATTAAATAAGATGAATTTTATTTAATTAAAAGGGAGATTAAATCTTTTAATTAAATAAAAATGATCAAACCTTAGGAAATATTAAAATTATTGAATTAATTACAATTTGATCAAGGAAATTGATTTGAATTGAAAATGTTCCAAAGCATTGATTAAGGAATTTGATAAATTGATAAAATGATAAATGGGGCCCATAGTCTAGGCGACCATTTTAGGGTGCATACACCTCTAACCTGCAGTTTTCGAAAGGAAACCTGTTTTGAAAATCAAAGTGTGCATCAATCTATAATCATCATCAATCTAATCATCTAAAGTCAATCAAATCAAGTAACCATATTATCTACTTGCTCATCATGAGCGCATCAACTTTCCTAACTCTAGATCTTGGGAAGGGAAAATCAATCTATCTTATCAACCTATTGGGATTGACATCAATTAAATGATACAACTGACAACAAAAAAATGAAATCTTCATAACATCAAGAAGAAGAATCATACATTTATCCTTGCAATCAGACGACATGTTCATCAATACGATAATTAGGTGGTAAAAATTGTAGAAAATGCAAAATCATGCCTATGCGCTACTTAAACAATGTGTATGTGCTATAATATTGGATTGTACGCGCTCGTATATCTTACTACATGCCAGAACATTTGTACGCGCTCAAATATTCTTATATGCGCCAAAACTCATTGTGTACTCGCTACCAAAATGTTCCATTGGCAATCCTATATGATATGCGCTATTTTATCATATCCTACACGCTGATATAGACCTAGGGCATCCGATTAAGCATGTTATTTTGCACTTGGCGACAGACTATAGATACTGCAGATGTGCTACAACAAATATTGTATGTGCTAAAACTCAGGAAAATTAAAAAAAAACTATCTAAATCTGCGCCTAAAATTTAAAAAGGAGGAAGGAAATTTAAAAAAATTGACAATAAAGGATGGATATCGCTACTCACCGGAGATCCATAGTCGGCTGGTCACTGAAATATCTGCCCTCGCTCGAATCTGTGCTCTCTAATCAGGACCACCAAGATGAAATCACTAGCAAGTAGCTAGAGCTCAAAGAGGATAAAACGTGAGAGTGAAGGTGAAAATGACGGGTAAAAATGAGTTTAACTTCTTTATATACCCTAAATGACATAAATGAGGGGTATTCATACAATTTTCCACCCAGGGTAATTTAAATTTTTTTTCCAATGTCGGGGCAGTATTGTAAATTTTCACATCAAATGTTATCACAAAAAAAATAATATTGATTTTTTTTGCCAAATATGGGAAAATCTTCAAAATTTTAAAAGTAATCAATATCAACTGAATCAATTCCAATTTAATTTGTGAGGGGGCATAATATCATCAAGACACGAATTCAAGTCAATCAGGGAAATTTTTCAAATCAGGAACATTAAACGATAAAAATTCAAAATCATCAGTGGGGCATCAAAATCAAGTTAAAATTTTCATCAAGGATTCATATTGAGGTTATATCATATCGAAATAAACATTAATCAAATCTACATCAATCATCAATTTGCATCATCATCTAATTAGTATCAGGCATTGAATTAAACATCATTTTCTGCATTGGACATCAGATCGAACATCAGGACATCAGACATCAGACATTCTTTGAAACAACGTGCTTCATGCATTACTTCAAAGAGGGACATTTGTATACAACCTAAAGTGGTCAAATCGAGTTAAAAACATGGAATAAGTAACAAAGAAAATAATTAATTAAATTCAGGCCAAGAGGGAATTAAACCATGTAATTGATTTATTCAATTAGTTATATAGTTCAATTCAATTAAATCAAATCGAACCCATCTAATCCCCCTACATGGATAATTTAATTAATTATTTGAATTAATTAAACCCTAAATACTTTCAACAATCACTAATAGACAAAAATCAATTAGCTAATGAGAAGGGAGAAATGAAAGCACATGGATCACTCCAAAGCTTTTCTTTATTAGCCACTCATTTAGCCTTTGTTATCTTCTCCACGTCTCATTTTGTCATATTGTCCCCCTATTTGAAACACAACTCAACCTCTCTCATCTAATCATGGTTAAATCACTCTACCCCCTGCCCTTAGGAAAATCCTATAAATAGTATGCATTTCTTAGTGCAATTCACCAATTCACATATCAATTCATTTTATCACACCATTTTGCATCATAGTAATTGTATTTTGTTGAATTGGTCATCCATTAGCATAATTGAATTCATCTTAGGATCATAATTTCAAATTCATATCAAATCAAGCATGTATATCATATCATTTAGCTTAATTCATCCATCTCGTTCTAGAGATTGTCACTTTAGGAATATTTTTTTGCAACTGAGAGCATAAATTTAGTCTTTCTAGGTAGATAACCATGAGATGATTTCAAGGATTTCAAGTTTGATTGTTTAATTAGTATAGATATTTAGCACTAACTCGATATTCTTTGATGTAATGTTTCATGAAGGTATTTTGCATACGACAAATGTATAACATATCTACAACACAATCTACAAATTCCATCTAAAAACATCCCCATCTTGTCTAGTAGCAAGATAAAACTAGAAAGAGCTAACATATCTTTTTGTAAAGCATTCAACTAGGTCCAATCTCGTTCCTCCATAATGGATGCCTTTTCCATTTCATCCATTCTATCACTCCATGTAGGATACCATCATGGCAATACATTGTTTCCCTTTTAATGAGGATCTATATAATTCACAACACATCCTCTAGTGTCACGATAATCTCCTATATTGTACTAATCTCTAAGTGACACCACTCTACCAATGTTATAAACATTGCAAAAGTTGTCCACACCTTAGGCATCATTTTATGTTGTATTATCTTATCACTATTTGGAACTCATGATTAACTTCAATAAAATCTTTTAATTGTTCTAGCACTACTAAGAATCTCTCTCATAACACTAGCACAAGGAAATATACACCTATAAATCCACAATGCGTCAATATCTCTTATTCCTCCACTTATCTATCACTAGAACCCCATCCTACCTAATCCCTTGTATGTTTTCCTTTTCTCTGTCCCCCCTCCCTAACTTAAGTGCCAAGCTTTCCTGGCACCCACATCCACTTCTTTACATCCCCAACATAAGAACTAAGCATCCTTGGCACCTACAACATCCCCACCTTGCCTTCCTAGAAATGGGCTACCTTGTGGAACCTATGTGGTGCATGTGCATTGGTCCTCCAACACAGGATCACCTTACTGTAATCTTATTATAATTCCTATGTGGATGTGACCTAGTGCCAGTAAGTTCCATAGTAGTATGGAATCTCTATGTATTTTCCTCATCAAGCCAAAAATTGAAAAAAAATTCCCCTATCATCTTTATAGGTGCTAGTCATTGGAGTAAATCACTAACCTAATTAAGGTATATCCACCCTCTCCCATATAACCTCACCATAACTCCCAAAATACTAAAAAATTAATGTAAAACATTATTCATAAAGTTATTTATGCACACTCATTTCTCCTCCTCATGTCACAAGTTGTTAATACTCTCACACATGCTCACATTTACGCTCTGCAAAAATGGCCTCCATCTCTTGTTTTCTTTTAAGAGTTCCTTTTTTTCTCAAGTGAAATCAAAAAACATAATTTTTTTCACTATCCTTTTTACCTTTTATCCTCTTTTCCTCCCCTTTTCAATCCTCCAAGCCTCCTTAATCTTGTCAAGATACTCTAAACCCCATTTAGTTCTTCCACTCTCTTGATGGGGCGTCACTGAACCTTCGAATCATCATTCCTCCACTTGATCAATGCAACCCACTTCAAAAATCTAATTTTCATTAAAAAAAAGTGAAATTATGTCTCCTTGTTTAGTCACAATATTTTATTAAAGAGGAAAAAAATATAGACACCTCAAATTTGTTCTCACTTATATGTACCATTTTTTACAAATTAATTTAATAAATTATTATTAATAATATAATGACCTCCATAGTTAACTATTTATCATGGTGGTTTAATCAATTAATCATAATTAGTCCTTTTTTGCATCCCTAATACTAATTAATTAAATCAACTTTAATTGATTAGGCTGATTAATTAGCTTTAACAAATTTTTCCTTCTAATTTTAAATTCCATCTCATCTTTAATAGGGAAAAGGCTTAGTCTTTTAATCTCAATTATCTACTACAAAGTCAAGGATCATATCTTGATCATTCATCTGTAGACATGTTTCCTCAACACACTTGGCCCCCACTCCATACATAGAGAAATCATGATCCTCCACCTCATATCCCAATGTTGACTCAACCCCACTCACATGCTCTTCATACGTTCCTCATGATGATTCCTCCTTTTGGCATTTTAATTACTCTATTTTGTGCTTAAAACCTTAAAATATTTTAGTAATTACTATGACTAGCGATAGATTAAAGACGTACATTTTTACTCTTTTCTGACTATACTTAGCTAATTAAGAGATAGATTAGAAATGGTATTTATAAGTAATTATTTATTTTCCAAGATGAAATCAATGATGGAATCAATTATAAATATTGATTAACATAATCTTTGTTGTGATATTTCAATTCCTATTATTATGGACTTTGTTTAGTTAACAAGTAGTTGCTTTATGACTTGGATCTTTGAGCTTTGTTGTTGGGAGTGTGGAGCTCCTAATTGATTCAAATATGCTAGTATATTTATTGCACCCAAGTTAACTAACTTGAGTGTTGGTGAAACTTCTATTTTTATTGTTGATTGATGTGGAATACAATTTTAGAACATTAAATTCTAATTATTTGATTTTGTAACCCTTTCTCAATAGTTTGAGTAGCGCTCTCATTTGAATTTGAAAAATAAGGGCATTTATACCCATATTTTCTAGGTAGTGGAGTTAGTAAGAAAGCAATATTTTATTTTCAGTCCTTTGATTTTTCTTGCAATTTGTAATTCGAACCTTGTTTTTCTCCCCTTCAGAGGCCCATTTTAATGCAATTCCAAATAAGTTGATCTAAGTTCAGTGCATAAAGATCCCTCTAGAGGCAGAGTTGGGTCTACTCTACCAAAGGAAGCTGATCTCATTCCAATGCTTGTTTTATTTAATGTTCAGTAGATTTTAGCATTTAGTTTAAGTTTTTTTTTAGATCATTGGTTAGAGATTAATCATTAGATTGTCGCAGTATATGGTATTGATGAGATAATATTATTGTAGTTGATCAATGCAATAGTATAATATTCCATTGTGTGATTTGATTTTATGCTTTAAAGAAACACACCATGGTCTTAGTTTTATTTCTAAATTGGTTATGTTTTTAGCAGATGGTAGAGTTAGTGATGAAAGTTGAAGATTAGATAGAAGCTTTGTTAGATTCTCTCATGAAAATTTAGATTCTTTTCTGCAAGTGTGTGATCTAGAATAAGTGTGTGTTTTAAATCCTGGAAGCGTAAATTAGTTTCCTTTTTGTAAAATAGATATAGAATTTAATTTTATTATATGTGAAGTTGAATAGATTTCAATTTTGTTGTTGTGCAATAGATTAACAATTCCATAATTGATCTTATTTGGTTATGTCCTATCTTCACTGAATCAATTAAGGTTCAAATTAAGCTAGTTAATTAGGAAAATAATTTGTAGAGTATAAATTGTGATCTATAGTGTTGTCGTATTGAATGAATCTAATAGCTCCTGATGAAGCATTGCCAAGAAATACACGACACTTTTAGAAGTGAAAACCCCCCAATTCGGAAACCTCCTTATTGCATACAACTATAAGATACGCGCGCACACACACACACACACACCCATAATTGGAGGCTCTAGGACCTATTAGACCCCATTTTGGTGATTTTAAGGTCTGAATGTTCGTTGTGCTTGATCCCAACAATCTGCATTTTCTCCCTCATCCTATCACACTCCCCGAGCTCCTGGTAATTTTTGAAGTGATTTTACCTGGAACAAGTCGACTGGCCAACTTGTTCCTAGGTTTTTGAGCCTTGATTTGGCTTGGGGCCTGATGGTGGGGTTTTCTTCCAAAGCCCAAACCTGTGGTCAACCTGGATTTAATTTGAATCTCAAAATGAGTATAAAAGGAGACCCTCTCCCCTCATTTTGGCATCCATCCATTATTATTGTGCATCCATCAATCATATGAAAACAATATTAAGTGCAAGCATTCAAGCAATCAAGCAATTCAAGTTGTGCAATGGAGGATTTGGATTCAAGATTTGAAAGCAAACACCCAATCTAGGATCTCCAAGTCTCTTTTCCTTCAAGATATATTCAATCCAATGCAATCTTCTCTCATTGATGCAAGTTTCTCTCCCATGATTACCAAGTAGAGAAATTCACAAGCAAGCAAGAAGATCCATACATTCATTCTTCTTCTCTCTCCTTCTCCATTAAGGTTATCAAGCATATCAATATTCAAGATCTAGGAGTGGCAATCATTGATCCATGTATTTTTGAAGACATCCTTGATTCTACATTTCATTCCAAGATCAACACATACAAGCATCTTCATTAATTTGAGTTATTACTACATCCGTTCATGAGGGTATTTCATGCAAGATGAATCTAACATTTATCTTGTTTACATTACTTTCTTTTATGCAATTTCAATTTCATTTCAAGATTGATTCCTATATAAGGGTTTGACCAAGGAAAACCCCTTGCCAAAACCTTTTCCCCTTCTTCTATGTGTGTAGGAATAGGTTACAAAGTTGCAAGTGCATATCTGGAAGGTACACACATAGTCCCAGGTCCTCAAAAATTTTCATCAAATTCAGAGCAATCGGGAACAAGTCGGCATGTTGACTTGTCTCTAAAATCTCAACTTGTTCCTAAAATATTGACTAGTTCCTGCACTTTTTGGCTGAAATTTAATTAGCAGACAACTACATGTCTCAGATTTCCAGATCTGTACTAATAGCAGATTCTGACATTCCGGTGACACTCAAATTCGAATCCAAGATTCAAATATCCTCATCTAATTTCAAGGTGCACTTTTCTTCCTCTTTATTTGCATCTACTTTCATAGATCAGATCTGTTATCAACTACATCATCATTTACTTATTCATATCATTTCTCTATTGTCGTATATCATATCTCTATGTCATTATCCTATCAAGGAATACACAAAAACCCTATATTGTAGATCTGGCATTGACACCCATACCTTTTTGGTTGTGCTAATTAGATTACCTTTGTAGGGGGATTTGTATTCCAAATGTATCACAGAATTTGGTGAGTGATCTACATCCTAGCATTACTCACCATTTTCCACCTTACATTTTGGTGAGCACGACTTATAACATTTCCTCTTTTGATTTTGGTGTTAGATTTCCTTTATGTTCTTATAGGTTCATCTACCTTACATTTTGGTGTACCTGACTCATAACATTTCCTCTTTTGGTTTTGGTGTTAGACTTCCTTTATGTGCTTCTAGGTTCATCTACCTTACATTTTGGTGAACCCGTCCCTTTCATGCATTGTACTTGTGATTTGGTCTAGATCCATATTGTTATAATTTATGCATTTGGATATATAGGTAGTCTTTGCATGACATCCTTTACATTGTATGCATAAGTTTATGTTTTTCATCTTCATAATCAAATCTACTTGTGTATGCTTTACATTACACGTTTAAATTTGATAGTTAAATGTGCTTTTCATAAAAGACTCTCTTTGGTTGGATTGCATATTTCTTTCAAATCCTATCATTGCATTTCATTTCTCCTTCCCTTCATTCCCTTTTGCATTAGATTTATCACTTTGAGTTCAACTTATAGCATTTTGGTTAGACGAAGTTGTATACTTATGGGTTCCTTTGATCCCGAGTCTTCTCTCTTTCCTAGGAATCTTGATGAGACTAACATGCATCTTAATGACATGAATCCTACCATGGATAATAAATCTTCTCATTCTTCTCATGATGAATATGAATCTTTAAGAGTTCCTCCCATCCAAGTCCAAAAACTTTCCCATGAATTTGAGAAATTTGAACAATGGTTAGGTCAAGAAAACTCTAAACCTAAGTTCATTCCCATTGTAGAAGGATTAAGGAATCTCATTCATACTGATGAACATGGTGTTAAAATATTGCGTAGCATATCTCATCTCATTGATAAAAATTTCAAAGATGTTAGGGATTGTGCTCAAGATTTAGGCCTCATTCCATCTACTACTATTGAAGCCTCTATGCCTATATCTACTTCTATTCCTAGTGTGTCCACCTATGCTCCACCTACCATGACCAATTCAATTCATAATTCCAATCCTACCCATGCGAGCATTCCTAATTCTATTGCTCCTTCCATTCCTTCAAGTGTCCCATGTGTTACATTGTCTTCATCTATGCTCACTTATCATAGTGTACCCTTTTCATATTCAACCATAACTTCAATTTCCAACAATGTTCCTAACATTTCCAACATATCTCCTCCTACTGTCTTTTCTATTGATGCTACCATTAATATTTTGGCTCAAACTGTGTCTTCTTTGCAACAAAAAATTGCTTCCATGACCAAATACAAGTATAAAATTCCCACTTGTGACATTGTTAGTCCTTTGTCTTTGGATATTATCTGAGTTGTTATCCCGTAATATATGAAGATTCATCATCTTAAGACTTATAACAGTAAGGGTGATCCTTTAACTCATGTCAAAATATTTAAAACCTTATGTAGTGATTTCTCTCGTGACCATAGGTTTATGGAAAAGTTGTATACTAGAACCTTTCGAGACAAATCCTTGCAAGGGTATTGTTCTTTTCTTCCTTATTCTATTGATTCCTTCCAAAAGCTTGTTAATGATTTCATTGAACAATTTCAAAACAACATTGTTCCTAAAATTTCTTTGACTGATTTAATGCATTGTAAATAAGGTGTTAAGGAAAAAGTGACTAATTTCATTGGTAGATTTAAGCATTTGCATGCTCGGATTTCTTATCATCTACCTGATATTGATGTGCAACGCATTTTTATTGCTAATTTAAAAAATACATTAGAGATAAGATTATGCTTTTTGAATTCTCTCACTACAATAGATCGGGTAAATAGTGTCGAAAATGGAACCTATTTTTAGTGTAATTTTTGTGATGATTTGAGGATATGTGATGTAAAATTTGGTGCCCAAATGCTTCCACTCTTTGGCACTGTGTTGAGCACCGTAGTTAACACCAGAGGCGGAGCCATTTCTGATGTCAAATATTGCGTCGCAGCTGTGTCTTTGCCAAAAATGGTGCCAGAAAAAGACTCAGACAATAGCACTAGATATGATACCATAAATTACGTTGTGTTTGGCTTATGCTTTTTCTCCTTTGTTGCTTCCGAATTTTCTTCTAATCATGCTTTCAATTTTTCTTCTTATTATTCTTCCAGTTTTACTTCTATTATAACATCCTTTGTTGCTTTCATTTTGGCTTCCCATTTTGCTTCTAGTTTCGATTCTATTTTTCTTATTCTTTTGCTTCCCATTTTGCTTCTATTTTTTCTTCTACTTTGTCTTCCCAATTCGCTTCTATTTTTTCTTCTTCTTTCGCTTCATGTGTTGCTTCCATCTTTTCTTTAATTATAACGTCATTTGTTGCTTCTAGTTTTACTCTAGGGTTTGCTTCTAGTTTTTCTTTCATTATAACGTCAGTTATTGCTTATAGTTTTTCTTCAAGGATTGCTTCCAGTTTTGCTTCTTCTGTTGCTTCCATTATAACAACACTTGTTGCTTTTAGTTTTACTTCTTATATTGTTTCCACTTTAACGCCACTTCTTGCTTCCGGATTTGCTCCTTTCTTGCTTCTATTTTGTGCTCCCAGTTTTGCTTCTGATATGGATTCTGATTTTTCTTCTTGTATTGCTTCCATTATGGCGTATTTTTCGCTACTAAGATAGCTTCTATTATTGCATTTTCGTTGCTTCTAAAATTGCTTCCATTATTATTCTTTTGTTTTCTACCTGAATTGCTTCTATTTTTGCTTCTTAGATAACGTCAAGTATTACTTTGTATTTGGTTTCCATTGTTGCTTCCTTTTTTACTTCTAAAAATTATTCTTATTTTAATTAGATTTCCTATTAATTTAATATGTTTATTCCAATCATGAAACCCACTTTAACACCAAAAAGGTGCACATCAAAATGTTTATAATGTAATTTAATTTGACAACATCCATCATGAGAAGCAAATCAAAATCATCATACATAATAAATATTCATCCAATAATCATTGACCACTTTCAATATATATAAATTGACAAGTCAATACTTATAAGATCATCATATATAACTAAAACAAATGAAAGTCCAATATGCTAGTAGATCAAAACCATGTCTAAATGATACATGTCCAATAGTCGACAAAAGTTAAAATTATACATGGGAGACATAAGGGGTTTCGACAAATTGATATCAAGGCCCACCTTCAATGCGAGCAGTGCCAATTTCATATCCTTTAGGTGTAGGGGCAAAGCCAAAGCTAGCAAGAGTTTTGCCACCATTAATAGCACTTTCATTTCTATACTAGTAGGATCCAAATGCAAATGCATATTCAGTTCCATTCATTAGGGTTCCAACGCAGTGGAAGCAACACTGATTTCTACCCCAGTCGATTCAATTTACCTTGATGACCCAGAACCACAAATAGAAACCCCCTCACCAGAGGCGAATGCTTGTCCAAATCCATTTACAAATGATATAAGTAAAAATGATAAATTATGTAACTGAAAATTATACAAGTCAAGATGATACATGTCCATCATCATCATCATCATCATCATCATCATCATCCTTTGTCCTGGATCAGAACCAATATATTATGGATATGTATCTTGAGTATCATCTTCATCTTGTGGAAGACCTCATGAGTTCTACCCAAAAACAAAATTATTTTAAAGTAAAGTTATTATTTATTTAATGCAATATAATATTTTGTGTTAAATATATAATATTCCAACATATGAAACAAAATCATAATCATATTAGATGAATCAACAACTAAAATGGACTGAAATAGACAACAGAAATGTAGTTCTTAGCAAACAAACAAGAAGTTACTTTGTTCTTCCATGGCTGAATGAACAATCATATAATAGAGTTCCAATGGTTGCAAGAACAGTCATGGAACTAAGTTCCTATTGAACAAAAAAAATGCAGCTCATTTTTGTTGTTATCTCGCATCATGTCTTAATGTTGACTTGTATCTCAAGAGAAGACAACAAAAAAACCATACCAATTACCATTCCACTCAAAACTAAATCCACTTAAGAGTGTTTTTTTAGGTGAAACTCATACATTTGCTTAAATAAAATGAAACTAATTTGTCCAATCCTTTTATAAGTCGAAACGCTCAAAAGAAGATTCGCGGGGAAAAAATCCATGCTATTTAAAACACCACAGGGAAAATAAAAGAAAAAGAAATCTTTAAAATTTACAAATGCTCAAAAACACTTCCATTGTTGAATTTGGCAGTTAATTTACAATGGCTTAATAGGGTTTTAGGATTTTGAGATTTCTTATAGTTGAAAGAAAGGAAGATTGAATGCCTGTGAATGGGATTGGTTGGGTTAAGCAAATGTCTATAGTATCAGATAAATTGTGTGGAGCCTGTGAACAAAACTAGAGGATGGGTGGTGGAAAGTGAACTTTGATGGGGATTTAAAGGGAAATTTCAGGCCATTGGGTGCAGGGTTTATTATTCGAGACTGGATAGGTAACATTATAGCTTTAGGTGGTAAGAAACTAGAATATGGAACTAACAATGTGGCAGAAGCAGAGGCAACATTGGTGGCATTCAAAGTGGCAAGAAGTTTAGGGGCATCGAAACTGCATCTTGAAGGGGATTCCCAAATTATTATTCATGCAATTATCAAAGGTGCATTGGAAGATTGGCATTTGCAGAATTATGTAGATCTTATTGGTGTTGAATTAGATTTTGTGAATGACTTTAGAATTTTACATGTGAAACAAAGCATACACCCTATTGAATTGGCTCTATCCTTTGCAAGTAAAGGGGAAATTTGAATTGAAGACTTCAGAAATTTGAAACTGTAAAATAGTTAACTGTTAAAAATTAATAAAAGAAAGGAAATTTATAAAACGTGGCAGGTTGGATAGCGACACTATATGGGTGCAATAAATTAATATTGGTGGGATAGCCGAAATGATAGTGAATTTAACAAGAGGACATGGCATTTATCATAAAAAATGTCCCAACAATTTGATAAATATCCCCAAAGTTCCTCATAATTATCAATGCAGGTAAAGTGGTCTATTTCTATGGTTTGAAGATGGAAAGACCATTCACCTTTATTGCAACAAACAAACAAAATCCATTTTTACAGTCGGTGTTGAAGAGGAGATTAAAAGGCATTTTCTTGTTTATTGATCCCAAGATGGACAATTATGTGTCACTGATTCTAGGAGGTGTGTTAAACCAGATTAAAAATAGCAATAGGATGAACAAAAATGTGTACTCCATGATTATGGCATGGGGTGTACAATTAAGAGATCCAGTGGAGAATGTTCGGATGATAATTTGGGCCATTGTGCCTAAAGAATTCCTTAGAGGTTTGGATTCCTTTCTTGAACGATTTGTTCCTAGAATGGGCATGAATTTTAGTGACGACCCAACAAATGTTGAGATGGTGGAATACACCAAATTTCCCCCTTTTGTCTAGAGGTTTGATGAGAAGAAGCACAGAGACCGCTTTAAAGAAGCTCGCAGGGGGTGGACAACTCTTAAATAGGTGTTAGCAATAAGGCAATTAGATGAAGAGATTGAAGAAATGAAGTGTAATGTTAGGATGGAAGAGGTCCCCCTAAGGACATGCTCGATGAGGCTGGAGGTGAGGTGATGCAAGGAAATTCATGGAGCACAATCTAACAAGCCAAAGTCTGGATACTCTTTAGCTTTTTGTTGCCGTTTTTTGTTTAGTATTTTTTATTACAGTAACAACAGGTTTTGAAGGGGCCCCGAAACCTTTAACATAGCAAAAGAAAGATAAGCATTATGAACCCATAAAGAAAGCTATCTATCACAGATAGAGATAGAAAACCAAAAAGGGCTAACACCCCAGATTTACAATACAAATTTTAACCAAAACAAAAAGAAACTTCCAACAAAGCCACCCAAAAAAAACTTCCAGCACATGACTCAATCCAACGTCTTGGAGCACTTCTCAGATTCAACCTTCTGGTTTTTCATAATCTGGATTTCCACCATCTGATTTTCCATAATCTGGATTTTCACCATTTGATTTTCCATAATCTGGATTTCCACCATTTGATTTTCCATGTTCTAGATGGAATCCTGAAGATTAGTTAAGTCTTTGACTTGAGCCACAGTCTTCTTTCTTGTGCTAGATCTTGTTCTCGATCTTGGGCCAGAAATATGGATGTCATGTTTCCCATAATCCTCCAAATTTTCTCTGTCATTACAGTTCCCTTCCAACAGGGTATGTAGAGCTTTTAGATTCTCGACAAAGGCTTCCATTCTCAATTTGATGATATTTTTCAGCTTCCTCGACATAGTATTATTGTTGTTGGTTTTCTCAATGATAGGGTTGATCCTAATATCAACCATTTTTCTAATCTTATCCTCCAGCATAGTAGAATTACTAGTTACCCTATCAAAAACATCATTACCTTTATGATACATCACTGCACCATTCCTCATTTTTTCCATTACCTCCTCCAGGAGATTATTTCTTTCTTCAAGGTCTTTACACTTAGCCTGTAGCTCCTGAATATAATCCTGAACCCATTTGTTGATATTGTAGCCATACATAGCTTTGTTTCTGGCTGCCTGAAGATGGGAAATGTTGATAACTCTTTTCACCTTGAAGTCTTGATCCTAGAGGTCTTCTTCCAAGCTCCTCTTCTTTTGTTTATTATCCTTCCCTTTAGCATCACCCATGGGGCTCTTAGGAGGAGTAGAGTTAATATCACAGTCAATATGCTCATTCTGGTCCTCTTTATCAAGATCAACAAAGATTTTGTCACTTTGGGTCTTTTCAGACTCCTCTATATTATCCGTAGTCGTATTCTCCTCTGCCTTTCCTGTCTTTTTAGTTTCATTTTCCTCTGTTTCTTTCATTTTCATTTTGGCCCTATTCTCCAGCATTTCATCTTTCCTCTTATTTGGATCCTTCCTATCTTCCATAGACTTGTTCTGATTCTTATCAATATATTTTTCCACCAGGTTGTCAACTTGTTCAATAATCTCCTCAGAAATAGTATTATCCATTTCCATGATATCCTCAGTAGAAAAAGCACCTTCCTCACTCGTAGGCTCAGTGATATTATGGTTATCCTTATTAGATTCCTCTCTATTGCTATGCTCCCTATCTTTGATGTCCTCATCTTCAGAAGAGACCTCCTCCTGGTCATCGTCAGTCCTCATACCTTCCACATCATTGAATATAGTGATCGTGATGTCTGCTTCCACTAGGCCTTTGTGGCTTTTTTTTGTTTGTGGCTCTACTATCCTTCTTACCAGATGACATCTCCACACTCTTTCTTTTAGCATTATCAACCTACTTAGGGAGAGGCTCAAAAATGTGATTTTTAGCATAGTCTGCAATGAGAAGGATAAGCCCCTCATGCAGAACAGGGGTAGCCTTAATTCTAAAGCCCACAATGCTCTAGTTGAGCGAGATAAGTAGGTAAAATAGGAAAGAAACCCTAACATTATGCCTAAAATGATTGACGAGCACAAAATGGTAAGTGTAAAATTTGGAGTACCTACCATCCAGCATGAAATATTTCATTATTGCTCTGATAAAAAAAACCTAGATGTGTTTGATGCTGGACAAGTTCACATAGTCCAAGTTGCCTTTAACCAGCATAGCCCGCTCCTCATTGGACTTAGGAAAGGTTTTGTAGGCTTTATTTCCCACTTTCTTGTCTTTGATGAAATGCATCCCATCCAGAGGGAGCCCAATAATCTCTGCCAAAAGTTCTAATGTTAGGGTAAAAGATTTACCCAAAATGTTAACTTTACCATTCTCCCACCCAGCAACAAACGCCTTCGTGATCTCCTTGTCATTACCATGCAGGAATTTTAGGTATCGATGCACTTTGCCCTTCTTAAGTTTTCTCTAGATGTCTTTCTCTTTCACCCATTTACACTCAGTTAGTTCCTCTCTTTTTAAGTGACCACCCATAGCTTCATCTTCTTCAGTAATGTTGGAGTCGCAAAATTTCATCAACTTCGTAGAAGCAATTTCCAAGATTCTTAGACAATAACAAGAAAGCTTCAAGTAATTGAGTTTATGCATTAACTGTCTCTTAATGACCTAGAAATTATACGACAGTAGAGGGTCATAATTTTTATTACTCTTCCCTTGGCATTTCACCTTCGTCATAATCCAAATCCGAGCCCTATCATACATTACGATTAGAAGTATTAATAAATCCCACCTTGTGATTAATTTTTTCATGATTAATTAACAGGTTTATCTCATCACTTATCTTTGCCGAGTCATGCCACCCTTGAGTGATGTCACATCTAACTCCCAAATTAGCCAACTCGTCTTCCACTTGGTTGGTTTCACGATAATTGTGGGTTACATGAAATGCAATGAATTTTGATGCCACTTCATTAATTTTATCAATGATTTGCTTGATAGTCCAAGACACCTTGTTGTTACCTTTAATATTATTGATGATGTTAAGAGAATCACCTTCCAGCCAGACTTTTTTACATTCTAACTCTTCTGCCAACAACATCACATTAAGAGAAGCCATTGCTTTGGATTTGTGATTATATTGCACTCCTAGGGGAGCAGCAATAGCCGCAATACAGGTTCCCTTCCAATATCTAGTTATTCCTCCTCCTCCAACAATACCTAGGTTGCCTTTTGATGCCCCATCAAAGTTGATCTTAACCCAATCAGCAAGGGAAGAGGTCCAAGTAGCGGTATCTCTCAAATGTTTGGATTTAGGATCAGGAATGTTAAATTTCCAATCTCTAGTGTCCCCAATAATCTTAGTAGAATTATTTTACTTGATGTAATGATGTTTACTTCCAGCGCTCTGCAGATTTGGTTGCCAACAACTTCAGGGCTTGACTGTTTGTCCCTGGAGATTCTATTATTTCTTTCTTTCCAGATATGCCATCAGAAGTGGGGAGAAATTAGGATCCATAAATCTTTAGCAATAATGTTCTGGGAGGGATTGCACCATTGTTTGACAAAATCATGCCAAGGGAAAGGAAAAAACCATCATAGATTCCATTTCCTAAGGATGACTTCCCAAACCTTTTAGGTGAAGGAGCAATGTAACATAATGTGATCAAAATTTTCAGCTTGTTACATACAAATAACACATCTATTAGCAAGATAAAAGCCCCTTTTCTAAATATTATCAAGGGTAAGAGGTTTATTCTGAATTAAGAGCCAAAAAAGAAGTTAATTTTAGGAATGAGATGATTGTACTAGACAAAAGAGAAAAGAGGTCTCACCTCCCTCACAGTTAGGATATTATAAGAAGAAGCCACTGAGTACCTACCATCAGGACAAGGGTCACAAACAATACTATCCTGTGAGTTATCTTTGATAAACCAGGTTTGCAACTCATGCTGGAGGGAGTTAAATCTACAATCTATGTCAGCTAGATTCCTCCATTTATTTTTCTGCCAGTAGTCTTTAGCCTTGATCCCAAAAGTTTCCTTGCATCTGTCAATCGTTTATTTCCACTCTTGATTAATACATAAGGGATCCTTGTGGATCCACTTATCATCCCACAAGTCAATTCTCCTTCCATTTCCCAGCTTCCATCGTTGAACTTTGATGATAAGATCTTTGGCTGAGCTAATACTATTCCAGATACTAGCTCCATTAATGCTATTATCATTATTTATGTAATCCTCCAGAGTGTTAGAATTAAAGAGGTATTTATTTCTTATAATACCATTCCATTCTTTTTGGTCTCCATAAATTCTCCAAATTTGTTTATCCAGGAGGGCCTTATTCACATTTTTTAGTGATCTTAGACCAAGACCTCCCAACTTTTTTGGCTTACAGATGTTTTCCCAGGCCACAAGGCTGAGTCTTTTCTTATCTTCTACCCCTGACCAAAGGAACCTTTTCTATTTTTTCTCTATCACCATGGAAAATTTATGAGGAATCTTAAAGAGACTCATGGCATAAACAAGTAGACTTTGAAGTGTATATTTTAGCAGTTGAAGATTCCTAGAATTTCTTAAAAGCGCTCCTTTCTATCCAGCAAGCTTGTTATTATATTTGTCTATGATGGAGTACCAAAAAATGTCAAGAGGTTTAGATCATAGAGGAAGCCCTAAGTAAGAAGAAGGGAGATTGCCAATATTGCAGCCTAAGATTTTGGATATCTTTTTCTATCTCTCCAAAGGGGTATTAATGAAGAAAATGAAACTCTTAGTCCAGTTGATAAGCTGGCCAGAAGAAACAATGTAAACAGAGAGGGATTTCTTCAAGTTTCTAGCTTCTTTAATAGTTGCCTCCCCCATTATAAGAGTGTCATCCAAAAATTGCTCATGAGAGCAAGTGGTGCTGGCAGAAGAAGGGTGGAGACCAGTGATATCACCCTTTCCTACTGGTTTATTAATATACCTTCCTAAACATTCAGAAATAATAGAAAACAGGATAGGGGAGATAGGATCACCTTGTCTTAAACCTCTAGAAGGTTTGAAAAAGTGAGAAGATCCACCATTAACAATAACAGAGGAGGAAACAATTGAGATCAATTGGGTAATAAGTTTGATAACCCCCTTATCAAAGCCAAAAGAATTAAGAACTTTCTATAAGAATTGCCTTGTTTTTTAGCTGCTTCCAAATAATGAATGTTTTCATGAACAACAATAACGGAGTCCAGAATTTGTCTTCCAAGGACAGTGTCATTCTTCTAGGGGGAGATAATATTTTAGAGAATGGACAACAATCTGGAAGTGAGAACTTTAGAAATAATCTTGTACAAACAATTACAAAGGCTGATAGGTCTAAATGCATCCACCGAGTTAGCTCCCTTATTTTTAGGGATCAAGACCAAAAATGTTGCATTAAGCTCCCTTAGGAGGATTTTCGTGCCAAAGAACTCTTTAACTACAGCCTGCACATCTTTACTGAGGATATCCCAAAACTGCTGAAAAAACATGGGAAAGCCATCAGGACCAGGGGATTTCTCCCCTTCAAAGGAGAAAACCACTCTCTTAATTTCCTTGTCTGAAGGGATCAATTGGAG
The DNA here is from genome assembly GCA_018584345.1 of Thuja plicata. Lineage (NCBI taxonomy): Eukaryota > Viridiplantae > Streptophyta > Pinopsida > Cupressales > Cupressaceae > Thuja > Thuja plicata. The sequence goes on along the minus strand of MU223280.1, from coordinate 3,206,742 downwards.
GTAATTGTTAGTTGGATCATCTACCAGCTAGGGGATTGCTGAAAAAATTTCTTCTTGGTCAGGTCCCATTCAAGTTGACATCCTTAGATAAGAGCTGGGAGAAATAGTTGTGCATCTATGTTCTAATATCTTCTTCTTTTCTTATAGTCTTATCATTAGAATTTAGGCTAGAGATCTTGTTAACAACTTTGTGTTTCATGGCTATCATATGAAAGAATTTGGTATTTTTTTCCCCAACCTTGAGCCATAGCGCTCTGGATCTTTGTCTCCAGAAGGATCCCTCCTTAGAGATTATATTATGATAATCTGTCAGCATTAATTTTTCCAAAGCTTTACTTTCTTCAAAAACACCTTCTTTCTAGATTTTATCTTGGATTTCTTTAATATCAGCCTACATTCTACCTTTCATTTGGAAAATATCTCCAAAAACATCCTTGTTCAATAATTTGAGTTTCCTTTTCATGGTATTAACATTTTTAGCAATTATATACATGCCCCCCCCCTCTATGGCATAGTTCCACCATTGTTCTATCCTTTCTTTCAGATTAGGATGGGCAGTCCACATTTTTTTCAAAATGAAAGGGAATGTTCTTTTTACAATTGATCAAATTAGAATTTAAAGATATATGAAAATGATTGGACCCAATACGCAACTGAGAAGAGAGGGAGAAATAATACCTAGATATCCAATCGTGAGATAAAAGAGCTCTGTCCAGTTTGACCTGGGTGAGATCATTCCCCATTCTTCTATTAGACCAAGTGTAGTCTATTCCTTCTAGCTCCAAATCTAAAAAGGCCTCATCATTGATTTAATCCATCAGATCAATTCTTCTATCCATCTAGGAAGGGATGCCACCCTTTTTCTCCTCATTTCTTAGGGGGGTATTAAAGTCTCCCATAACCATCTAGCTATCTTCTTGGAATTGCTTACAAATCTCTCTCAAACTTTTCTAGTACTTCAATCTTCCTTTTATGGTGTTAGGAGCATAAATACTGACAAGATTCCAAGTTAAGCTATCCTTTATATAGTTAGCCTTAACCAGAAGAATATTCTTCTCACTTGCAAGAATGTAAAATTAACAGTCTATTTATTCCAATAAATGACAATGCCACCTGAAGCACCATTAGAGTCAACACCTAAGCTGCCACCATTCTTAAACATATGAATTTTTTCCACTTTATCTTTGATCATTTTGGTTTCTTGGATAAGTAATATGTCTGGTTTGCTATCTCTAACTAGATTCCTTGGGACATCCTATTTATGGGAACTATTTAGTCCTCTAATGTTCCAAGATATAACTTTCATTTAGAGAGTTGGAGAGCATATCTCAGGGATGGTACATTGTCGACCATCTGCTATAAACTGTTTTGCTTCTTGCTCCTGTGTATTTTCCATGGATCTTCTTCCGTTTATGTTTTTGGGAGTTTCCACATCTTCTTTCTATTTCCTTCTTGTTTGAACCCCTCCTTGGGTTTGATTATCATGTTTCTTTTTTGATTGATGACGATTGCTTTGGTTCTGTCCTTTTTTATGGAGATTTTAGCTGATTTTTTTTTCCATTTATTTCAGTCCATGGTTATTCTTGACTTTCCCCTGATATTATATAGATTTACAGTCTTTTTTCAATCCATTGGTCTGCCAAAGGGGATATGACTTCATGATCTCTCACTTCATAATTGCTTCCATTCAGCACTTAGTCCCCAGGATTTTCTCCTAAAGAGATAAAGGGATTCTCCATCCTAATAGGAGAATGACCCCCCTCATTTTCCATAGACTCACTAGTATCCTTTCTCAAACTTATTGGCATATAATCCTTTTGTTCGTTGGCTTGATCCTGGGATTGGTTTTTATGGATTGCAGGACTGCTATTGTTCTCAATCTCTGTTGTTTCCTTTACCATTTGGATATCTAAATCTTTCCTTGCTTCATCTGATTCTTTTTGGTCATTGTCGTGCTTATTCTATGTAACATTATGTTCTTCTCCTTCCTTATTATTTGCTTGAACGCTTGATCCAGGATTGATTCCAAGTGTTTCATTCGGATTAGATTTCTCCTTCCATTCTTTCCTTGGCTTCTGCTATTTTCCTTGGTTACTTTTCTCTTTCTGTTGTTTTAATGGGCATTGTTTTGCCTAGTGTCCCGCTTTTTGACAAGAGAAGCAAGCAAAGGGTACAGATTCATATTCCACAGGTTGAATATGCTTACCCAACTTTGAGTTGATAGAAATGACCTCAGGTAGGTACACATTTTGGTGTATATTTACACAGATTCTGGCATACACCAGCCTGGACTTAGTGGTGGTCATTGGGTCTATGGATAGGAGTTCTCCAAAATCCCCCACCAGACTCATAAAGACATCTGCATGTCATTAATCCATAGGAAGACTTGGAAAATGAACCCAAACAGGGGCAATTTTGAATAGGTCTACATTCAAGTCCAGGTTTGTCACCCATTTTTGGAGAGCCAATGATGATTTTACAAACATCCAAGGGCCTCCACGAAGCACCTTTGAAAGATCTTCCATACTTGAAAAGACAAAGGAGAAAAAACCTTTTGGCATATCCTCTATATCAACTTGCCCCTTGAGCTTCCATTTTTGAGAAATAAATACTCTAACCAAGTCAATGTTAGGTCTGGTTCCCGTAAATTTTCCTACCAGTGTAAAAGCCATGTTGGATACCATATGGTCCACTAGAGGATCAGGTATTGAGATTCCAAACACACCCTTACCAGGCTCAGAGATATTGTTAATGCCGTGGAAAGAGGATTTTCCAGTTGGTTTAACCCCAAATAAAGATGACCAACTTCCTTTGGCATGAGTCCCAACAGAAACATTTTGAATACCACCAGCAGGGGAAGAATTACCTTCTTTAGACATGTTTTTTGGCCCACCTCCTCGGGAATGAGAAACATCTGGGTCCTTGTTGTCATCTAGTTCCTTTGTGGAGCCCTCACCTGATGATCCTCCCATCTTCTACTGGTCTCCTTCCACTGTAGGCGCGTGAATCCTTCCAACTCCGCAGTTCCTTCCCAGGCAAGAATTTAAATTTCCTCCCGCTTGACCTCCTCCTTTGCCTCCCTCTCTCTCGCCTCCCATATTGATTTGCAAATAACATTATTTTTTTTTATAGTATTTTTACTGTAATTATGTCATTAAAACTATAATGATCATGCTTTAGAAGGGTGATGGTTATAAAACCTACAATTTTGTTGTTGATAATATGTTGCAAACTCTGTAATTACTGAGGAAATAGTGGTGGAGAGTTAGGGTTATAGTCTGAAAATATGGTTTTGAAGTGTTTTTAGCAGATAGGGGTGGTTCAACAGTTGTAATTGTCAGAATAATGGAATGGTGTGTATTGCGAGGGGAGGGGTGAATCAGTACCCTTAAAAAATTTTATCAATTAAACATTAGTACTATGTTCTTGCATTACCGACCATTGATGATTTTCTACCTTATGCATGTAATATCAAAACATAAACTTAATTGCATGTAAACATTTATAGAAACATTCATGAAATGTAAGTACACGTGACACAAGAATTGGTAATGTAGAAGACCCCTTGTTAGAAGGTAAAAACTGTGGTGGGGATGAAACCCACAAAGCTTCACTATTTGCAGCATGGACTATGTCGGTTAAGGCTACAAGTGTGATCACTTCTGATGATCTTACCCTATTAGGAGTAACATTTTAGACTGGTTAGGTCTACTCAGTTAAGAGATTTAGAAACATTGTTAAGTGTGCACTCGGTTAACAGATTTACACAAGGATTGTTAAATCCACCTTCCTAAAGGATTTCTTCTATTTGCTACAATTGTTAGAGAGGAGTCAAAAATAGTTGTTGACCTTATGGTATTCAATCCTAAATTTCTGAATACAGATCCTTTAAGTACACAATGTATATGTATCACCTATAGTGGTTGATTAATACCTCTGTTCTACTCGGTAGAGTTGAATCTTGTTCTCCATAACTGATTTCATCTTTTTTCATCCTTCTGCATGAAACTCTCTGTTTGATCCATAGATGTCTGTTGCGACTACAATCAACATGTTCTAATTGATTACTACATCTATTTATACAATGTATTTGACCTATTTAGGTTTCACGCTTTACAATAAAAACTCTATGATAAAAGGTTTACAGCTTGAACTTGATCTCCTAGTTTGCGTGTTTTCAATCAGTTAGAATAATTAAAAAAATTACATATGCTTTACTTGTCCCTCAAGAAATAGTTTTAAAGATAAGCATAAAGATAAATATAAAACTCAAGTGTTTTATCTGATGTGTAACTCATATCCACATTTCTCAGAAATAAAGTTGTCTCTCAGTAGACTGGTGCTCGGGTTGCTTTGTAGTCTTCCCTCGGTGATATCTCTGTAGAAATTCTACTTCTCGGGTTGCTCTGTAAATTGTGTTGTTGGTTTACACTATAACCTGTCTATCGGTGAAAACTAGTTTCGATGTTCACTTAAACTTAACATTTTTGGTGACCATTGCACTTGTCTATTTTCGGTGTCCATTATGCACGACTGAATGCTATCACTCGGTGATCATGTTACTGACAGTCCAAAATTTTTTTCCTTGAATACTAATGAAAAAATATTATCCTTTAGGATTATAAATCTCCCCCTTTGGTATTAGTATCAAAAACTGATATGTGCAAAATTGAAATGTTCATTATATACACCAAATGTTTACCTTGTCAATATGACTCCCCCTATGTGCATACCTTTGTGTAGTGTATGTACATGTTTCTTCCTCTGATACATTTTCCTTTATACAAATATTTCCCCTTTTATCATTTCCCCCTTTTAGCTTATCATTTCCCCCTTTTTTTGAAAATAATGACAAAGGTGTAATACTTACAACTTGTCAAAAATGTGGGAATGGGATTTTTTAATGTCCTCCATTAGCTTCTACCATTTCTCTTTGAGGTGCTCAAGGTTCATGAATTCCAAGGTGTGTCTGGCGTGCATATCATATATGCTCTCTGTAACAGACATCTCCGGGGTGGCAATCAATGTTCTTGCCAAAGTCATTTGTTGTAACAACAGTGTGAGATTTGGGAGTAACATAGCCTGCAGCTCAGTTACCTCATCTCAGATTCTGATTTCTATCTTTTTTAGTTCAATTCTCAGCCTTTTTTCTTCTACAATTTTTTCATAATGGAACTTGAATGCATTTTAATCAGTTGTGAGACCTTGTGCACTAGCCTTAAGATCTTCATCAACTTTGGCTATCTTTTCACTATGTTCGGTAGTGAAAGTTTCTAATGCGCACAAATTTTGAATTAAGTTGACTAATTTTTATATTTGCGGTTCCATAGTAGTAACAAATTCATAAAGTTTTACCTTTTCTTCTGCCACTTCTCTGCTGATTTTCTCCGTAAGCTTGTATTGACACTTCTGCTCAACACATTCCTAAATTACCTTGTCTGCATCTACATTTTGTGATGTGATGACATCAGTAAGAACTGCTAATTGATTAAGTATAGGTGCACTTTGATCAATATCTATGTTAGGTACAATCTGCAATAGTATTTCTTTTGTGTTCTCCAAGACTTGTGAGTTCTTGTGCTCCTTTTTGAGCTTGTCATTAATTGCTTTTCTTTTACAAAGTTCACCATACTTTATAAGTCACTCTAGATCCAATGTCCTGGGATAATAGTCTGGTACATCAATGATTGCATCACATGTTACTGGTGCTTTTCTCTTCTTCTTTTTCTTTGCAATTGTAGTGGAAGCAGTTGTATGCAGTACCATACAAAGTTCCTTTGCTTGGTCTGAAGTACTTGGTGAAGGCTTTGGAGGTGTTGTGCCTTTATCTTGTTGCTCGGTATTCACCTGTCGATTGGTTGTAGACATCTCTACATCAACCTTATCTTCTTTTTCAGCTCTCTCTTCCTCGGTATCCTTGGCATCACTTTGTTTTTGTTCTCCACTGGTATCTTTTTGTTCATCATTTGTTCTTTTCTGCTCCCCATCACCCTTATCTTCGGGTATGCTTGCATCATGGTCAGGTGTCTTCTCCTTTTCTTCTGAGATGATATTGATAGCTTGTATCAATAAAGGTATGTCACCTGGTATATTGACCTGTCCAGCATCCTGTGTTTCCTTTTCCTTTTCTTCTCCTTGATCAGTGGTCACATTTACATCTTCATCATTCTTTACTTTATCTGCAGGATCACCTCCAGTGATATCTATTATAGTTATATCTTTGATTTTTTTATCTGAAGTATCCCCTAATGATTGTAAGATATGTGGTATATCATCCATGGCCTTGTTTTCCTGTGTTGTCAGATCAACAAGATTGACATCCATAGTTTCATTTATGAAGATGTGTTATGGGCTCGGTGTGGCCTCTTTCTCTTCATTGTGAGGGGTCTCAGTAAGAGCTAATACCTTCTCGGGGCTTGTATCCTCCTTAGGTGTATTGAATATTTCATTCCAAGTTTTATCGCTTTCTTTATCAAGCTCTATTAATCTACCCTCGAGTAGCTTGTGTGCTCTCATTTTAGCTAAGAATTTCCTTGCATGCTTCTTCATCATTTCATCAATCTCCTCAACTTTTGACTCGGGTGGCATAATTGTAACTAGGGATCTTTCCCTTATCTGTTTCTCGGTATGCAGTGCATATGTCCACCTTGCTGATATTCTATCATTTAGCTCTTATGGCATCATCTTATTAAAATGTACAGGTACATATTTGAATGTAATCATTGCCTTGATGATGGCTTATTCAATCTTTTTCTGATCCTTGGGAGATAAGGTTAGTCATTTCCTTATCTTAGCATTTGATATGCTACCTGTCTTGAGGATTGATGCAACAATATCATCAATTCTCTTAGGAACTTTGTGCTTTTCAGGTTGGAGTGTTTGTTCACTCTCATCGTGTGCAATATCGTCCTTGTCCTCTTTACCTCGGATGTATTTTCTTCTTTTCCTTGGTGCATGTTTCCCGGTTTGAGGTTTTCTCTTGTAAGTCCTCACTATTCCTTTCTTGATCGATGGTGAGTCTGCATCTTGTGAAGCTTGACTCCTAGTTCTTGATGCAACAATAGTTATTGGTTTCTTTGTTGGTGGTGCATCAGATTCTGTAGACTCAGAGTCACTTAATTGTTCACCTTCACCGACGGGGGACTGTCCCTCGGTGTCATCTTTTTGTTATGTTCCTTCTTCACTAACCGACAGTTTCTTCTCAAGTGTCTTTACCATTTTATTCTTCTTTCTGTCAATCTTCTTCACTAATAGGCATGTTTTCATTATGGCCTTAGCTTCTTCATAAGTGCCAAATCTTGGTAATGATTTTTCTATTGCCTCATTCAGTAATGCTTCAATATCATTTGTTGCCTGATCAATGTTTATCTCATAATCTAGAGGTGGTAACCATGTTGTTCTTGGTACAACTGGTTTGATCAAGGTGGAGTCAGTATCCACTATGAAACATAAATGATCTTTATACTGTTCCACTAGTTGTTCAGGTATCCTAATTCTTTTTTGCATTCTATCCTTAAAAGAAGTGAAGTATGCATCCATGACTAATATAAAATTTTCCCCTAGTGACTTAATAAATTCACTTATTAGTACTTGTCATTAGGCATATACTATTGCAATGACTTTTTGCTAACAAGTGATTAAAATTTTTTATTTCTACCAATCAAAATCAATTATTTTTAAATTTTATTATACAATTAACACTTTCTATAGTAGAGATGCATATTTCTTACATTTCTAAATTAAGAAAATTAATTTACAGCTATGTCATTGGCTAAAAAACTTGGGGTCTTATACACGGATTTCCCGCAAGCACTATTTTTTTTCAGGCAATATTTGAGGGAACATTAGCCGATATTTATGCAGATGTGTGAAAACAATTTTTATTTTTTTTAAGTGATGAATGTTTACTTCATCCTATTGTACTATTTCAAATTAAAATTTTGGATTAAACTATATTTTTTCATTTAAGAAATAATATATATATATAACGATTACACATTCTAAAATATTTACTATTTAATTATATTATATATAATATAATAGTATATTATATATAATATTATTGATAATATATAAATAAAAAATATATTAGTAAAATAAAACTAAGATTAACATTTAAATTATTCATAATTTATAATTAATAATTGTTTAAATAATTATAATTAGAAATGATATTTTTAATTGTTATAATTATAATTATTAAAAATATATTATTATACTTATATAAATTTATAATTAATTAAAATATTTTTAATTAAAATTAGGATTATGGTTAAAAAGATAATAATTAGGTTGAGATTGTTAAAATTGTAATTACCATTACAATTAAATTACCAATATAATTTTACATTATGATTTTTTAATTACAAAAACTATTATTTATATTAGAATTATAAAAAATTATAATAATTAAAAAATAATATATTTAATACTTATAATAAATATAATAAAATCTATATAAACTATAATTAAACATAATTAGGCACGTACTAAGCCACTACGTGGCACTTGTTTGTATTGTTACTGGTCGGGTAGTGTCCCAATTGACATTATCAATAGATGGTCGGGTAGTGTCCAAACTTACATGAATCAGACCTTGCTGACCTAATTGTCCTCATGTTCTCCTCCAATTGCTTCAGTAGAAGCTGGGATAGGTCTAGTTGTAATCCCTTCTTCACAATCTTGTAGGCAATGTCAACTGCTCTACTTGCTATATTATTCAGTTTACTGGCTTGGAATACCTTGTATCCCAGAACACATGCACCGAATTTCATCTCTAGATCGGTGATGGAATTAACCTTTAAACCTCTATCATCCCATACTGCACCTGTCATCTTCTCAATCTCGGGGCAAGAAGGATCTTTGAGTGCTTGGGCCTTGTCGATTACTGGATAATCGGTTACTGCGTGTATAACATCCTTGGTGATTGGTTTCGGTTCATCCAGCCACATTTTCATGTCATGTACTATTGAGTACTATTTGAATCCACTCAGTTTTAAACTCTTTCAGGAACATTAGGGCATTTGTTAACCCTTTTACCTCAATGTGTTTATGTTCATCCTTAATGTTTCCATCTTTGCAAAGCTTCTTGTAAGCTTCTTCAACCTTGAGATCTCTGATCTCTGCAACCTTACAGTGGATATATGCTCGAACATCCTCGACTAGAAAAACCCTAGGAGGTATGCTTGAGAACGCTCCATGTCATCGGGTTGTGAAGCAACTGCCCTCGTATCTTCTGCATCTCCCAGTCTCTGTCTACAAGCCGAGCATCTCGCATGGCAACTTGTACCTGCAAATCCACCACCTGTCTCTGCAGCAATTAGACTCTCTCTGGACCTACGTAGAGACTCTTGCGCCTGTGATAAAGGGTCTCCAGGAACTGGACCCTGCCCTGGCTTCCCCTGCATGGGATCCTCCTGCATGGGCTCCTCCTGCTGAGCCTCCTCCTTCTCTGGCTGCTCCTGCAAATCATCTAACTGAGAATTTGTCCTCCGTCTAGTCTTTCTCCCACTACTTCTCACACCAAGATCAATCCTCATCTGTCGAGCGGGGATGTCATCCTGCGTAGTGCATGGTCATGGCCCCTATTGTGGTCCTTGCTGCGGTGGTGGCTGCGGTCCTTGCTGTGGTGGAGGCAATGGTACCTGTTGAGGTGGTACCCGCGGATGCACTACCTGTGTCGGTGCACCCATACCCATTGGATCTGTAAAGTGTGGGAATGGGTGAGTAACAAAGTACTCTCTATACTTTGTGGTCATGTCGCCATTTGCAACCCCACTCAGGTAATCCCACCGAGTCTGAGCTAATGCACGCACATCTAGCATGCATCACCCGGTATCTAACTTGATTGACCATCCCTTTCTCATCTCATCAGTGAACCGAGCATAAGGACAATACTCCTGTGATATCTCCTAGGCACGACTGAACTGCCGCTAGACAGGGGTAAGAGGGAACCGCCCAATAACGGTAATGGCATAGCTGATAAGTGGCCGTGAGAAAAGCATATAACTAAGGTGCTTGCTTGCATCGTCCCACTCCTCAGTCAACCTCCACGGTCGCCATACTACATCTACTAAATCATCCAACTGAGCTTGCCACTGCTCTATCTTACCCAGCGCGGGCTAGGTAATCAGACTCCTGTAACTGCACATATATGGCTCAAGTGGCTCCCTCAAATCATCACACATGAGCCAGGTAACAGGAAGGTGCTCCCACGCCAACACCTGTAAAATGAACACCCTTGCTGCCATACTCTTTGCCTCTCTATAGGCGATCTCATGCATCTCATGATACATGTGGGCCCCATCCAAAATGGGCAGGCTCGGCTAACATACGCTATAGAATCTGACCCCATCCGCACTCAAAACCATGCTTACCACGATCTGGCATAAGGTAGCAACCAAGGAAGGCTGCTAGAACCACTAGTAACCGGTGCCCTGGTCCATACACTTTGATCAGCTCCTCCCATGGGATAGCTCGACCCATGACTAAGTCATCCTGTAATATCTCCCTCAAGGCCACTGTACTCGGCCGTGGCTATACATCGTACTCTACTTGGGGTCCATGGAAAGGTATTCGGAGAATCCTATATATATCCTTGGGCATCACTGTCATCTCGCCCTGTAGAAGGTGGAAGGTGTTTGTTTCTAAATGGAAACGCTCCACCAAGGCTCCCAATAGTCTGTGATTCACCCGAATCTCGGGTACCTCACAGAGATGTAAAAAGCCTAAAATGTCAATATGTGCTATCTTCATGTCATCCAACTGGCAGATCAACCCACTGATGGCAGGATGATGTGATATGAATGTGATATCTAGGAAATTGACCTGCAAGACATGCAAACAATAACACACGATCAGTACTCAGCTCATAATTTGAGATAATCAATGTAAAACTGAGAAATAAAACATTACAGACATCCTAAACACAGGTACAACACTAACGTAAATTCTATTGGACGCGACACAGACTCATTTTGCATTCAAACTGCAACATTCTCTCCATGCAAAGAAGAAGCATTTTGTGCTAAGAAGTTTTTCGACCCGCGCGATGATTTGGGCTCGCGCGAAGTTTCATGTAGGCTAGCGTGAGAAAACCCCCTTTCGGAGGGTTTTGCACACGAGTCGTGGGTACCCTCTCACGTGAGGATTTTCTTTTTAGCAATTCCTTGTGCGAGCTTTCTTTACAGGGCACACGAAGAAACTAGTTCCTCATGCGAGAACGTGCGGGACAGTTCTTAAAAATGCTAAAAACATGCAAAAATTTGACCAAAAATGATAGAATTTGAATCAACAGAGAGGTAAATCGACCACCTACCGAAGGTCCGTACGTTGTCGACCGACTATGACACTTGGATTGCTCGAATCGATGAGTACTCACATGGACCACCATTCTCGCTCAGAGCTATTTTTCTCAAAAGTCAATGGATGCAAATGATTTGAAAATGACCTTTTTGGCATATATATAGGTTTTGACCCAATTTTCAAAAGTGCTCCGATTTGCATGAAAATTTCTCCCTTGGCTAAATCAATCGCTCTGAATCCATTTTCATGATCAAAATCAAAATCTGACACTCCTATATAGCTCAAAATTGCATTTTAAATTTTTTTGGGACCGACGTGATCGGACGCTTGTGCAGTCGACTTTCTGACGTTGCTTTCTTGTTAGAATCATATCTAATAAATATTTTCTCAAATCATTGAACTTTTCATCAAAATTCAACTCTGGTCAACTCTAGTCAACTTTGGTCAGCTCTGGTCAACCCTAGTCAAACTTGGTCAACCAAACCTTGAAATCACTCAAAATTGATTCTGAATCTTCCAAATTCTTTCGTAATCTATTCTAAGTTCTTCTTGACCCTCGATTCAACATCTATCTATGATTTCTCGCCCTCAATCACCACTATGACATGTCATCCTTCTATTTTGCTCCCAAGAGGGCAGGATGATTACATCATTGAATCTATTCCAATCAATCCGATCTGAATTTAAAATTCCTCATTGCTAGGGGCATCTCATCACTTGGGGCATGTTCAATTTTCATACTTCATAGTCAAAACTAGATACTCCACAATCAATAGGGGCATCTTTGTTCCTTACATCTTGTCATCTATTATTTATCGGGACAATCTAACCCAGATCCTTGAGGATCAAGCTTCGTTCTGGAGATGATTCTTGAAATCTCAATCTATTAAGTATCTGAGCAATCTAACTCATATTCTTGAGGATCAAGCTTCATTCTAGAGATGATTCTCAAAAACTCATCTATTAGGAATTGGGGCAATCTAACACTGACTCCTGAAAATCAGGCTCCGTTCTGGAGATGATTCTGAAACTCGATATAACCAGTGTCTGGGAAATCTAACCTAGATATAGGGGGACTAAGCTTCATTCTAGAGATAGTCCTAAAAATCTCTATTGACTATCTTTTTATGGACAGGTATCGGGGAAATCTAACCCTGACCCCTGAAGGTTGAGCCTCGTTATAGGGACAATCTTTTGAAAGATATCAATCTATTAGGTATCTAAGCAATCTAAATTATATCCCTGAGGATCAAGCTTCATTCTGGAGATGATTCTTGAAATCTTAATCTATTAGGTATCGGGGCAATCTGACCCAGATCCCTGAGGATCAAGCTTCATTCTAGAGATGACCCTCAAAAACTCTACTTGACCGATGTCTTGGCAATCTAACCTAGACTTCAGAGAGTTAAGCTTTGTCCTAGAGATGGCTCTAAAATATTCATCAATCGATCTTTGCATAATCAATTTTCAAAATTTATTCTTCTGTGCTTCAGACATCAGACTATTCTTTGAATTAATGCGTTACTCGCACATCAATTCAAAGAGGGGCAAAATGTAACACCCCAAAATTGGCATCTTGCAACCCTAACTAATTTTTTTGCATTTGTCATTCTTCTTAATCATCAAAGTCCTATTGTACTAGGCAATTCTGAGTTTTGACTAACGCTACTCGACCTAAGTCTCAAATGCAGAAAATCCTAAATCTGCATTAATCATAACATTATATTTAATTCCTAAAATATCAATTAGCTAAATAAACCCTATGATTGAATTAATTTAATTATAAAGTCCTAGCACTTTAATTAAATTAAATTCA
>MU223280.1:3148740-3193522 GCA_018584345.1 Thuja plicata | reverse complement strand
TGAGAAAATACATTTATGAGGTCATATTCTATTTATTTAATTAAATATTCTCTCAAAAATCTTCTCTCCAGTTCAGAAATAGAAACTTTGAATTAACTGTGCTTTAAAAGAGAAATAAAATAGTTAACTATTTTCTTTTAAAGAAAACTTGCTAATCTGAACTAGCTTTTTTGGTGAGTTATCTGTTTTATTTTCAAAGGAAACTTTCTATTCTGAGAAGACTCTCAGTCTATAAGAGAACTCCCATTTCTCATTCAAGAAAATGCATTGTTAGAATAACACATTGCTGTTGCATTTTATAGTTCATAATCTCATTTCTATTAAGCTCTCATTTGCAGTAGATTAGTTTCATTTTCTTAGATTAATCTCTTTCAAATCATGTCATAGTTTAATCTCATTTCTATCTTAGATCAATCTTGCATCTTTCATTCTTAGAGTAATCTTGCATTGCATTCATGGAGAAAAATCCTCTGTTCTTAGACTGGTCTAGGTTATGAGACTCTCGTTCTAAGAGTCATTCAAAACCCCGTATAGATACGATGAAACAGGTCAAATTATATAGACATGTAGGATGAATAAATCATATTCATTTATGTGTGTGTCTGATGAATAAGGACTATGTTGAAGCGTATGGTTAAATAAGAAGGCCACATTTAACGTATACAAGCATTAGTATCAAAAACTGATATGTGCAAAACTGAAATGTTCAGTATATACACCAAATGTTTACCTTGTCAATATGACTCCCCCTATGTGCATGCCTTTGTGTAGTGTATGTACATGTTTCTTCCTCTGATACATTTTACTTTATACATATATTTCCCCTTTTATCATTTCCCCCGTTATCATATAATTTCCCCCTTTTTTTGAAAATAATGACAAAGGTGTAATACTTACAACTTGTCAAAAATGTGGGAATGAGATTTTTGAATGTCCTCCATTAGCTTCTACCATTTCTCTTTGAGGTGCTCAAGGGTCATGAATTCCAAGGTGAGTCTAGCGTGCATATCATATATGCTCTCTGTAACAGACATCTCCGAGGTGGCAATCAATGTTCTTGCCAAAGTCATTTGTTGTAACAAAAGTGTGAGATTCAGGAGTAACATAGCCTGCAGCTCGGTTACCTCATCTCATATTCTGATTTTTGTCTTTTGTAGTTCAAGTCTCAACCTTTTTGCTTCTACAATTTTTTCATAATGCAACTTGAATGCATTTTCATCGGTTGTGAGACCTTGTGCACTAGCCTTAAGATCCTCATCAATTTTGGCTATCTTTTCACTATGTTTGGTAGTGAAAGTCTCTAATGTGCACAATTTTTGAATTAAGTTGACTAATTTTTATATTTGGGGTTCCATAGTAGTAACAAATTCAGAAAGTTTTACCTTTTGTTCTGTCACTTCTTGGCTGATTTTCTCTGTAAGCTTGTATTGACACTTCTGCTCAACACGTTCCTCAATTACCTTGTCTGCATCTACATTCTGTGATGTGATGGCATCGGTAAGAACTACTAATTGATTAAGTATAGGTGCACTTTGATCAATATCTGTGTCAGGTACAATCTGCAATATTATTTCTTTTGTGTTCTCCAGGACTTGTGAGTTCTTGTGCTCCTTTTTGAGCGTGTCCTAAATTGCCTTTCTTTTACAAAGTTCACCATACTTTGTAAGTCACTCTGGATCCAATGTCCTAGGATAATATTCTGGTACATCAATGATTTCATCCAATGTTACTGGTTCTTTGCTCTTCTTCTTTTTCTTTGCAATTGTAGTGGAAGCAGTTGTATGCAGTACCATTAAAAGTTCCTTTGCTTGGTTTGAAGTACTTGGTGAAGGCTTTAGAGGTGTTGTGCCTTTATCCTGTTGCTCGGTATTCACCTGTCGGTTGGTTGAAGACGTCTCTACATCAACCTTATCTTTTTTTACATCTTTCCCTTCCTCAGTATCCTTGGCATCACTTTGTTTTTCTTCTCCACTGGTATCTTTTTGTTCATCATTTTTGTTTTTCTGCTCCCCATCACCCTTATCCTTGGGTATGCTTGCATCATGGTCAGGTATCTTCACCTTTTCTTCTGAGATGATATTGATAGCTTGTATCAATAATGGTATGTCACCTGGTATATTGACCTGTCCAGCATCCTGTGTTTCCTTTTCCTTTTCTTCTCCTTGATCGGTGGTCACATTTACATCTTCATCATTCTTTACTTTATCTGCAGGATCACCTCCAGTGATATCTATTATAGTTATAACTTTAATTTTTTCATCTATAGTATCCCTAATGATTGTAAGATATGTGGTCTGTCACACATGGCCTTGTTTGCCCGTGTTGTCAGATCAACAAGATTGACATCCTCAGTATCATTTATGAAGATGTGTTTTGGGCTCGGTGTGGCCTCTTTCTCTTCATTGTGAGGGGTCTGGGTAAGAGCTAATACCTTCTCGGGGCTTGTATCTTCCTTAGGTGTATTGAATATTTCATTCCAATTTTTATCACTTTCTTTATCAAGCTTTATTAATCTTCCCTCGAGTACCTTGTATACTCTCATTTTAGCTAAGAATTTCCTTGCATGCTTCTTCATCATTTCATCAATCTCCTCAACTTTTGACTCGGGTGGCATAATTGTAACTAGGGATCTTTCCCTTATCTGTTTCTCAGTATGCAGTGCATATGTCCACCTTGTTGATATTCTGTCATTTAGGTCTTGTGGCATCATCTTATTAAAATGTACAGGTACATATTTGAATGCAATCATTTCCTTGATGATGGATTCTTCAATCTTTTTCTGATCCTCGGGAGATAAGGTTAGTCATTTTCTTATCTTAGCATTTGATATGCTACCTGTCTTGAGGATTGACGCAGCAATCTCATCAATTGTCTTAGGAACTTTGTGCTTTTTAGGTTGGAGTGCTTGTTCACTCTCATCATGTGTAATGTCATCCTTGTCCTCTTTACCTCGGATGTATTTTCTTCTTTTCCTTGGTGCATGTTTCCTGGTTTGAGGTTTTCTCTTGAAAGTCCTCACTGTTCCTTTCTTGATCGGTGGTGAGTCTGCATCTTGTGAAGCCTAACTCCTAGTTCTTGATGCAACAATAGTTCTTGGTTTCTTTGCTAGTGGTGCATCAGATTGTGTAGACTCGGAGTCACTTAATTGTTCACCTTCACCGATGGGTGACTGTCCCTCAGTGTCATCTTTTTGTTCTGTTCCTTCTTCATTAACCGATAATTTCTTCTCAAGTGTCTTTACCATTTTAGTCTTCTTTCTGTCGATCTTCTTCACTACTAGGCTTGTTTTGATTATGGCCTTAGCTTCTTCATAAGTGCAAATCTTGGTAATGATTTGTCTATTGCCTCATTCAGTAATGCTTCAATAGCATTTGTTTCCTGATCAATGTTCATCTCATAATCTAGAGGTGGTAACCATGTTATTCTTGGTACAACTGGTTTGATCAAGGTGGAGTCGATATACACTATGAAACATATATCATCTTTAGACTGTTCCACCAGTTGTTTAGGTATCCTAATTCTTTTTTGCATTATGTCCTTAAAAGTAGTGAAGTATGCATCCATGACTGACATAAAATTGTCCCCTAGTGACTTAATAAATTCACTTATTAGTACTTGCCGTTAGGCATATACTATTGCAATGACTTTTTGCTATCAAGTGATTAAAAAAATTTATTTCTACCAATCAAAATCAATTATTTTTAAATTTTATTATACAATTAACACTTTCTATAGTAGAGATGCATTTTTCTTACATTTCTAAATTAAGAAAATTAATTTACAGCTATGTCATTGGCTAAAAAACTTGGGGTCTTACACAAATTTCCCGCAAGCACTATGTTTTTTCAGGCAATATTTGAGAGCACGTTACCCAATATTTATGCATGTGTGAAAACAAATTAATTTTTTTAAAAGTGATGAATGTTTACTTCATCCTATTGTACTATTTCAAATTAAAATTTTGGATTAAACTATATTTTTTCATTTAAGAAATAATATATATATATATAACTATTACACATTCTAAAATATTTACTATTTAATTATATTATATATAATATAATAGTATATTATTGATAATATTATTGATAATATATAAATAAAAAATATATTAGTAAAATAAAATTAAGATTAGCATTTAAATTATTCATAATTTATAATTAATAATTGTTTAAATAATTATAATTAAAAATGATATTTTTAATTGTTATAATTATAATTATTAAAAATATATTATTATAATTGTATAAATTTATAATTAATTAAAATTCGGATTATGGTTAAAAAGATAATAATTAGGTTGAGATTGTTAAAATTTTAATTACCATTACAATTAAATTACCAATATAATTTTACATTGTGATTTTTTAATTATAAAAACTATTATTTATATTAGAATTATAAAAGATTATAATAATTAAAAAATTAATATATTTAATACTTAAAATAAATATAATAAAATCTATATACAAAATTAAAACTATAATTAAACATAATTAGGCAAGTACTAAGCCACTACGTGGCACTTGTTTGTATTGTTACTGGTCGGGTAGTGTCCCAATTGACATTACCGATAGATGGGAAGAAGTTCTAAAAATAGAAAAATGTACACATGAGGAGTGATCCAAACTTACATGAATCAGACCTTGCTGACCTAATTGTCCTCATGTTCTCCTTCAATTGCTTGAGTATAAGCTGGGATAGGTCCAGTTGTAATCCCTTCTTCACAATCTTGTAGGCAATGTCAACTGCTATGCTTTCTATACTATTCAGTCTGCTGGCTTGGAATACCTTGTATCCTAGTACACATGCACCAAATTTCATATCTAGATCGGTGATGGAATTAACCTTTAAACCTCTATCATCCCATACTGCACCTGTCATCTTCTCAATCTCGAGGCGAGAAGGATTTTTGAGTGCTTGGGCCTTGTCGGTTACTGGATAATCGGTTACTGCGTGTATAACATCCTTGGTGATTGGTTTTGGTTCATCCAACCACATTTTCTTGTCATGTACTGTTGAGCACTATCTGAATCCACTCAGTTTTAAACTCTTTTGAGAACATTAGGGCATTTTTTAACCCTTTTACCTCAATGTGTTTATGTTCATCCGTAATGTTTCCATCTTTGCAAAGATTCTTGTAAGCTTCTTTAACCTTGAGATCTATGATCTCTGCAACCTTACTGTGGATATATGCTCGAACATCCTCGACTAGCAAAACCCTAGGAGTTATGCTTGAGAACGCTCCAACGTCGTCACGTTGTGAAGCAACCTCAGGACAAAATTTTTACTTAGGTTCTTCACATGTTGCATTCTTGATCAGATTGACCTTCGTGTCCTTCACATTCCTATTTTTGGAAACTCGTGAAGTGGTTGCCATATTTCTTGAAATTAGGGTTTTCTCCGTATATAATATGTTTTCTCGGTGATTCTTAGTTACTCACTTGTTCTGTTGTAGATGTTGGGAGTCTGTCAGAGTAGCTGTGAATATGCTTGTGAATCACTTTGTAATCTTTTCGTTGTTGGTCGATATGCTTCACTCTGCTTCTCTTTGCTCTTCGCTCTTAAATTCTTGGTGAATGAATGAGCTTTCCGTTTCCCTTTTACAGACGATGCCTTAAGTAGTGCAATAAATGCTTTACCTACTTCTCAGTGGTCTAAGACAGATTTTCTCATTCATCACGTAAAATTTTCAGCTTGGTGAGTATACACTACTTGGAGTAAACGTCAACTTAATTGACCTTTCACATGTTCACCGACGGAGCTCAGTATGTAGCAAAGACTTCATTGTCTTTTTACATGGTTATCGACGATGCTCGATTTACATTGACAACTTGGCTTTTGTATGTACACCGACGATTCTTGGTGTGTATTGAATGATGAGATTATATTCACAAAATCATAACAAGTAATACCATAGTGCATCTTTATTCATGCTAATTTGGTATATTATCAATGTATATTGGAATTGATGTAAATATAACTTTGTATAGTGTAGTTCCATACTTGTTCTGCTTAGGTGGGGGTGGTGATATCACCAGATACATTGAATGAGGTGTCACCAACTGTGGTGCTTAGTCCAACATCATCTTTGCTTGAAGCTTTCCTCCACATTTGATTTCTCATTCTCCTGATATCTTCAATAGTGTTCCCATTAGAAAAAGTGTTGGAATCTATCACTCGGTCTCTGCAGTCCTTGCTTAGATGACCGACCTTATGATAGTGTAAGCTTGACATTCTAGAGTTAGTCCAATTCCTAGACCTTCGTATCCATTTTCTCATGTAGTTCACAGCTATGTGTTCATATCTACCGCATGTTGTGCAATTTGTCCATGTGTTGTAATCCTAAACATATGAGTTACCGACTCTTCTCGGTTGATAAGCATTTTCTTGTTCTTTTGGTTTCCATGCTTTCTTTTTCTTTTTCCTGCATTCAAGAGAAGTGTGCCCATGCATTTTGCAAGTGGAACAATATTTTTCCATGTAGGATTCCTTCTTTGGTTGTTTCACCTTAGATCAACATTCATGTGCTTTGTGTCCATGCTTGTTATAGTTATAACATTTACCTATGAATGTAGATGTGGATTTAGGAATACCTTTAGCTTTGCTCCTGCAAACATTTGAAGTGTGGTCTGGTTTTCCACAGTGATTGCATGACAGCTTCCTTGGTCTTGGATTTGTGTAGACATCTTTTTGATCAGCTTTGTTTGATGATTCTCCATGATCAGTATACCCTAGACCGGTATTGTTGTTGAGTCTTCTTTGTCCATCCATAAAATCATCCATTCTCTTTGTACTTTATTCATCTTTCTTGATCATATCATTGTGTTGTTGTTGAATCCTTGCTTCATGCTTCAGTCTCTCATTTTCTTCTCTTAGCTCACCAATAGCTTCCAGTTACCCATTGAGTTCTATGTTCACTCGGTTTTCCTCATGACTCATAAGAACTATTTGATTTGTGATCTCATGATGATGTTCAACATGTCTTTGTATTTCAGTCTCTCTCTCTTGTATTTTTTCAGTGATCTTCCTCCTGTCATCAATAGCTAATGTTCTTTCTTGTTCATCTTGTCTAGAATTATTCATAACATCAATCATGCTTACCATTTGTGTCTCTTGACCGATTTTCAGTACCTTTACTTGTTATGTCAGATGTTGATTAATTTTATTCAGACTTGTAATGCTTCCTTCAGATGTGTCTGATGTCTTGCTAGATGTAGATTCCGATGACTCAAATAAATCAGGTATCTCTTCTTCATGATAGTATGTTTCATTGCAGCGAGATGCCATAACTTTTCTTTCATCCAGTAGCTCTCTCATCTTGATTTTTTCTTCTTTGTATTTCTCATAGAAGATTTGTATCTGCAACTTCTGATTCTAAATATTCTTGTCTAGCTTATACCTTTGCATTGTATGATCTTTTCTCTCAAGTGATTTAAACTTTTCCAAATAAGAGATCTAGCTCTGATACCAATTGTTGAAATAATAGAATGGTGTGTACTGAGAGGGGAGGGGTGAATCAGTACCCTTAAATTTTTTTATCAATTAACCATTAGTACTCTGTTCTTGCATTATCGACAATTAATGCTTTTCTACCTTATGCATGTAATATCAAAACATAAACTTAATTGCATGCAAACATTCATAGAAACATTCATGAAATGTAAGTACACATGACACAAGAACTGGTAACGTAGAAAACCCTTGTTAGAAGGTAAAAACTACGGTGGGGATGAAACCCACAAAGCTTCACTATATGCAGAATGGAAAGTGTCGGTTAAGGCTACAAGTTTGATCACTTCTGATGATCTTACCCTATTAGGAGTAACATTTTAGACTAGTTAGGTCTACTCGGTTAAGATATTTAGAAACATTTTTAAGTGTGCACTCAGTTAAGAGATTTACATAAGGATTGTTAAATCCACCTTCTTAAAGGTTTTCTTCTATTTGCTACAATTGTTAGAGAGTAGTCAAAAATACTTGTTGACATGATGATATGCAATCCTAAATTGCTGAATAGAGATCCTTTAAGTATACAATGTATATGTATCACCTATAGTGATTGATTAATACCTTTTTTCTTCTTGGTAACCTTGAATCTTGTTCTCCATAACTGATTTCATCTTTTGTTGTCCTTCTGCATGAAACTCTTTGTTTGATCCATAGATGTCTATTGCGGATACAATAATCATGTTATAATTGATTACTACATCTATTTATACAATGTATTTGACCTATTTAGGTTTCACGCTTTACAATAAAAACTCTATGATCAAAGGTTTACAACTTGACCTTGATCTCCTAGTTTGCATGTTTTCAATCAGTTTGGCTGATTAAAACAATTACATATGCTTTACTTGTCCCTCAAGAAATGGTTTTAAAGATAAGCATAAAGCTAAATATAAAACTCAAGTGTTTTATCTGACATGTAACTCAGATCCACATTTCTCAGAAATAAAGTTGTATCTCGGTAGACTGGTGCTCGGGTTTCTCTGTAGTCTTTCCTCGGTGATGTCTCTGTATACATTTTTCTTCTCGGGTTGCTCTGTAAATTGTGTTGTTGGTTTACATTGTAACCTATCTATCGATGAAAACTAGTTTCGGTGTTCACTTGTACTTAACATTTTCGGTGACCATTGCACTTGTCTATTTTTGGTGTCCATTATGCATGACTGAATGTTGTACCTCGGTGATCATGTTACTGATAGTCCAAAAATGGTTTTCCTTGTATACTAATGAAAAAATATTATCCTTTAGGATTATCAGTAATTAGGGTTTTTTGTGGGATGTTAGAACATTTACTTTTATCTAAAGCTACTTTAATTTTATTTTTAAAACTATCAATTTGTTACCGAGAAAATCTAGTCAATTGTATGTCACTGATATACTGATTAATTGAAACTATTAATCTAGAACTATTTATGAATTTATACTTTTTTTAGAATTTTATGAAATATTGTTCATGGATGTCTGCACAGTGGGCATTAAAGGACTTGCATTCTTCGTTCTTTTGGTATTTATGAAGAAGATTGATTTTGAAAGAGTCAATTTTTATGAATATTGTTGAATGTTGTCTGGGAAGATTGCTTTGGAAGAAATTTATTTTATTTTCATTGATGGTTGTGATGGTTTCTCGCATCTTCGCAATGGTTAGTTGGGAAAAAATTATCTAGTTGTGAGCCTGCGAAGAAGAATGAAATATTATGGTGATGCCTTGTCATAGCCTCACAGCTTACTTTGAGGGACCCAGTTTTGGCCTACGGGGAAGTGAGGATGTTATGTGTTGCATGCATTTAATGGGTTAAGACAATTGTATAGTCTCATGTCACAATTTTGTAGGTTTAAACTATAGTTAAGGTGGACATGTTACGAGGATGTGTGACAGAGAAAAGGTAACTCATGATGAGTTAGTCACAACCTCGCAACAATTTTTGAAGACAATTCTTTAAGCTCACAGTTGTGCAAGGTGGTGACATGTGTCCGAGGAAATATTGAAGGGAGTGTGTACAATTCATACCATGTTGAGTGTTATGTGGTCAAATATAGGTCGAGCCAGTGACCATTTTCCATGTGTGCTACCATGGGAGCCAGGATTGCCATGCTATATAATTAAAGACTTTTTTACTGCATTTTGGGGATTGGAGATTGACAAAAAATGGGTTTCGTATCAGAAGTGAGATCTGAATGATGTTGCATTTTCTTAAAAAATATGGTGTAGATCAAAGAATCATTGTGACTTGTCGTCATTCCTTTAGCAAGATGTTGTGATAACTAAGAATGTCATCTTGAAAATATTTCACAGCTATGAACTTCAGTATGGAGATTGCTTGAATTAGCAAGTTGTGGCAGACGATTTGAAACATGGAGGAATATTATTTATAGTTGATTGTGGATGAGATTATGTGCATTCACTGTAGTTGTTCCCTTTAGGTTAGATGACTTTCTGTGTGTTTGTGATGGTGATAGTGAGAAATGTCACGAGTGACATTGTCTGTTGCATGAGGTTGAGACTGGAGAAGGCCTTGTTGCAAGAAGTATATAAGGATCATGGGTTGATGCTTCACTTTGTGGCTGAAGGGATTTCTTAAATTCCAAGGGTGGATGTAGGGATTTATTAACCTAATTGGCCCTCTATCTATGCTTATTACCAAACTGTGAGATCTTGTTGGGGGTCTATTAGGAGTTTAGTCATGTAAGGTTATCACTCTGTTTCTCCCTCAATGTAAGGATATGATTTGGGGAATGGTTGCACGACCTAGAGATGTGGACTTGTCTAAGCCCAATTCTCCCTGGGATCTATTTTCGTGGGTCTCTTATAAGAGGGTAGATGGTGAGAATCCTACAAGTTCCCCTACCCTCCATCCAAATTCATGTCCTTCCCCAATTCTATATTAAAATTCACCACAGTGCGGTAGGGGCATGTCTCACAGGACACAACAGATTAAGTGGGACATCAGGTACTCATTTTTTTATACTATGAGGGCATTTTTTAGTTGCAGGTGGATGGCGAAAGGAATAATAGAGCAAAAAATTTCAGTTAGATGAAGGATGACTAAGAAAGTCAAATCTTGAAGAAGGGACATGTGGCAGGAGCTGAGAAAGTTATCTATTTCTCTTCTTCTCTATTAATTCTTCTTCTCTTTTCTTTTGTTTTACAAATCTTCTGAATTTTGTGGAAGCAGGAAGAATGTTATAAAATTATAGTGTCAAGAGTCAAGGCTCAAAATAAGTAGCCAGAAATTTCTAAAGTGTAATATCTCTCATGTCTTGAAATAGAATTTCATGGTTGATTTATGTCATACGATCATCTCCAATTTGAAGTGTAGAATTTATTTCAGTTGAAATAATCAAGGATTATTCATACTTTGCAGACACCTTTGTTGTTGTGTATTTCATTTATTATTGCATTCTGTTCCAGGATCAGTGTAATTGTTTTAAAAAATTAAATGAGAAATTTATGTCTTCAAATGGATTATTAAGAATGGTTATGCGATGTGCATATATTGGTGATCTTTTCTTCAGTAGGTGATAACATTCTCTTAATATCTTCAAGACACGTTTGAGATGTTATAGTGAGGAATGCTCTCTATTTGACTTTGTTGCCCTACTTTTGGCACTGGTCGAGCTTACAGATGTTTCAGTTTGGTCCCATTAAGACAAAAGTGAAATCCCTTTGAGTTTATGTTTAGTAATGATAGGAGTAATACAAGAGATATAGGGCTTATTGGAAAGATTTCATAGATTTACTATCAGGGACACCAAATGCTATGTCTACCAATGAACATGAGTGGAAGGATGAGTGTTATATGTGCAAGAATCCTAGCACTCCATCGGGGTGGGCTCAATTTTATTACTTCTTTAGTAATAAAGGCCATCCCATGTCAAACCCTTGGGACTTAAATTTGGCCAAGTTGAAATTACCCGACATTCTTGTTGATTTATAATTCTTAAGAGAATTGGCCTGTAAAATACTGCTTGTCGACTAAGGTTATTAGAAGAGTAGAACAAAGAGCCCTAGTGACAATTGATAGTAGTTTGATTGAAGCCTTTGGTATCACAGGTGTTACTTGTATTGAGATTGATTTTGACAGGGAAAATAGTAATTATGAGGCCCACAAATGGGTTATGAGAAGAATAGTTATTACAAGGTTTATGCTTAGGGGACCTTATAGAAAGTCAATATTGGTTATTGATAATGTGAAATAACTTTTTGACCTAAATTATTTGCAGCAATACTTTGTGTATACTAGTGTTGTGATAAATTATTTTCATTCTCAGAGGAAGTTGCAAGCTATGGATGGGATTTCATTGAAATCATAGCATAAGGGTTTCCATTACCTAAAGTCTTTGAATTATCTACTTTGTATGTATGCATGATGTTATTTATTGAGGGTTTATTCAGTATGCACACTTATTTCATAGGAATACCCTTCAGAGCTCGTCAAGATCAAAGTGAAGAATGGTGTTCATGTTCATGCCTCCTTGAGTTGATTTTTCTTGTCCTGAAAGAAAAATCTCCAACTGTTCCAATGGTTGTGGGAATAGTCACATAACGGAGTTCAAATGACTACAGGAACAGTCATAGAATAGAGTTCCAATGGCTGTAGGAATAGACAACTACTAAAACTAAAACTAATTACTCAACATAAAAGTAACTAACAAAAATAAGTGGAATTCTCACCAATTGGGCCCCCTTGGATGAGTCTTCCAAAATATTATCTAAGATGCATAAAATTAAAGTATCATTATATTTATAGAACATAATTCCAATGGCTACAGGAACAGTCATAGGACAAATTTCCAATGGCTGGAGGAACAGTCACAGAACATAGTTCCAATGTCCGCAGGAACAGTCAGCAGTGAAAACTAAAACTAATTACTGAACATAAAAGGAACTAAAAAAAATGAGTGTAATTCTCACCAAGTGGACCCCCTTGGATGATTCTTCCCAAATGTTAACTCAGATGTAGAAAACCAAAGTATCTTGTTATTCATCAAAGTGTTGTTACAACATGCCAGTAATATAATTACTTTGGCATGCACAAGACAATTGCATATCCATAACTACTTTAGAATAACATTCATTTAATAACATATAAGATTAATATAGATAGATTACATATAAAATTGATATCAAGAAAAAAAATGGATAGGTTCATGTCCATAGCTAAATAAGTTTAAGAAAACACCATGAAAAGTATCAGCAACTAGGTGCTAAACCCTGTAATAATGATAATAGATATATAAGAAATCTTATAAAAAACAATGAGCCATTATTTGGCCTCATCACTCCCCCCAATATAATGGATTTTTGGCCCTCCACCAAGTGGAATCTAATTCCTTTGTCTTGCAAGCATCCTGAAATCATTGATTGTTTTGTGTCCCTAACTTGTCGCTCCTGGTTTCCAAAAAAATCAATTTTTTTAATCCACTCTTTGCCACCTCAATTTCTCTGCTTGTTCACAATAGGAATGATGTTCTTAGTAGGTTTGAATAGACCATAGAATAATTGGTTTTTGAAACATTAAAGGGAGCCAATATTGTTCTTTTCTTCTCCCCAACCGAACATACTTTGGTGCCCTCCTCATACTGGACGCATAAAATTTTTGCAAGGATTGGGTTTCGTCTTTCTTCAAGTCATTAGGTAACCCATTCCATCTTTCTATCACATATACCTACACTTCCCCTCATATAGTTGTATCCACCTATTAAAATTCCTAAAAGGCTTCTTCTCTCCAACCTAGGATCTATTGTTTGAATTCAACTTTGTACATAACATTGTGCTAAGTGTAGAAAATGTTTGTAGGGTCACATGATTCTTCCCTTAAAGGTAAAGGGGTATGGATCTCCTTGTCTCTATGTGCTATGAATTGTTTCCCCAAACTATTTTAATTTTAAATCCAAGACCTTAGTTCCCTTAAATGAGTATTTAAGATATACATTAATGGATTCCACTCATGATCATTAGGAACAACATAGTTGTGCAAGTATACTTCACAGAGAAAGTTTTAGGTTTATGTTGGGGAAGACTGGTAAGCTTGGAAGAAGTCTTCTAGAGTCTCTATAGAAGGGTTGAAACCATATACTACTCTTGACAATTGAAAAGAAAGACTAAGCTCCTTGATATGTAGTGCATATATCCTTGGGGAGTTCTACATTCTAAAATTTGTGGCACTAAGGTCATCACATTATTTACCTTATTTGTTAATGCATAAATTTATGCATTCTTCCCCTCAATCTCCTTGTCTTTCTTTGTAATCACTTCCTGCAACCCGTGCTTCTCTTTATTCCATTCTTCTTCCTTATCCTTCATATCTTTCCATAAATCTAGGGCTATTGATGCCCATGAGAAAGTAGTGGGTCGATGAATACTTATTGGGAATCACATTTTCCTATTTCTCCACCTGCCACTTGCTCAGCTGCAGAAATGAGCCTTGCTAATCCTAAATTCACTTGTTCTTGGATTCCTTCTATCAATAACTCCTCTTCTTCCTAGGGAAATTCCCTTTCTCAAGATATGTGTTCATCCCCCTCCTCAGATTATTGTGTAGGCATCATTGCCCTATCCAGCTACGTAGATGAGGAGGTAAATTTGGGGCTTCCCCCGGTAGGTCTATTATGGATTATCCTTTCTTCTTCACTAGGATTGGTATGAACAGCGTCCAAGGATTCAATTTGGATGTGCACCCTAAGTGCGGTAGATTTTGCCTATTTACTATGTTTACCCCTTAGCCTATGACTCCTCTTGGGATGTTCTCCTTATAGTTTTTGTTGTCTTAGACTTTTTAGCAGTATTTTTTCTATGCTCATTGGCTGCATGAGGTTCTTCATCTCTATTTTTCCATTTTCTAGGGCTAGGGCTTTCCTTTACAAAATTCTGCATTTTTTCCTTTCCCTTTTCATCCATAGTCTTTTTAATTTTTCCCCTTCCCTTGCTACTTCTACCCTATTATGAACTGTTGATTTAGGGGAAACATCCTCATTAGGGTCTGAAGAGGAAATATTTACATCTTTGTACAAAGACTCAAGTGAAATCATTTTGGCTGCAAGATGGTTTGTGCTAGGAACCACCCTTGAAGGTGAAGCCCCGAGGGTGAATTTTGTAAGTGTTGCCTCCCCGCTAACCCTATAGGTCAAGACTTGACCTCTAAGATGCACATTCACCACTTTGAACTCTTTAATTTTCAAAAAATCATCCAATGACATCCGAGACACATCTTGTACAGACCTTTCAACAAGAAATTTAATTAAACAGTGATGGGAAACATAGTTTTTCCTTCCTTTATGCATCTCAGCAGCCATGATTGCTAGCATGTTACATAGCACACTGGGGACATTCATTCTCCTTCCATGTCACATGTGGCTCAGAATCTTGGAGTGTAAAAAGTGTAGACTTGACTGCCAACCCTCATAGGTAATGTATATGATAATATAAACTGCAACATGTGGTCATTTATTTGGTAAAGAAAGCCTACTTCAAGTGGACGATCCCCAGGTATGATAAAGTATGCTCTAGCTGTTCTGGCATCTTTTTTTCTGGGTAGGGTTCTCCTACAAAAGGCAACCCTACAACTTCAGCAATCCTCTCCTCCGTGGAAGTAACCTTCAAACCCTTCACCATTTCCTCACCATTGTTAAATGTCTGAGAAAATTCCATACCAATTTCATTACTGAACCCATTCAACAAGTAGTGTAACCAGCCATATTTCCTAAATTCTGACACACAGAGTGCGTCCTGTAGGATTACTTCATGAGCTGTTGGTTCATTTCTCAATGGTTGACCTCCCATGTTTCTAGTCACACCCTTCGAAACCTCTCTGCTCTGCAATTTTTTAGCTGCAAACTTGCCTAATTTCTTTATCAATGTCGTATATCCTTCTCATAGTACCAACATGAATGTCGTATAACCTATCTCTTTACCCCCCTTTTAGTGGCATTTATGACAACATATTAAACAAGGAAAGCATTAAAGAGGGATTTCAGATTTTAAAATATTAGCACATTGAGCATGGGTATGCATAATGATGCCTATATGACATGTATGCACACACTCCCCCCAATCTATATGGAAGCATGTGTCCACACATCCCTGGCTACGGGGCAACTAGAATGCACCCACATATGGTGTTACTTTTTTAAAGTCTATTTCAATATTTTATTTACACTAGACTGTTGTGCATTTTGGTTGCACCATAGATGATATCATGTAGAGCATTGGAAATCAACATTACAATTATTTAATAAATGCATCTAAAGTGATGAATACACAAAAAGTGTCATTCTTGTACCTAGTATGACATCCAACCTACTATTTGCAAAGATCAAGTAATCAAGAAGAAAACCAATGGAGGAGATCTCAATGTTGCCTAATTAAGTACTTAACATCAAAAGATGTGAGATATTTCCTAATCTATTTTATGTGGACTATCTTGTTGGTACAAGTATATGAGGAAAATTATGCAAGTTCATAAAATGGTTTTTGCCATTTAATATTTTGAGGAATGTGAACTATATTTATGAGGTAGTAAGGCTATAAATGGTACTTACTGGTTTTAATATTTACAATAGGCTGGTTTTCCTTTAATTGAGGAGGTTGAGGATGGATTTCGTAGAGAAGATAAGTGTTTTCTGGTATAGGACAACATGGTCTAACAAAATTCAATTACAGGAAACATATAAATATCAGAAACTGAAGTAGCATGATGTTGATTTGTAGTTAAAGGGATATTAGAAGGGTTGTTGGTAGTTAAAGGGATATTAGAATGCTTCAATGCAACTACATAATTTTTCTATATTTTTCAAATTAATCCAATCTCTAAGGCTACCACTTTGATTACCTTGAATCAGGGTGATGTGAATTGGACTATGGGTGCAGGTAATTAAGAGTTGGTGTTGGAGCAGAATTGGGAAATCTTGTCAGATGCATTCTCCCATCTTCAGCTTTGATAACTACCCATGGTCAATATTTGCACGGTTCTCTTTCCTAGATGATTAGCTAAAAGCACTGGCTTTGTCACCATATCTCCCTTGTATACCATCCAAGTTGTTTAACTTCAGGACAAGACTGGTGGTAACAAAATTTGTTAGGATACAAATTAATGGCGGTAGAATAAAATGATTTCAAAATGTTGTACCAAGATCCTAAATGATTTGTAACAACCTAAACATGCCTAATTAGGTCCAAATGAACCTTGAAAAGAGATTAAACCTTAAGGATACATTATTTACAATTTTGACACATTGTGTCATTACAAGGATCCTATTGCCATTTTAGGCCATTACATAACATGCCTCCTAATTGGAGTTCACAACATCACAAAAATGGTCTAGAGAACCTTAATTAAGACTACAACATGAAACCAAACTCAAAAACTCAAATGTTCCTCATTGAGGCCTGATCTCAATAGGTGCCCCTGCACCATACTCTCCATGGAAATGAAACTCAAGTCCCTTGAATGAGGACCTACAACAAAATTATGCTTCATCTTCTCCTTTTTTGATTTCCACATGCTTCTTTCATTTGGTATTCCTTTCCAATATACAAGGTATTGGAAACATGCATCAACTCCAGAACTTGCACCAACACTCAGCTTCATCTTCATCCTTGGTCTTACTATCTTCTATCTCAGGTACTTGGACCTATCAAAGGGAATGTGTTTCCCCTTCCAATCTGATTTTCTTGATTTCTTCTCTAGAATAAACACAAGAACAATTTTATTAACAAAAACAATCTGATTAGTGTACCTTCCTAAAAAGTAAGCACTTCATTTGTGCTCATTTTGGGACCATTTTTATCTCACTTTAGTGTGTTCCTTATGGTAGACCTCATATTGAACTTAAATGCATACTAAATTCAAATATAGGTGCTCCTTCTCCTTTAATCTTTCTTAAAATCGAGGTTGGATCCCTTTTCCATGCATATTTTCCCATTTTTCATCCCTTCACATGATGCATTTCCACTTAGGTTGTTTACATGTTTTTGCATTTGCCTTGATTTACCGACAAACTAAAATTTTCAAGCCTCCTCCTTGGCACACAACCCTAGGTCTCAGGAAAGCTATGCCTAGACAAGTCATCCTTGTCATGTACTAATTCAACCCAAGTTGGCCTTGTCCTAAGGTTGTGCAATTTAGTGGGCTCCGAGCTTGATGCAGGTTTGTTTTCTCCTAGGCACTTAATTAAGGTAGGCTTGCAAAATCTAAGCCTCAAAATGTGTATAAAAGGAGACCTCTTCCTCTTATTTTCATATAGGTGATGATCATTACATTATTGAGATATTTATTGTGCATTTAAGAAATTCAAGTGTAAGCAAATATCCATTGAAGGCATCCATGAAGCATTCAAGGCATTTCCTTCCATAGATCTAGCTCTTTTCCCCCATTGGAGGCCAAGCAAAGGAATTTGACATCAAGGAAGGAGATATACATTCATCCATCAAGTCTTCCTCTTCTCTCTCTTCTTCAATCTAATATTGAGGTTAATTACAACTTCTACTATATTAGGTTTTGTCTTACATGATTTCCTTTAGGTTTTTGTGTTAATTCAAAGTTATTGCATTAACATTCTTGATCACATACTTAGAGACAATTGCATCTACATGGTATGATATATTCCATTGTTTAGATTTAATCTATGCTACATGTTAGCATTCTTTCAATTATATTTATTTCAGTTCAAGGTTGATTCCTATATAGGGGTTTGACCAAGGCAATCCCCTCCCCATAACCTTCTTCCCCTTCTTTTTGTGTGCAGGAACAAATTGTTAGAGTTTCGGATCCAGATTTTGGGAGTTTTAGAACCAGAGGCAGATCCTTTACAAAATTCATTAGTTTTTGTGCCTCCGGGACTAGGTCAAATTTCTTGGACAAGGTCAATTTTTTTCTACATATTCCTTTGGATCTGAGATTTTTATAGTTAGGAGTTACATGTCTTAGAGTGCCAGATCCAGAACAATTTTTGATTTGAACAATTCTGTAATGGACATTTCCAAATATAAAAATTCATCCCTCTTCTTCTCATCTCAAGATAAGTTCATTCTTCCTATTGCTTATTCATTTAGTAGATTTACATATCATTTACATCTTTATCATAAGGAATCACCAAAATCCCACATTGTGTGGATCACGAATCTGCACCCTTATTCTCTTGGTAGTGCTAATCGGATTCACCTTGTTGGGAGTTTGGTATTCCAATGTATGAAGAACTTGGTGGTCTACCATTGATCACCATTTTCTTCATTACATTTTTGTGAACTCTACTTATAATATTTCCATTCTGATTTTGGTGTTAGATCCCCTTTTTATGCAATTAGATATACTTTGTATGCATTGTGTTAATCATTATTTTGTTAGAGTGTCTATATCTAGACCTATAGGTTTACATTTCATTTGGTGTTTAGATTTCCTTTGCATCAATTATATTGTTTCATTTAATATATTTGCATTGTGAAAAAGACAAAATAAATTTGCATCTTGTTTAATAGATCTAGTTCATTATTAGATTGCATTGCATTGCATTTTGTCCAAACAATTAAGAAAACACAAAAGTATTTCATCCATAGTTATTGCATTTCATTTTTAATAGAATTTTTATCTTCATTTTCTCTTTCAATTTCAAGTTTTCTTCAAGATTTCCAATATGTTCCATTTCATGCATATGATGACAATTTAGTTATTCCTTCCTATAATATTTACCCTCCTAAAATTGATCCCAACCCTAAGAACATTGTGATTATCGCCATTCCATGTAAAGATCTCCCTCTTACCAAAGAGGGCTTCAATAACCATGATGATCTTTCTTCTACAATGTTTCTTCCTTATAAGGATGATTAGGTACAAGAGGATGATAATGTGACTATTTTTCCTAATGATAAACCAATTCCTATGAGTTTCATTGACATTCCTTCTATAGATGAGGCATTGATGAGATATGTTTGTCCTTCTCCTAAACATACCTTAGAAGTAGAAGATAACATCATTGATGATTTTTCTTTGACTAAGGAATCCTTTGAGCTTAAGGAACTAAATCAATTCAATACCATTCAAGATTCCTCTAAAAAAAATTAGGGATTATTGTAAAAAGTGCTTTGGAACCCGATTATCATACAGTAACATACATTTACAGCAATACTCAATAGGATAATATCCTTGGACCTTGATGACTTTCTTTCTACAAACCTGTTGGTTAACAAATTAGTCTTTCCTAATAGAAATATATTACATCACTAATTGTAACAACATTAGCGTAATCTGAAATGATTTCCCTCTGAATTTTTGAAAGGTACAACTCCCTTTGTATGATTTTAAATGAATTAAAATCTCCATAAACATTCTCATTTTACATTTATCCCAAAAGCATAAGGCATATATCATTAATTGCATCAACATGTAATGAACAAAATTATAGAAGTCCAAATCATTCACTTCAGGAAGACTCAAATATTTTTCGTAACAAAATAAGTGTTTGATTAACTATTTAAACAATTATTTCTCACTCCATACTATTCTTATGGATGTTAATGAAAATATTGTCTGAAAGAAGACAACTTACAGTTTTAACCAAAACCAAATTCACAAAGAAATTCAACTCTGATAACTTTGAACACAAAGATTCAAAACCAACTGTGACATGTTTTTCTCATTCATTCAAAGATGAAAAATATCTTTCAAAAACATTCACATCAACTAATATATATATATATATATATATATATATATATATATATATATATATATATATATATATATCAGATGTGGTATCAGTATCAAAATCTCCAACCCTTTGCTCTCCTTAAAATCGAGCATTTATAGTCTTTACAAAAAGATAACTAGAGTTTTTCAAAAACTAACTTTTTAACTTACTACAACAAAACCAGAGTTTCATGTAACCCACAATTATCGTGAAACCAACCAAGCGGCAGACGAGTTGGCTAACTTGGGAGTTATATGTGACATCACTCACAAGTGGCATGGCTCAACAACGATAAATGATGAAATAAACTTGTTAATTAATCATGACAAAAATAATCACAAGGTGGGTTTTATTAATACTTCTAATCACAACATATGATGGAACTCAGATTTGGAGTATGGAAAAGGTTAAATGCAAAGGGAAGAGTAATATAAATTATGACCCTCTATCATCTCATGCTTTCTGGGTCATTAAGAGACAGTTAATGCATAAACTCAATTACTTGAAGCTTTCTGGTTATTGTCTAAGAATCTTGGAAATTGATACTACGGAGTTGATGAAATTTTGCAACTCCAGCATTACTAAAGAAGACAAACCTATGGGTGGTGACTTAAAAAGAGAGGAACCAACTGAGTGTAAATGTGTGAAAGAGAAATATGTCTAGAGAAAAATTAAGAAGGGCAAAGTGCATCGATACCTAAAACGCCTGCATGGTAATGACAAGGAGATCGCAAAGGTGTTTGTTGTTGGGTGGGAGAATGGTAAAGTTAACATTTTGGGTAAATCTTTTAGCCTAACCTTAGAAATTATGGAAGAGATTACAGGGTTCCCTTTAGATGGGATGCATTTCATCAAAGACAAGAAAGTGGGAACTAAAGCCTACAAAACCTTTCCTAAGTCCAATGAGGAGCGGGCTATGCTGGTTAAAGGCAACCCAGACTATGTGAACTTGTCCAACATCAAACGCATCTGGGATTTTGTTATCAGAGAAATTATGAAATATTTCATGCTTTATGGTAGGTACTCTAAGGTCTACAGCTACCATTTTGTGCTCATCAATCATTTTATACATGATGTTAGGGTTTCTTTCCCGTTTTACCTTCTTAGCTTGCTTAACCAAAGCATTGTGGACTTCAAAGTTAGGGCTACCCATGTTCTGCATGAAGGTCTCATCCTTCTCATTGCAGAGTATGCTAAAACACACATCTATGAGCCTCTCCCCAGATAGATTGATAATGCTAAAAGAATGAGGAGATGTCGTCTAGAAAGAAAGTCAGTAGAGCCACAAACAAAAAAAGTCGTAAAGGCCCAATAGAAGTTTATATTACGCTCTCTATCTTTGATGATGTGGAATGTATGAGGACTGATGATGACTAGGAGGAGGACTCTTTTGAGGATGAGGATTACAAAGATGGGGAGCAGAGCAAAAGAGAGGTTTCTGAGAAGGCTAACCCTACTATCACTGAGCCTATGGGTGAGGAAGGTGATTTTTCCACTAAGGATACCACGAACATGGATAATACTATCTCTAAGGAGATAATTGAACAAGTTGACAACTTGGTGGAAACATATATTTATAAGGATCAGAACAAGACTTTGGAAGATAGGGAGGATCCTAATAAGAGGAATGAAGAAACACTGGAGAACAGGGCCAAAACAACAATTAAAAAACTAGAGGAAAATGAAATTGAAAAGACTAACATAGGAAAGGCAGAGGAGAATTTGGCTTCTGATAACCCGGAAGAGTCTGAAAATCCCAAAGTGACAAAAT
This sequence comes from Thuja plicata, assembly GCA_018584345.1. Taxonomy (NCBI): domain Eukaryota; kingdom Viridiplantae; phylum Streptophyta; class Pinopsida; order Cupressales; family Cupressaceae; genus Thuja; species Thuja plicata. Next base: position 3,171,561 of record MU223280.1, on the reverse strand, counting down.
ATTTGTCGATCTTGATAAGGATGACCAGAATGAGCATATTGATTGTGACATTAACTCTACTCCTCTTGAGAGCCCCATGGGTGATTTTGATGAGAAGGACAATGACCAGAAGTAGAGGAGCTTGGAAGAAGACCTCTAGGATCAAGACTTTAAGGTTAAAAAAGTAGTTGGCATCTCCCATCTTCAGGTAGCTAGAAACAAAGCTATGTATGGCTACAATATCAACAAATGGGTACAGGAAGATATTCAGGAGCTGTAGGCTAAGTTTAAAGACCTTGAAGAAAGAAATACTCTTCTGAAGGAGATCATAGACAAAATAAGGAATGATGTAGTTATGTATCATAAAGGTAAAGATGTTTTTGATAAGGTAATTGGTAATACTAGCATGTTGGAGGATAAGATAAGAAAAATGTTTGATAATAGGATTAACCCAATTACTGAGAAAACCAACAACAACAACATAATGTTGAGGAAGCTGACTACTCTCATCAAATCAGGAATGGAAGCATCTGTCAATAACTTGAAACTTTGCATACCCTACTGGAAGGGAACTATAATGACAAAGAAATTATGGAGGATGATGGGAAACAAGACATCCAGATTTATGGACCAGGATCTAGAACTAGATCCAGTACAAGAAAGAAGATGACAACTCAAGTCAAAGATTTAACTAATCTTTGGGATTCTATCCATAATATGGAAAATTAGATGGTGGAAATCCAGATTATGGAAAACTAGATGGTAGAGTCTTAGAAGTGTTCCAAGATGTTGGACTGAGTCATATGCAGGAAGTTTTTTTGGTCGCCTTACTAGAAGTTTCTATTTTTTATTTCATTTTTTTTTGTTGTGGTTGAACTTTGTATTGTAAATCTGGGGTGCTAGCCCTTCTTGTTTTTTTGTCTTTGTCTATGACAGATAGTTTTAGTTTTGGGTTCTTAATGCTTATCTTTCTTTAGCTTTGTTAAAGGGTTTTGGGGCCCCTTCAAAACCTGTTGTTACCGTAATAAAAAATAAAACCAGACTTTAAATCTATAAAACCCTGAAACCCTCCTTCCACTGTTAATAAAAAAAAAACTAAATTTATCTCCAGATCTTCAAGATGGAGTGTCTTGGGATTGTAAGGAGGATGTATGATGTGCTGGAAGTGTTTGAGCAGTTTTCCACTTTTTGTATAATCCAACAAACTCTTGCACGACCAGAAGATTAGGAACATTAACATGAATCACCCTCTTCCTCCACATGTCTCTTTCTCATTTGATGTATTTAAATTTCTCTACTATGTTTGAGAAATTCCCCAAGCATACGCACAGTAAGGCCTCAATTTGCGTCATTGTCGATATATCCTCAACCATTAAATGCTTGTTTTCTTTAAATTTTGCAACTTCTTCCTTCAATTTTACAAGGGTAGAATCTCCATCTTTATTAATGACACCATTGTCATCAAGATACAAAACATGATTGCACTGGATTTTATCTATGAGAGACGTGTTCAATTCTTGAAGCTCACTGCTAAATCTGACATATTCAGTTTTCCCCTATCTTAGGATAGAGTTACATGACTCAATATTCTTTTTGTAAGAATACAACATGTTAGCATCTATGTTATTGAAACTCTTCTCAGTTAGGAAGTTCACAACTCCAAATTTCTGAACTTCATCAATCTATGTTACTACATTTGCCCACTTTGCCACTTCTTTTTGCCATACTGATATCTAGATATCCAATTCAACAACAGTAGCCATCAGATCAGTATAAACTTCTTGAGTAGAAACAATATATTTCTTACCCAGTTGTACTATATTATCCAACCAATTATCAAATACTCCCGTGATTTTTTTTCCTCTCTGTACTTGGTCTACGAATTGTTGGTCATCTGGTGACCTGAGATTGAATGCCAGAGGTGTTTGGGAAAGTGGTTGCGGATCAGGGCCCCTCACAGCTTCTATATACTCCACCATTAACTATAACTGTGACTTTAACTCTCTTTTGTCTTTTTCATCCTTCCAAGAACAATTTAGCACTCTTTTTGTAGAGGTCATTAAGAGTTTATTGTTTTCCCCTCTATTTGCAGCACCCAGGTTGATCTTCTCTATGATGAAATCTTTGACCTTAGGTTGATCAAATTATTATTATGTCCTAGGTCTTTCTACCTCTGCAACCTATGTATTTGTGTTTGGGTCTACTGACATTTTGGCATTGGTCTTCAACTTTTTGGGATTAGGAGTTGTACCCAGACATTTTCTCAACATATCATCTAGGGGAAGTGATACATGAACCACCTTTTTTTTTCTCACTACCACTTCCAACCATTTCAGAGTGGAACCAAGCATGTCTGTGGTGATAGAAGGTTTAATTGGTTTTGAATGTACCATAGCTAATGTCTTAGAAAAATGTGGTACATCTTCCAAATCAACAATATTATTGAGCTGGGAGTCCATATCCAAACTAAATAATTCAACATCTTGATTAGCCATCTTCTTGCTTGATTCTTCAATGAATCTAGATCAATGATCACTTCTCTATATCGTGGCACTTCTTCCTTGCATTTTGACCATGATCTAGTGACCTTGATTGCATATCCAAACTAAATAATTCAACATCTTGATTAGCCATCTTCTTGCTTGATTCTTCACATGAATCTAGATCAATGATCACTTCTCTATATCGTGGCACTGCTTCCTTTCATTTCTTACCCAGTTGTACTATATTATCCAACCAATTATCAAAGACTCCCATGTTTTTTTTCCTCTCTGTACTTGGTCTAGGAATTGTTGGCCGTCTAGTGACCTGAGATTGAATGCCATGGGTGTTTGGGCAAACGGTTGCGGATCAGGGCCCCTCACAACTTCTATGTACTCCACCATTAACTACAACTATGACTTTAACTCTCTTTTGTCTTTTTCATCCTTCCAAGAACAATTTAGCACTCTTTATGTAGAGGTCATTAAGAGTTTATTATTTTCCCCTCTATTTGCAGCACCCAACATGATCTTCTCTATAATGAAATCTTCGACCTTAGGTTGATAAAATTATTATTATGTCCTAGGTCTTGATACCTCTGCAAACTATGTATTTGTGTTTGGGTCTACTGACATTTTGGCATTAGTCTTCAACTTTTTGGGATTAGGAGTCATACCCAGACATTTTCTCAACATATCATCTAGGGGAAGTGATACATGAACCACCTTTTTTCTCACTACCACTTCCAACCATTTTAGAGTGGAACCAAGCATGTCTGAGGTGACAGAAGGTTTAATTGGTTTTGAATGTACCATAGCTAATGTCTTAGAAAAATGTGGTACATCTTCCAAATCAACAATATTATTGAGTTGGGAGTCCATATCCAAACTGAATAATTCAACATCTTGATTAGCCATCTTCTTGCTTGATTCTTCACATGAATCTAGATCAATGATCACTTCTCTATATCGTGGCACTTCTTCCTTGCATTTTGACCATGATCTAGTGACCCTGACAAAGGCAACAGATGGTAAGAGGTCACTAAGTTCTTTGACGGCTGTGAATTTATCAATTTTAAGTTTAGGACTACCTGCATCACAATTTTTAACATTTTCATTAGAACTAGAGGAATGAACTTTAGTTTTCCTAGAAACCCTAACATATTTTTTCTAGGTTTCTTTTCCAATATTCTTATTTGGTCATTTCTCTAGAATACCACTTTTCCTCACTTTTTGTTCTTTAATCTATTTCTCTATTCTCTTAGTCACTAGGAATGATTTCAATTCTAAATCTTCAGTTTCTGTTAAGGCCCAATCAATTTTAAAAAATAGAAGAGTTTTAACTTCTTCATACAAAGGATCTACCACAGAATCATCGTCATCTTAAATACCTTCAATATTCATCTTTAGGCCCAGGATAACAATCTATTGCAGATAAAATATTCTCCACAGCCTCTTTAGAACCTCATTCTCATCATTGTAGTATTCCTAGTAATCTTCAAGATGGGGTAATGGTAAGAAATCTGGTTTCATCATCAAATGATTTCTGGAAAAGCCTTTGTTGTCAAAGTTTGGTCTTCCTTTATAGAACTGGAAATTGAATTTTAACAATTTTGTTTCTAAATTAAGGGCATCACAGACAATTTTGCATTCACACACACCAATCTCAATAGAAAAACTTGTACCCAACCATGGTTTAGGTGAATACTGCTTACTCACATGGGCCACTTGCATACATAATTCTACAAATAGGAATTAGTCCAATGCATATCTTGGCAGTTTTATGGGATGTCTATCAAATCCTCCCACACTAAGCTAAGTAAATCTTGAAAATTATTTGGATAAAGAAGTACATCCATTCCTTGAAATGATAAGCATGATCAGTCCCCTTTACTCTTTGAAGTAATTCCACCAAATGTCTAAAGTGCAGCTTAAGATGCTCTCTAGTGAGCAGTTTAGGTAACCTTGTCCCTCCTTTTTGGGATTTGATGTCTTTAACTAGACGCCTTGAAGGATTATTTGGATAAATAAGTACATCCATTACTTGAAATGATAAGCATGATCAGTCCCCTTTACTCTTTGAAGTAATGCCACCAAATCTGTAATGTGCAGCTTAAGATGCTCTCTAGTGAGAAGTTTAGGTAACCTTGTCCCTCCTTTTTGGGCTTTGAGTAATCAATGCTTAGCAATAACATTCCTATAAATTGGGGTTTTCTCTGAGAACATGGATCAGGGTAAAGATACCATAAAATCAGAGTAAGCTTCACTCTTCGGGAGATTTAGGGCCAAAGTTATCATCTCTCTATTTATGGAAAATAACACTCCATCATTGGCATCTCTGATACATCTATTCTTTAAATCATATTTATTAATACATTCAGCAACAAGCTCAAGGCATAAAATAGTCGAAGAAAATGCATCGGCTTCAACAATGCCACTATCGACAATTTTACTCTTGATTGAGTCACTTGCTAAGTTTTTACTTCTTTCTAAAAAATGTACCAAGTCATACTGAATCCTAGAGGTATCACCGCGTTTATGAGAATAACAAATTAAACTATGAGCATTTTCAAAGACCAGGAATGTTGTTGTCATAGCTAACTAACCCACTGAGACCTTTAGCCAGCAATTTAGAATTCACAATATTTCAGAAAAATCACTAGCGGAGAGTAATCAGAACTCACCTTCAAACTGAGAAATCACCTATAGCTTTCCTCCAATTCTATGTTTTTCCTATGCTCCACCTCTTCTTAAATAAAAATGATGATTTTTTTATAATAAGACATCACTTTAAAAGGGAAATCAATCATGATATCAATTGGGGTTGAAGTATTAAAGATCTTAACATTCTTCTGGCCTCTAATTAACATGGTGCATGATGGATCTTCCAGGGTCACTAAAATCTCTCCTCCTCTGTCTGAATCAGACTCATATTCAAGGTAGAGAGCTACAGAGTCGCCATGTTCACCTGGAGTTATCTTGATAATCGAAACTTTTCCCAACATATCAATCGTGTTGTTCATTTGAGCGTGTCGGGTCATATCAGGACATGTGTCTCCATCATGGTTAGTGGTAAGATGGAATGCACACATATTACTTTTGCCTAGGGGTGGTTCAATTTCTAATCTGTATTGTAACGGGGGAGGCTGAAGAGTCTTTTTGGGATTATTTTGATAACCAAATTATCTTCTATTTAGGTCTTGATATGGTTGAGGATAAGACGAGGGCACCTTAGGCAGTTCCGTTTTTAAGGCTATCATATCCTTAACAAGTTTTTGCACCATAGGGTCTAAGGAGGTTGATGCTTGGGCATTAAGGCTTTGAAATTCCTTTCTCCATTTTCCTGTTGTTATGAGATCATCCTCTAATTCTATTGTTTGAGCTTGAGCAACATTCAATTCAACTCGTCTAGATATCCTTAGATGGAAACAAATATAAGGAGGCATGACATTAAGAAAGGATCACTTTTGATTTTCAGCTCTAGGGCCTTGATGACTCTAGAATATTATGAGCAATATTGTTAAATTTAGCCACAAACTCCCTCATGGGTTCATGGATTTCTTTCTTTATTTGGGTTAACTGTACCAAAAGGGTGTGTTCATCATCAACACTTTTGAACTTATTTTCAAAGGTTGTTCTCATTGTAACCCAACTTGTTATAGATCCTGTCGGGAGATGGGAAAACAGATCTGGTGCACTTTCTAATAAAGTTTGTACGAAAATCTGAACAGCTACGTCCTCATCTTACGTCCTCATCTTGCACTTCTAGGATATCAGTTGCCACATTGAAGAAATTTAATTGTTCTTCCACATAAATCTTATCATCACTAGTGAATTTGGGTAGGATATCTCTAGTTCCCTTTGGTAAGGCATTATGGGCCGCCAAGTTCAAATGTCCTACTGTTGCACCCCAAGGCTGAGTTTGAGCCATTAGATTAATCAAGGGTGGTAAATTTATGTTAAGTGGGGTAAGATGAATAGATACCAGTATTAGGGTTCTAGATAACACTAGATCTTGGTAGTATGATGAGGTAGTAGCCTTAGTAGGTGGTGTTGATTGGGTTCTTTACCTTCTAGACTGTACAAAATTAGGTGAGGTAGTCAATCTTTTTAGAACTTCTAGGTTAGGGTCTATGAAGCCTTGTTTTTCCTGGGATCTCGTAAATCTTCCAAACTCCAGTCTTCTATTATGACAAGCCTCCTTTGATACTCTTAATTTTTTCTTTGATTCAATTGATCTTGAAGGTGTCCCAAGTTTTTTCTATTTCCCCTGTGAATAACCATAATTCTTTCATTATATATATATATATATATAATTATTTATTTATTTATTTATTTATTTATCTGATGTGCTATCAGAATCAAAATCTCCAACCCTTTTCTCTCATTAAAATCAAGCATTTATAGTCTTTACAAAAAGATAACCAGAGTTTTTCAAAAACTAACTTTTTAACTTACTAAACAAAGCAAGAGTTTAAAGCTATAAAACCCTTAACTTCCTATAGAACTACCCTCCTTCCATTGTATATAAAAAAAACCTAATTTTATTTCCCAATCTTCAAGATGTTACGTCTCCAGATTGTACGGAGGATGTATGTTGTGTTGGAGGCATCTGAGTAGTTTTCCACTTCTTGTATAATCCAACAAAATCTTAAACGGTTGGAAGATTAGGAATGCTAACACACATCACCCTTTGCTTCCACATGTCTCTTTCTCATTTGATATCTTTGACTTTTTCTACTCTATTTGGAAAATTCTCCAAGCATACATAGAGAAAGGCTTCAATTTGCATCATTCTAGACATATGCTCAACTGTCAAATGCTTGTTTTCTCTAACTTTTACAACTTCTTCCTTCAATTTTACAATGGCGGAATCTCCATCTTTTTTAATGATGCCATTGTTATCAAGATACAAAACATGATTGTACCGGAGTTCATCTGTGGGATACATGCTCAATCCTTGCAGCTCATTACTGAATTTAGCATATTCAATTTTCCCATGTCTTAGGATAGAGTTGCCCCACTCAATATTAATTTGCAAGCATACAACATGTTAGCATCTATGTTCTTATAACTCTTCTCAGTTAGGAAGTTCACAACTCTGAATTTCTAAACTTCATCAACCCGTGTTACTACATTTTCCCACTTCGCCACTTCTCTTTACCATGTTGATATCTGGTTATCTAATTGAGCAATAGTAGCCATCAGATCAGTATAAACTTCTTGAGTAGAAACAACATATTTCTTACCCTATTTTACTATATTATCCAACCAATTATCAAAGACTCTCATGATTATTTTTCCTCTTTGTACTTGGTCTAGGAATTTATGCTTGTCTCGTGACCTAGGATTGAACACAATAGGTGTTTGGGCAAGTGATTGTGGATCAGGGCCCCTCATGGCTTCTATGTACCCTGCCATAACCTACAAATGTGACTTTAACTCTCTTTTTTCTTTCTCATCCTTCCAAGAATGATTTATCACTCTTTCTATAGAGGCCAGTAATAGTTTATTATCTGCCCCTCTATTCGCAACACCCAGGTTGATCTTCTCTATGATGAAATCTTTGACCTTAGGTTGATCAACTTCTTCTTCTATCCTAGGTCTTACTACCTCTACAACCCATGTATTTGTGTTTGGTTCTACTGACATTCTAGCATTAGTCTTCAACTTTCAGGGCTTAGGAGTCGTACATAGACATTTTCTCAACATATCATCTAGGGGAAGTCATATAGGAACCACCTTTCTTTCTTGGCTCACTGCCACTTCCAACCATTTTGGACTAGAACCAAGTGTGTTTGTGGTGATAGAAGGTTTAATTGGTTTTGAATGTACCATAGCTAATGTTTTAGAAAAATCTAGTACCTCTTCCAAATCAACAATACTATTGAGTTGGGAGTCCGTATCCAAACTGAAGAATTCAACATCTTGATTAGCCATCTTCTTGCTTGATTCTTAAACTAAATCTAGGTAAATGATCACTTCTCTATCTCGTGACACTGCTTCCTTGTGTTTCGGCCTTGATCTAGTGATCCTAACTAAGGAAAAAGATGGTAAGAGGTCACTAAGTTCTTTAATGGTTGTGAATTTCTTAATTTTAACTTTAGGACTACCTGAATCACAAATTTTAACATTTTCATGAGAACTAGAGGAATGAACTTTAGTTTTTCCAGAAACCCTAACAGATTTATTCTTGATTTCTTTCCCAATATTCTTATCTAGCCCTTTCTCCAAAATACCCCTTTTCCTCACTTTCCATTCTTTAATCCATTTCTCTATTCTCCTAGTCACTAGGAACGATTTTAATTCTAAATCTTCACTTTTTGTTAAGGCCCAATCAATTTCCAGAAATGGCAGAGTTTTAACTTCTCCATACAGAGGATCTACCATAGAATCATTGTCTTCTTCAATACCTTCAATATTCATCTTTAGGCCCACGCTAACAATCTATTGCAGAGAAAATATGCTCCACAGCCTCTTCAAAACCTCATTCTCATCATTTCAATCTTCCTCATAATCTTCAAGATGGGGTAATGGTAAGAAATTTGGTTTCATCATCAAATGATTTTTGGCAAAGCCTTTGTTGTCGAAGTTTGGTCTTCCTTTATAGAATTAGAAATTAAACTTTAACAAGTTTGTTTCTAGATTAAGGGCTTCAGAGACAGTTATGCATTCGCACACACTGAGATCAATAGGGAAAATTGTACCCAACCTTGGTTTAGGTGAATATTTCTTACTCACATGGGCCACTTGCCTAAATAATTCTGCAAATATGAAGCAGTCCAATGCATATATTGGTAGTTTTATGGGATGTCCATCAAATCCTCCCACTCTAAGATAAGTAAATCTTGAAAATTGAGTGTAAAAGCTTCCAAAAATGCTAATCACTTGCATTGCCTTTCCATACAACTATTTGTTTGGAATCCCAACGAGTTCATGGGTCAGTTTTTCAAAAATATATCAATCACCTGCTTTTAATTTTTGAAGCACCTTCTTTGCAAATATGGATAGTATTGATAAATGTGAATTCCTTCAGCAAATGGTTCATGATACAGACCTTTCCATTCTCTGGTATAGGCTAAATAGTAAAATAAATATGAAGAGATATAAAAACCTCTACGCCCAAAAAACCATTATATAGTTGTTCATGCATTTCTTCAGCTATGATTTCTCCCCAGTCAAGAAACTAGACGCCTTGAAGGATTATTTGGATAAAGAAGTACATCCTTTCCTTGAAATGATAAGCATGATCATCCCCCTTTACTCTTTGAAGTAACGCCACCAAATCTCTAATTTGCGGCTTAAGATGTTCTCTTGTGAGTATTTTAGGTAACCTTGACCCTCCTTTTTGGGCTTTGAGTAACCAACTCTTAGAAATAACATTCCTATAATTGGGGCTTTCCGTGAGAACATTGACCAAGATAAAGATACCGTAAAATCAGAGTAAGAATCTCTCTCTAGGAGCTTTAGGGACAAAGTTATCATCTCTCTGTTTATGGACAATATCACTCCTTCATTGGCATCTTTGATAAACCTATTCTCATCATCATATTTATTAATACATTCAGTAATAAGCTTAGGGCATAAAATAGTCAGAGGAAAGGCATCGGCTTCAACAATGCTACTATCGACAATTTTACTCATGATTGAGTCACTTACTAAGTTTTTACTTCTTTCTACAAAATCTTCCAAGTCATACTGAATCCAGGAGGTATCACCACGTTCAGGAGTAGAACAAATTAAACTATGAGCATTTTCAAAGACCTAGAATGCTATCGTCGTAGCTAACTAACCCATTGAGACCTTTAGCCAACAATTTTGAATTCACAAGATTGCAAAATAAACACTAGCGGAGAATAATCAAAAATCACCTTCAAACTAAGAAATCACCTATAGCTTTCCTAAAATTCTATGTTTGTCGTGTGCTCCGCCTCTTCTTAAACAAAAATGATTATTATTTTATAAGAATGTCACTTTAAAAAGGCAATCAATCGTGATATAAGGAGCAAAATATTGGTCTCAATCTTTCACTTGTGTCGCAATAGAATCCATGTAGGTTTCCTAATTATGTCACTATTAATGACCCATAATTGCATTCATGCATCCATATATTTTCATCATTTCACCACTTTTCTCAGGAAAGTCAAGAAACTTTAATGGCAAAATGTCAAGAAAACATGCCACTGATGAATTATCACTTTCTATTGTTAGGTGACTTGAACATATTTAATATGAATAAAAAATTCCATCTTTGTCAAACACAATTCCATTTCCATTAGGCAAAAATATCTTCATAGTAGACCATGAGAATTTTAACTCCCAAACAGACCCGGGGAAAAAATTGATTAAAATGGGAAAACAACATGTGAACTAATTGAACCAGTTCAACGGGTTCAATCGGTTCAATCAGCTCAAAGACTTGTCAAAATTTGACCGCTTCAACATGAAAACATGGAAAGCGAAAGTGTTGATATACATACGACTTATTTAACTTGCTGAACTAATTGAAATTTTTGAACTAGTCTGCGGGGTTCAGTAGATTCAATTGGTTCAAAGACTAACATCTGACTTTGCTTTGTTTTGAATACAATTATGATAAGAAAGATGATGCTTCAAATTAAGGGAAAATTATTTTACTAAAACTCAAGCTGACACTAAAATAAATGGTGATCTAAGGGCTGAGTTAACATCGACTCTAACTGGGGACTGCCTTTTGGACAAAAAGGTAGAGAAATCAGAATCTCTGGCTAATTAAATGATAACGTCTAAAGAGAAAGGGTGAGACACACCAAAAACAACAGAAACATAAGCACAAAAAAACCAATATTATGTACAAATGGAAGAGGAAAAAACCCCTTCCTATCAGAATAATTTGATCAACTTCAAATCTTGTTGATTATAGGACAAGGAGAGAACTAGTCCATCATGATAAGCCAATTTGAAAGTATTAGGACCCAATACCTGAGTAATGATGTATAGACCTTTCTAGAGTGATTTAAACTTTCTATGTGCACCTTTAGGCTCTTTTCTCTTATCCCATAATATAACCTCATCTCCTTCCAATAATTTACGAGGCCTTGCCTTTCTATCAAAGGTCTCCTTGACCCAGTTCTAGTGAGCAGTTATTCTATCTACTATTTTATTTCTCTCTTCTTCTAGCTTGGATAGGTACATGATTCATTTCTCTAAGGGGCTTTAGAAATACTGATCTTCTACCACCCTTCATAGCTTTAAAGCAGCAAGTTCAAGAGGTAATGAGAGTTGAGCATCTACACCATATACCAATTCATACGGAGCCATGCCTATTGCTCTCTTGGGGGTAATCTTGTCAATTCATAAGGCTTCGTAAAGTTTCTTGTGCCAATCTTTTTTATTTTCACCAACGAGCTTCCTCATGATAGAGACAAGGTTTTTATTGGTTAATTTTGTTTGCTCGTTTCCTTGAGGATAATAATTAGATGAATGTGATGGGGCCATGCCATGATCATAGAAGAACATTGTCAATTCATGAGATGAAAAATAAGTAGCGTTGTCAGCTATAATTTTCAATGGTACCCAAAATGTATTATTATATTTTCCATCATGAAACTGCAAACTACTTCAGAGGTGGTACGCTTGGTTGGTATAGCCTCCACCTACTTTGTAAAATACTTTGTCACTGTCAAAACGTAACTGTGCTTGACACAAGAAAAATGTGTGAGGGCCCCTATAAAATATTATCCCCATTGTTTGAATAGATCCTCAATGACTACTGGCCTAAGCGAAAGAGCAGCTAGGTACAGTCTCCCAGTAAACTTTCAACATTTTTCACAACTTGCTACCCACTAATAAGCATTTTTGAACATTCCCAACCAATAGTAGCAATTCCTTAGTATTTTTAATGTTGTTACTAGTGACAAATAATGTCCCCCACAGGCTTCATTATGGAATGTGTTCAAGATTTATTTCTGATGTTGTTTATCTACACAACGTAAGAATGTTCCATCTAGTCCTCTTTTATACAAAACATCCTGCTAAAGTACATATGTTTAAACCTCTAATCTCAAGTTATTTTTTTACTTTGGCGATAAATTCTTGGGACAATCTTTGTATGTCAGATAATATGTCACATCAGTAAACCATGAATCTTGTAAGTTGATAAATAGGACTTTCAGTAACTCTTCTGCTTGATTTTTCTTGTTCTCAACAATTAATCTGCATAAACCCTCTCCTTGGACAAGTCTAGTTGGTCAGATATTCAAATCATATTCCTGAATTTTAGCCACCCAGGATGCTCTCATTTTCATCCCCACCTCCTATTGCGTCAAATACTCTTGAAAGTTACATTTGATACAAAGACCGTGGAATGTGAATGGAGGATATAGTATGTGAATTGGTTCACAACTTTTACAACTTTGAAGGCCTAGTTTTCTGTTAAGGAATAGTTCAACTCATGCTTTTTCAATGGTATGCTCATGAAAGATATGGGGGCTTTTGTTCTTATTTCATCCTTATGCAAAAAAATTCTTGACAAGGTGTGCTCTAAGGCATAACAATATATGATAAAGTCCTTTTTGAAACATGGATTAATCAAGGTGGGGGCATGTGCAATGGATTCTTTGATTTTTTTGAATGCTTCTTTCGTTGGCTCATTCCATTTAAAAGGTTTTTTTACTCAACAACCCTACTTTGTGTTTTTTTGTTTCAACAAACTCTAGGACAAAGCGTCAGAGGAAGTTTACCTAATTGAATAAATATTTAACCCCTTTTCTATTTGATGGGAGGCTCAATTATTGAATTGCTTTAACACACTCCAGGTCTATTTTGATGCCTTTTATAGCTACTAGATACCCAAGGATTTTTCCTTCTGCCACTCCAAATACTTAATTCTTGGATTTCAATGAGATTTCGTGCTCACGGCACCTCTGAAGCACAACTTATAATTCTTTCAAGTGATCCCCTCATTTCTTTGAAAAATCTGTCAGGTCATCCAGGTAAATTATAATGATTTTTTTCTATCAAATCTTTGGATGAGTAATTCATAGCCCTCTAAAATGTAGACCCTACATTTATTAACCTGAATGACATATGATTGTAGGCAAAGGTTCCCCAAGGGGTGGTGAAGGATATTTTATGTTGATCCTCTACTACCACATTTATATGGTCATACCTACAAAAATTGTCAAGCATCGACATCATTTCAGAACCAACTACCTTCTAAAGTATATGATCCATCATAGGGAGAGCGAAATTATCCTACAGACTAGCATAATTAAAATTTCATAAATCCACACAAATTCTAATTTTACCAATTTTCTTTCTAACTAGGACTATATTTTCTATCAATATGGAATGATGTATGGGATATATGATCCTTTCCTTTAACATTTTTTCAATTTCTATATAAATTAACTCCACCACCATAGGATTATAATTCCTTAGCTTCTATCTGAACATGGATGAAACAGGTTTTAAAGGAATCTTATGTTGAAACTCTCTATTCCTAAAATCTTTTAGCTCGTCGTACCCCCACGTAAAAACATCTTTATACTCTTTTAATAACCAAAAAAAAATCTTCCTTTTCTCTTGGATTGCAACATTTCCCAACAGATATCCATCTTGGCTTAGACTGGCTACCAATATTAATTTTCTCATGTTTGTTTGGTTTATCTAGAGGTAAGGTATGTGTATTTCTAAAGGCTTCATTCTTTTTGCTGGATAATTTTTCCAAGGAAACCATTCCCTTAGGAATATTATTCCCTTTGAGTTGCATCACACCCTCTGCCAAATCTATGTCAAGATCAAGGAAAAATTCTTTGCAAGGGTTACCTGACCCTTCAAAATAGATCCCATAAAAACCTTCTACTACTTCCAGAAAATATTCAATTTAATGATCATCTTAGAAAACTTGTCAAGACTCCACATTGTTAGGGACACTGGGTCTATAGATTAGTTATATTCAGTAGGTATCAGATTTGAATTCTGGGTGTGGGAGAAGAAAAGAGGTCGATACCACCAAGGAATTTGCTTTGGAATTTTGAATCCTAGGTATAGCTTCTATAGAGAAAGAATCAAAACATTCATTTCATCCCACACTCAATTTCTGTAATGCCTCAACTTTTCATTCTTGACAGTGAAAATACCTCTAACTTGTTTAGCAATAAGTTCAACATCTCCCTTTGCCTTTAGAATTTTCACCTTTCTCCTTTCTGCTTCTTGCAGACATAATAACAAATCCTCATATTCCATGGTGTTTTTGGTATTCTTAAATTCCAATTTAAAGTAAAAAGGAAACAATTCACCTTGAGGCAATATTAAAACTACTCCAGCTCTTGAATCGGTTGAGGAACAACTACTGTCAAATTCTAAAGTCCATAGTTCTTGATTTTGTGGTAATTCTACAACAACTGGATCCTCGTCTTGTTCATAGAAAAAGAAATAATTTCCAAAATCATATTCCTCATACAGAATTTGGGCTTTTGGGTTGTCTGATGGGAACATCATAAATTTGCATTTAGATTCTCGCTCCAGTTTCACTTTTTGGTTCCCGATTGGAATTATAGCTTCAGACCAATCCATTTTGATTTCCCCTCCCAGGTCCTTGCAAAAATTTTGGTTGACCATCATGTCATAGCTAGGTGGGATGTCTACAACTAGAATTGTTAATTTCATCCTCCTATCTGGGTGAGCTGCTAAAACCACTTGTGCATCTTTAATATGGCCCGGTAGGGGTACCTACTTCCCATACATAGACTAACATCTTGAAAAAGTTTTGGTTAGGTACAACCCTAATTCTTTAGCTACTGATGAGGGCATAATATTATCTGAACCTTCGAAGTCTATGATGCAATAACTCAGGGCCATTCAAAAATAAGGAGATGTAAAATGGATCAGGATTTTTCTGATAAGACAAGGAGGATAAATTTAATGCATTTTTGGGCTTATCAACTTCTGGGATAGACTCTTCAGAGGGGGTGGAAAATAGTTGAGAAATGGGGGAATCATTATTTAAAGGTTGTTGAGAAGGGTTATGCGTTTGAGGCTTATCACCAAAGACGTATTTGAAAAACTTGTCCAATTCCTTGGGGTTTAGTCTTAAATATTCTGCAAGAAAATTTTAAAAATGTGTAGACTTACAAAATTATAATATGTCAAATGAGGATTCAAGATCGAGTTTTGAAAGGATTTTCACCTCGGCAGTATTTGAACATGTTGAACCTGCTATACTTCTTGAACCAATTGATCTAAATTGTGATGTTTGAACAAATGGTTCCTTGTTTTTAGTAGGATTATCGGTTGGGGTTGAATTATTAAAGATCTTAACATTCTTCTGGCCTCCAATTAACACTGTGCATGATGAATCTTCCAAAGTCGCTAAAATCTTTCCTCCTCTTTCTGAATCAGACTCATATTCAAGGTAGAGAGCTATAGAGTCCCCATGTTCACCTGGAGTTATCTCAATAATCAAAACTTATCCTAACATATCAATCATGTTGTTCATTTGAGTGTGTCTGGTCATATCAGGACATGTGTCTCCATCATGGTTAGTGCTAAGATGGAATGCACACATATTACTTTTTCCCATGGGTGGTTCAATTTCTAATCTCTATTGTAATGGGGGAGGCTAAATAGTCTTTTCAGGATTATTTTTATAACTAGGTTGTCTTCTATTTATGTCTTGGTATGGTTGAGGATAAGACGAGACCACCTTAGGCAGTTTCCTTTTTAAGGCTATCATATCCTCAAAAATTCTCTGCACCACAGTGTCTTAGGAGGTTGATGCTTTGGCATTAGGGCTTTGAAATTCCCTTCTCCATTTTCCTATTGCTATGAGATCATCCTATAATTCTATTGTTTGAGCTTGAGCAACATTCAAGTCAGCTGGTCGAGATATCCTTAGATGGAAACAAATATCAGGAGGCATGACATTAAGAAAGGATCACTTTTGATTTTCAGCTCTGGGCCTTGAGCCACTATAATATTATGAATGATCCTGTTAAATTTAGCCACAAACTCCCTCATGGGTTCGTGAATTTCTTTCTTTAGTTGGGTTAACTGTACCAAAAGGGTGCATTCATCATCAGCGCTTTTGAACTTATTTTCAAAGGTTATTCTCATTGTAACCTAGCTTGTTATAGATCCTATCAGGAGATGGGAAAACCAATCTAGTGCACTTTCTGATAAAGTTTGTACAAAAATTTGGACAACTACATCCTCATCTTGCACTGCTAGGATGTCAGTTGCCACATTGAAGATAATTAAGTGTTCTTCCACATAAATCATCCCATCAACATTGAATTTGGGTAGGATTTCTATGGTTCCCTTTGCTAAGGTATTATGGGCCGCTAAGTTCAAAGGTCCTATTGCTACTCCCCAAGGCTAAGCTTGAGCAATTAGATTAATCAAGGGTGGTAAATTTATATTAACTGGGACAGGATGAACATATACCAGTATTAGGGTTCCAGATAATACTAGAGCTTGGTAGGATGATGAGATAGTAGCCTTAGTAGTTGGTGGTGATTAGGTTCTTGACCTTCTAGACTGTGAAAAATTAGGCAAGGTAGTCAATCTTTGTAGAACTTCTAGGTCAGGGTCTACGAAGCCTTGTTTTGCCTGGGATCTTGTAAATCTTCCAAACTCCAGTCTTATATTATGACAAACCTACTTTGATACTCTTAATTTTGTCTTTGATTCAATTGATCTTGAATGTGTCCCAAGTTTTTTTCTATTTCTCCTAGGAATAACCACAATTCTTTCAATAACTACCACGTTATGTTCAATAACTCTTCCTCTTCTTCTAAAACATGATTAACTTGGTGGTATTGTTGAGAACTATGTCTGCACTTCCAAGCCAATGTGTTTAAATCAAAGATAAGATCTTCATGGGTGGCTTGGAAACCTAGGTTAGGTTGCAGGAATGGGAACAAATTTTCATGTGGTAAGACCATTTTTTCATCGTACAATACTCATCTCTATATTTGGATTGTTTGTTCCCCAACTTAGTCACCAAAATTTGTTGGCTAACAAATTAGTCTTTCCTAATATAAATATATTGCATCACTAATTGTAGCAACATTTGGATAATCCAAAATGATTTCCCTCTGAATTTTTGAAAGGTATATCCCCCTTTGTATGATTTTCAATAAATTGAAATTTCCATAAACATTCTCATTTTACTTTTAACCCGAAAGCATAAGGCATATATCATTCATTGCATCAACATGTAATGAACGGAATTACAGAAGTCCAAAAACTTCACTTCACCAAGACTCAAAGATCTTTCGTAACAAAATAAGTGTTTGATTAACTATTTAAACAATTCTTTCTCACTACATACTATTCTTATCGAGTTTAATTAAAATATTATCTGAAAGAAGACAACTCACAATTTTAACCAAAACCAAATTCACAAAGAAATTCAACTCTGATAACTTTGGACACAAAGATTCAAAACCAATTGTGACATGTTTTTATCATTCATTCAAAGATGAAAAATATCTTTTGAAACATTCACATAAAAAATATGTATATCAGATGTGGTATTAGTATCAAAATCTCCAACCCTTTTCCCTCCTTAAAATTGAGCATTTATAGTCTTTACAAAAAGAAAACCAGAGTTTTATAAAAACTAAATTTTTAACTTACTACAACAAAGTAAGAGTTTAAAGCTATAAAACCCTTAACCGCCTATAGAACTACCCTCCTTCCACTATTTATTAAAAAAAACTAAATTTATCTCCAGTCTTCACGATGGGGCATCTCTGGATTGTGTGGAGGATGTATATTGTGTTGGAGGCGTCTGAGCGGTTTTCCACTTCTTGTATAATCCAACAAACTCTTGCAAAGTCGGAAGATTAGGAATGCTAACATGCATCACCCTTTTCCTCCATGTGTCTCTTTCTCATTTGATGTCTTTAACTTTGTCTGCGTTGTTCGGAAAATTCCCCAAGCATACGCACATAAAGGCTTCAAATTGCATCATTGTGGACATATTCTCAACTGTCAAATGCTTGTTTCCTCTAACTTTTGCAACTTGTTCCTTCAATTTTACAAGGGCAGATTCTCCATATTTTTTACTGACATCATTTTCATCGAGATACAAAACATGATTTCACTAGAGTTCATTGTGAGAGACGCGCTCAATCCTTGCAGCTCATTACTGAATTTAACTTATTCAGTTTTCCCCTGTCTTAGGATAGAGTTGTTCCACTCAATAATAATTTTGAAATCATACAACATGTTAGCATCTATGTTCTTGGAACTCTTCTCATTTAGGAAGTTTGCAACTCTAATTTCTAAACTTCATCAATCTATGTTACTACATTTACCCACTTTGCCACTTCTTTTTCCCATACTGATATGTGGGTATCTAATTCAACAACAGTAACCATCATATCAATATAAACTTCCTGAGTAGAAACAACATATTTCTTAGACTATTTTACTATATTATCCAACCAATTATCAAAGACTCCCATGATTGATTTTCCTCTTTATACTTGGTCTAGGAATTTATGGTTGTCTCGTGACCTGGGATTGAACACCAGAGGTGTTTGGGAAAGCGGTTGTGGATCAAGGTCCCTCATGGCTTCTATGTACTCCGCCATAAGATAAAACTGTGACTTTAACTCTCTTTTGTCTTTCTCGTCCTTCTAAGAGTGATTTATCACTCTTTCTATAGAGGCCAGTAAGAGTTTATTGTCTACCCCTCTATTCATAACACCTAGTTTTATCTTCTCTATGATGAAATCTTTGACCTTAGGTTGATCAACTTCTTCTTCTAACCTAGGTCTTTCTACCTCTGCAACCCATGTATTTTTGTTTGGGCCTACCGATATTCTTGCATTAGTCTTCAAATTTCTAGGCTTAGGAGTCGTACCCAGACATTTGCTCAACATATCATCTAGGAGAAGTGATACATGAACTATCTTTCATTTCTGGCTCACTACCACTTCCAACCGTTTTGAAGTGGAACCAGGTGTGTTTGTTGTGATGGAAGGTTAAATTGGTTTTGAATGTACCATAGCTAACATTTTATAAAAATATGGTACCTCTTCCAAATCAACAATATTATTAGCTGGGAGTCCATATCCAAACTAAAGAATTTAACATCTTGATTAGCCATCTTCTTCCTTTATTCTTCGCCTGAATCTAGATAAATGATCACTTCTCTATCTTGTGGCACTACTTCCTTGTGTTTGGACCTTGATCTAGTGACCCTGACAAAGGAAACAGATGGTAAGAGGTCACTAAGTTCTTTGACGGCTATGAATTTCTTAATTTCAACTTTAGGACAACCTGCATCACAAATTTTAACATTTTCATTAGAAATAGAGGAATGAACTTTAGTTTTTCCAGAAACCCTAACAAACTTCTTCTTGATTTCTTTCCCAATATTCTTATCTAGCCCTTTCTCCATAATACCTCTTTTCCTCTCTTTCTATTCTTTAATCCATTTCTCTATTCTCCTAGTCACTAGGAATGATTTTATTTCTAAATCTTCACTTTCAGTTAAGGCCTAATCAATTTCCAGAAATGGAAGAGTTTTAACTTTTCCATCAGAGGATCTACCACATAATCATTGTCATCTTCAATACCTTCAATATTCATGTTTAGGTCCAAGATAAATATCTATTACAAATAAAATATGCTCCACAACCTCTTTAGAACCTCATTCTCATCATTGCAGTCTTCTCAGTAATCTTCAAGATGGGGTAATGGTAAGAAATTTGGTTTCATCATCAAATGATTCCTGGAAAAGCCTTTGTTGTCAAAGTTTGGTCTTCCTTTATAGAATTGGAAATTGAACTTTAACAAGTTTGTTTCTAGATTAAGGGCATCAGAGACAATTATGCATTCACACACATTGAGCTCAATAAGGAAACTTGTACCCAACCCTAGTTTAGGTGAATACTGCTTACTCATATGGGCCACTTGCCTACATAATTCTACAAATATGAAGCAAACCAATGCATATCTTGGGAGTTTTATGGGATGTCCATCAAATCCTCCCACTCTAAGATAAGTAAATATTGAAAATTGAGTGTAAAAGCTCCCAAAAATGCTACTCAATTCCATTGCTTTTCCAGACAACCATTTGTTTGGAATCCTAGCGAGTTCATGGGTCAGTTTTCCCAAAATGATATCAATCGCCTACTTTTAATTTTTGAAGCACCTTCTTCTTTGCAAATACGGATAGTACTCATAAATGTGAATTCCTTCAACAAATGGTTCATGATACAAACCCTTCCATTCTCTGGTATAGGCTAAACAGTAAAATAAATATAAAGACATAAAAACCTTTGTGCCCAAAACAACCATTATATAATTGTTCATGCATTTCTTCAGCTATGATTTCTCCCCTATCAAGAAACTAGATGCCTTGAAAGATTATTTGGATAAAGAAGTAGAAGTACATCCATTCCTTGAAATGATAAGCATGATAAACCCCCTTTACTCTTTCAATTAACTCCACCAAATCTCTAATGTGCGGCTTAAGATGCTCTCTAGTGAGCGGTTTAGGTAACCTTGACCCTCCTTTTTCGGCTTTGAGTAAGCGATGCTTAACAATAAAATTCCTATAAACTGGGGCTTTCTTTGAGAACATGGACCAGGATAAAGATACCGTAAAATCAGAGTAAGCTTCTCTCTCTGGGAGCTTTAGGGCCAAAGTTATCATCTCTTTGTTTATGGAAAATAGCACTCTGTCATTGGAATCTCGAATACACCTATTCTCGGCATCATATTTATTAATACATTCAACAATAAACTTAGGGCATAAAAAAGTTAGAGGAAAGGAAACGGCTTCAACAATGCTACTATCGACAATTTTACTCATGATTAAGTCACTTCTTAAGTTTTTACTTCTTTCTACAAAATCTTCCAAGTCATACTGAATCCAGGAGGTATCACCACGTTCAAGAGTAGAACAAATTAAACTATGAGCATTTTCAAAGACCTGGAATGTTGTCGTCATAGCTAACTAACCCACTGAGACCTTTAGCCAGCAATTCTGAATTCACAAGATTGCAGAAAAATCACTAGCAGAGAGTAATCAAAACTCACCTTCAAACTGAGAAATCATCTATAGCTTTCTTGAAATTCTATGTTTGTCCTATGTTCCGCCTCTTCTTAAAGAAAAATGATGATTATTTTATAAGAATGACACTTTAAAAAGGAAATCAATCATGATATAAGGAGCGAAAAATTTGTCTCAATCTTTCACTTGTGTCGCAATAGAATTCATGTAGGTTTCCTAATTAAGTCTTTATTAATGACCCGTCATTTCATTCATGTATCCATGTCTTTTCATCATTACACCATTTTTCTCAGGAAAGTCAAGAAGCTTTAATGGAAAAATGGTAGGAAAAATATGTCACTAGTGAATTATCACTTTCTACAGTTAGGTGACTTGAACTAATTTAAAATGAATAAATGATTCCATCTTTGTTGAACACAGTTCCATTTCCATTAGGTAAACAATACCTTCAGAGAAGACCATGAAAATTTTAACTCCCAAACAGACCTGGGGAGAAAACTGATTAAAACAGAAAAACAATGTGTGAACCGATTGAACTCATTGAACTGATTGAACCAGTTCAACGGGTTCAATCGGTTCAAAGACTTGTTAGAAGTTGACCACTTAAACACGAAAACATAGAAAGCGTTGATATACATACAACTTATTTAACTTATTTAACTAATTGAACTAGTTCATGGGGTTTAGTGGGTTCAATTGGTTCAAAGACTAACATCTAACTTTGCTTCATTTTAAATACAATTATGATAAGAAAGATGATGCTTCAAATTAAGGGAATATTATTTCACTAAAACTCGAGCCAACACTACAAATAAATGGAAATCTAAGGGTTGAGTTACAAAAATGAAATTTAGAACACAAGGAGCCTAACCAAATTGACTCTATTGAATCTCTATTTCCTTCTTCACTTCTTTCTCCAATACAAATAGGTGGATCATCAAATCTTCAAGATGATGATTGGGGAACCTTAGATTTCACACCAATATTACATAGCAAGAGTAAGACCCTTGAATTTGAGAGTCTAACAACTCAATTTGATGAATGTATGGATATTGATTTGTCCTCTTTATATTTTAGTCTCATTCCACCTAAAAGAGACTCTTCTATTACTGATACATCAAACCTTCCTTATGGGAATTATTGTTCACAAGAAACTTTAGGTTTCCAACCTTCTCATTTTCCCAATTAATCTATACATTCTTCTCCTAATTTCTCCTAACAACAAGAACCTATTTTTTTTGAGATTCTTAAGGCCAACTTAATCTCTTCCTTTGAAAAACAAGTGCAAAAATAGAAAACATAAACAAGACAAATCTTCCATTTGTATGTTTTATCAAATTCATG
>MU223280.1:3128531-3148690 GCA_018584345.1 Thuja plicata | reverse complement strand
CATTTATTCTAACAATTGGTATCAGAGCTTGTGTGCTTAGAAGGAAGGTTTCAAGACCTAAGCAAAAGATCACAAGATGAGCAAACAAGATGTGCCCAAGTTGAACAAAGACAACTTTGCATCATGGAAAAGCAGACTAAGACTCCACCTATCAGGTATTGGAAATGATGTTGTTCAATACTTAGATATTGAATTTTTGTTGCCTACAGGACCTCACACACTTGATAAATTAAGAGAAAAACATGAGCGTAATTGCATGATGATAGAGCTTGCTTCCTCACTCTCTGATGCTGAGTTTGAAGATGTCAAAACCTGCACCTTTGCAAAGAAAATGTGGGATAAATTGAAGATGGTATATGGAGGAGATGCTAATGTACTAAGAGCTAAGGCAAAAATCCTAAGAGGGAGGTTTGATAACCTAAGGATGAAAGAAGCAGAAAATATCACTTAGTATAGTTGTAGAGTAAAAGAGATAGTCAATGCTATCCGAGGAGTTGGAGGTATACTTGAAGAAGAAACAGTGGTAAGTAAAATCCTAAGAACCTTACTACCTGTATATGCTATTAGAGTATCTGTTATACAAGAAATGGGAGCAGTTTCAAACAATAATGTTACTCTAGATAGTCTGATTGGTAGACTGAATTCATTTGAGATGAATAACTTTGATAACAGTGCCATACCATCTATAAAGTCTGCATTCAAATCTTCTTTGAAAATAAGTAAGTCAATTCATAAACACACTATGAGGAATGATAGTGAAAGTGATAGTGATGACCAAGGACTTGATGATATTGAAGCACTAATGGAAAGAATATTGCAGAGAGGCAAAGGTAGATACAGGTAAATTACCACTTGTATGTTTTAATTGTAAAGAGATAGGACACTTTGCTGCTAGATGTCCCAACAGAAGAAAAGATGATAGAAGTAATGATAGACCACATGAAAAGAAGTTTGACAGAGATGATGACCGAGATTACCGAAGCAACTGACAATCTGACAGAAGAGATATCTGAGACTACAAGGACAAAGGGAAGAAATGTTGTTACCTTGCTGAGAACAAAGCTAGAGATGCTGACACTGAATCTAATGAAGACATTAAGATGGTATTTGTATCCATGAAGGATGATTCAGATGAAGAAGAAAGGTATGTTGAGACTACACTCACATCTAAGGTTAGTAAGAATGATGTCTGGATTATAGATAGTGGCTACACTCACCACATGATCAGTGATAAACAAAATTTTGAAACTTTTGAGTACTATAATGGTGGATCAGTAAGAATGGGTAATGCCACATCTTGTCCAGTTGAAGGTAAGGGAACCATAATGTTGAATAACCTGATCAAATGTGAAAATGCATACTAGGTAAAAGGATTGAATTATAATCTATTGAGTGTTTCACAGCTCAATAACACAAGTCACCGAGTAGCATTTGAGAATAAGAAGGCAAAGATCTTTAATGCATCAGGAAGATTGATCGGAATTGGTGAACAGACAAAAGGTAACCTATTCTATCTTGGTGATATAAACACTACTTTTTTAATAGCTAGAAACGAATACATATGGTTGTGGCATAAGAGATTATGTCATGTGAACTTTGACAACATGATTAAGAAGCAATAAAAGGAAAGTAAGAGGCTTATCAAGCATGTCTAAGCCTAACCATATCATGTGTAAGAATTGTCAAAAAGGTAAGATGACAAAGTCTAGTTTCAAGAGAAAAGCCCATACATCTAATGCTATTCTAGAATTATTCCATACTTATCTATGTGGACCCATGAGAACAAAGAGTTACTATGGTGATAGATATTTCATTCTCTTTGTTGATGATTATTCCAGAATGATGACAGTTATGTTCTTAAAAGAAAAATCAGAAGCATTCAAGATGTTTAAATGGTATAAAGCTATGGTAGAAAACCAAAGTGGTAAGGAATTGAAATTTTTAAGATCAGATAGAGGAGGATAATTTGTTTCTGATGAATTTACTAACTATTGCAATGAGCATGGAATTAAAAGATAGGTTTCTGCACCAAGAACACCACAACAAAATGGGATTGTTGAAAGGAGAAATAGATCCATTGTTGATTGTGCAAGAACACTGATGATAGAGAAAAGCATCACTCAAACATTCTAGAGGGAAGTTGTCAGTACTATTATCTACACATTGAACAGAGTACAATTGAAGAAAAACACCAAGAAGATACCCTATGAGCTATGGTATGGTTACACACCCAAAGTAAGTTCCTTTAGAATTTTTGGTAGTTAATGTTATATTTTGAAAGATGAAACAAATAGAAATATTGACTCCAAAAGTGAAGAAGGTATCTTTCTAGGGTATTCCACCAAGAGCAAGGATTATAAATGTCTTAACAAGTCCTCTAACAAGATCATTGAAAGTAAAAATGTCAGAATAGATGAATATGCAGAGAAAAATGATGAGGAAAGAAAAAAAGAACAAGACTACAATAGGTTTTTTTACACTGAATAACATGACACTCTACCCGAGCAATAGTGTATCGCTCCTGAGAAACAAAACATTGCACCCGAGCATCAGGCTGCAAATACCAAAAATTAGGAAAATACTCAAAATGATGTTCTGAGTAATGGAGATCAAAATGAAGGTCAAGATGATGATCATAATGATGAACACAGAGCTGAACCAAAACTTGCCAAATATTTAAAAAGACATCATCCATAGAATCAGATCATAGGAGACAAAAGGCAGGAATGAGAACAAGAAGTAAGTGACTGAACACTAGATGTTTAATTTGTGATTTTGACCCTAAATATGTTAATACTGCACTTGAAAATGAAGAATGGGTAAGTTCTATGAATGAATAAATAGAATAGATTGAGAAGAACAAGACATGGACACTAGTACCGATACCAAATGACAAGAATGTCATCGGTACCAAATAGATATTCAGAAACAAGCTAAATGAGAATGGAGAAGTCACAAGGAATAAAGCAAGACTAGTATGCAAGGGGTATGCACAAGAAGAAGGTATTGATTATGGAGAAACCTTTGCACCCATTGCTAGACTAGAAGGAGTAAGAATCTTACTTTCTTATGTTGCATTCAAAGGATTCAAGGTATACCAAATGGACGTCAAATCTGCATTCCTAAATGGAGTACTAGAAGAAGAGGTATACATTGAACAACTAGAAGGGTTTGTTGATCCAAACAAGAGAAACATGGTATGTAGACTACACAAAGCCTTGTATGGATTGAAACAAGCACCTAGAGCCTGGTATGAAAGACTTCACTCCTATCTCATAAGCATTGGATTTGTAAGAACGGGTGAAAATATCAATCTATATTTGAAAGAAGATACTGATGATAATATTCTGATTACTGAAATATTTGTTGATGATATCATATTTGGGGGAAATGATATATTATGTAAATCTTTTGCTAATAAAATGAGAAAAGAGTTTAAATGTCTATGTTTGGGGAGATCAAATTCTTTCTTGGTCTACAGATTCTTCAACAAGATGCAGACATGTATATTACACAATCTAAATACATCAAGGAAGTGTTGAAGATATTCAAGATGGAAGATTCCAAACCAGTTGTAATACCTAGGGCTACCGGATGTAAGATGACAAAAGAGGACAAATCAAATGAGGTAAATTAGACCTTCTATAGATCAATGATTGGCAAACTAATGTATGTTGTTCATACTAGACCAGATATAGCAAATGTAGTTGGAATAGTTGCAAGATTCTCTACTAATCCCAAAGAATCACACATGACTGTTGTCAAGAGAATTCTGAGATACCTAAAGAACACCGAGGACTATGGTTATGGTATAAAAGAGAAGGAAAATTTGAGCTTCAGGTATATACAGGTGCTAATTGGGATGGAAACTTAGATGACCGGAAGAGAACAACTAGAGGAGCATTCTTCATGGGTGAAAAACTTGTCACATGGATAAGCAAGAATCAAGGATGCATCTCACAATCTACTGCAAAAGCAGAATATGTGGTTACTGCTGCAAACTGCTCAAATATTGCATGGATCAAATAATTACTGGAAGGTGTGAATATGAAATTTTTTTGACCTGTGATTATCTATTGTGATAATACCAGTGCAATTAACATATCAAAGAATCTAGTCATGCATGCTAAGACTAAGCATAGTGCTATCAAGTATCATTACTTAAGAGAACAAGTGCAAGCAAAAGAAGTGATATTGGAATATGTTCAATCAAAGGAACAATTAGATGACATATTCACAAAGCCATTTCCTAAAGATACATTTGAGTACCTGAGACAGAGACTAGGGGTCCGACCCTTGTCTATCGGTCAGTAAGATGACTAGGAGGCTGCATCAATCTACACAAAATCAGAAGATCATTCATGTTGATCTAAGAAAAGAGATGGTCTGCAAAGATACATCAGTACACAAAAAGGTACATATCTGCACTAAACACCAGAGTCACTATATTGCTGATGGATATGGAAATTCAAGGGGTATATTATAAAAAGGGTGAAAGGATATAACTTTGGAATGATCAATGGTTACTTTGGCATTGTTGTCAAAGGGAGAGATTATCCTAATAATTCAAAGGGAGAGAATATCCTGAGAAGATCTGAAGGAAAGATATTATATATATACATATGAAATATACATCAAAGGGAGAGAAGATATCCAAAGGGAAAGATGTAACCTGTAAGGGAGAGAATATCAAAAGGGAGAGAATATATCTATATTGTTGTCAAAGGAAAAAGAGATGATCAAGAAAAGGTATAGTTAAAGGGAGAGACAACATCAGAGAAAGAATCAAAGGCTGCTACATCTATCCAACGAAGGGATTAAAGATTGAAGAGACCACTCTGCAGGAAACAAATCTAAGCTATATGAGCTTACCGAAAGCCAGACATTTGTATTGGTTATAGAACAATGAGATTGGTAGATTGATGAACTACAACTGATATATTTCATATTATATTAGTAATAATATAGTGTGATAATGTAGTGTGTTTCCATCAATGCCAAAGGGAGAGATTGATGAATCATAACTAATTAAATGTTTGAAGATGTTAAGTTGATGATCACCAAGCTACCAAAAGTTAATGCAAGACATTAAATCAGTTAATGTATTGTATTGTCATTGATGTCAACTTGATATAATCTGATTGGTTATATACAAAGTGCCAAAGACTTCAGAGAACCAGAAAGATAAATTTTATGCTTTTATAATGCGTAAAAGATCAGTATTCACTAAGTGACTACAAACACTGACGGGTAGTGTACCCTGACGGATAGAAAAACCCGAGAAGAAAGTCACAGTGATACCCGAGAAGAAAGTCACAGTGATACCCGAGCATGAAACACGAGAAAGAATTACTGATGAGAAGAATCAACAAGCATTATCAATGAGAAGAATCACAAGAATTACCGACGAGAAGAACTTCATAGTGATGCCCGACGGACAGACAACCCCGATGAAGATGCCCAAGGAGAAATGAAGTGTTGACCGAAGCTAACAAAGAGTTACACACCGAAAAGAACTGAAGTTCATAAATGACAAAAGACTTAGTTGGCAAGAGCTAAATAAGGAGTTAAATGGTTGTTAATATTGTTTTCATCAACAAGTTAAAGCCAGAGATAAGTAAAATATTTAAAGTTGTTTTATTCCAGTTGTCAAAGAGAAATCTACGAGATAAAACTAAAGTAAAGCTTTAAAGCAAGATTGGCTAGAATTGTGGATCACGCCAAGAATAAGAAAGTCAAGAACTGAGAAATGGTGAAATCATGTCTATAAAGAGACAAGCTAGTTCATTATGAATTAGGGGAGTGAATAGAGAAAGAAGATGTTGAAGAGAAACTGATGAAGAACAACTTCATACAGTCCTGATCAATCAAGCTGAGGAAAGAGCTAAAGATTTCTGCAAACACCGATCAATAGAGAAGCACAACATCACCGAGCAGAAAGAAGTGGAGCAAAGGTATTGAAAAGATACATTGATCAGAAAGGTATTATGAGTTTACAATAGATCTGAAAATCTGAAAAGTATAGTTGTATATGTGAACAGATTATTTATTGTTTCAATTTAACCATTGGATCAGAAAGTCTCTTAACCGAGTAGGACTTAACAATCCTTTCTATATTGAGATACATCCCAAGGATTATCAAAAATTTTGGTCATGAAGATAGCATAGAGATTCTAGATACCAATTGACAAACTACACTGGGTTTGGTCATAAAAGGTAGCATAGAGATGCCAGATATCAAGTGACAAACTATTCTATTTAAATCCTCTAACAAGGTCACAACTAACAATGTGTTTGTAACCTTTAACAGGGTTGGATCTTCACTGAGCTCACTTCAGAAGAGTAAAAATTTTGGGTTACCGGTCCCAAGTGGTTTTTCCCTTAACAGGGTTTCCACGTTAAATATCCATGTGCCAATGTGTTTATGAGTCATTACTTTAGTGTTTTTCATTACACATAACTAATATGGATTGATCGATATACACTAATTTATTTACTGCATTTCAGTAAATAAAAGACTGCTAATGGGTAAATAGTAAGAATAAGGTTTAACAGTGAACTCCGAGCACTAGTTATTTGTTGAGATTATTTGAAGGCATTCATCTTGTAGGACTGAAGATAACTAGAGGCTTATAATTATGGTAATAATTTTTTGGGTTAATTTATTAGAATATTTTTGAGGCCACTGATTTTCCCCCCCCCACCCCCCCTCTCAGTTATTCTAACAGGTATCATAGAATCATTTTTGTTACATAAGTTCTAAGAGCATAAATAGAAGGAAAAGTACAGAGCAATCTTTCCTATGTAAGTTGTAAACCCTCATCGAAGGAATGTAGATTCACATCAAGAGCACAAGACAAACAAGAATATACTCTTGTAGGTGGTCGTGACCATAACAGTTTGAAGATGAAGAGAAATAAAACACAAAAGAAGTAAACAAGGCAACAATGAGTCTCTCATGCACTACATGGACCCAGGGAAAAGAGAAAAGAACAAAGAAAAAGGTTATTAACAATCCTCGTACCTATCAAGGGCTAGAAATAAACCAGTTCAAACTCTTGAATGCATGCTTGTCAGTGACCTAGATGCACATGAAATTGCAAAAATCTTTGAGGTTCCAAGGAAAATGGCAAGACCAAACCCTAATAGAGAATGGTGGCAGAGCTCAAGGAAGATTCCAGAAAGTGCAAATGAAATAATAGGCTCCATTTTAGGATTTTTACCCTATTTTACCTTCAATGGTCAAAGGGTCTTAATACACTTGGTATTTTTGTGAGGTTTTTAATCATAATACCTACCTAGGTAGCTAATAGTATATATTTTATATATTATATCTTACTTTTGATTTATATTTAATAGATAGTTCTTACTATCTATTCAAACTAAATTAAGAATGGAATATATATATATATATATATATATATATATATATATAAGTTACCTTAATTTTATCTAATTTAATTAATACTTAGTAAATTTTATGATTTAGCAGATATTATTTATATTAAACAAAAGTGAGGTGTTGTGATTAAAAAGTTTTCTTGCATAAGTATTGTGAGGTATTGAGATATTAAATGCTTAAGTATATGGGAAAATTAAATCTATGAGTTCATTTTAGAAGAGGGGGTTCTTCTTTCTATGACACGTAGAGTTGATTTTATAGTGGATGGTGGCTGGGTTTTTAGACTTGGGGTTCTTATGGGCAATGGAGGAGTTTCTTTTTCTAAGCAATTAGTGGAAAGTTGTGGCCTAATTTTTAGTGGTTTGGCTTCAGTTGGGTACTCCAGTTCATTGGTGTATGCATGGTAGGGGTTTTGAGAGCATAATCATGTAGATATTTTTAGTTTGGACACCTTTTATGCATAATTGTGGCTTGTATCCATGGATAACTTCTATTTTTGGAATTTTGGGAGTGTAGTTCAGTTTGAGTTGTATTTTGCTTGAATATCTTATAAAGTCTAAGCCTTTGTTTTTCTAGGGGTTCATTCTTATTGCCTTATTTTTGAGCTTTTCAAATTAAGGTATTAGTATATTGTTGTTTGATGGTTTGAAGCAAAGTTTCCATGGTTATTAAATATAGATTACAGGTTTCCTTCTCAATTTTGTTGCATTGAAGTGTTCATTTTGGGTATTTTGTAAGATATTATGTTAATTCCTTTATTTTTTCAAGCTTCTTTTAGTATTAAATGCAAGATTTGGGTAACTTATATGCAAGTTTGTGATTGTGTCTCCCATTTGCACACTGGAAATTGAGAAAACATTATTATTTTTCCTTTCAAGGTGTTAAATATTGGGTCTTGTCATAATAATTTCTTTTGCATATGGTATCTAATTGAGGTTGTGAGAAACTTTGTGTCTTTAAGAGGTAATTTTGTGAGGATTTCGATATGCATGTCATATTGTATTCATTTTGTGCATCACCCATTAGCTTTAGTTATTCATTTCACAGGCATATCCTTCTATCCCTTTTCTTGCAATCATTTAGTTTAGGTGAATACCATTAAGGAACTGACCTTTCAATATCAGAGATTCACTGTCACCATAGGATACCCACAGCCTGAGAGTGTTTCCATGTTCCAACAGGATAGCTAGATTCTACATATCGCTATAAGCACAATCTTGATTGACAATAGAGACATTTTTGGCTAAGGTCTCCTCTACTAGTTTATTTGGAGTTTTATTTTAGTTATTTTTGTATCTTTTGTCTTTGCTTTTGCTTTTTTATTTTTTATTTTTTTCTTTTTTTGGTGTGCACTTGTGCATGGATGTGGAGTTAAGATCCTTGGTTTGGGGCTTACATCCTTAAACTTAGCGTTGTCTTATCTCTTTGCAATTTGTCTATTGTCATCTCTCTCTTTCATCTCTTTCTTTCTTATTTATCTTCCTTTACCGTGAGCATGAGCTTGTCTCATAATCCTGCTAAAGTGGGGGATAAATGTACCATCCTCAAAATTAAGCACTTCATTTGTGCTCATTTTGGGACTATTTTTAGCCCACTTTAGTGTGTTCCCTATGGTAGGACCTCATATTGCACTTAAATGCATACTTAATTCAAATATAGGTCCTCCTCCTTCAATCTTGCTTGAACTCGAAGTTGGCTCTCTTTTCCATGTATATTTTCCCATTTATCATCCATTCACATGATGCACTTTCCACTTCGGTCCTTTACAAGCTTCGAGATTTTTCCTGATTTCCCAACAATCTGATATTTTCAAACCTCCTCCTTAGCACACAACTCTAGGTCCCAGGAAAACTCAGTCTGGACAAGTTGGCCTTGTCATGAACTAGATCGACCCAAGTCGGCCTTATCTGAGGGATTTTCAATTTAGTGGATTCTGAGCCCGATGTGGGGTGTTTTCTCCTACGCACTTAACTGAGGTCAGCTTGCAAAATTGGAGCCCCAAAATGTGTACAAAAGGAGACCTCTTCCTCTCATTTTCATATAGATTATGATCGTGACATTATTGAGCAAGCCATTATGCATTCAAGACATTCAAGTACAAGAAAATATCCATTAAAGGCATTCATCAAGTATTCAAGGCATTTCCTTCCATAGATCTAGCTCTTTTCCCCATTGGAGGCCAAGCAAAGGATTTTGACATCAAGGAAAGAGATATACATTCATCTGGATCAATTATTCCTCTTCTCTCTCTTCTTCAATCCAACATTAAGGTGAACTACAACATCTAGTACATGAGGTTGTGTCTTACATGATTTCCTTTTGGTTTTTGTGTTGAGTCAAAGTTATTGCATTAACATTCTTCATCACATACTTAGAGATAATTACATCTACCTGGTTTGATGTATTCCATTGTTTAGATCTAATCTCTTCTTCATGTCAACATTATTTCAATTACATTTATTTAAATTCAAGGCTGATTCCTATACAGGGGCTTGACCAAGGAAAGCCCCTCCCCACAACCTTCTTCCCCTTCTTTTTGTGTGCAAGAACATATTGTCAAAGTTTTGGATCTAGATTTTGGGAGTTTCAGAACCAGAGGCAGATCCTTTACATAATTCATCAATTTTTGTGCCTTCGGGATTAGGTCAACTTTCATGGACAAGATTGCCTTTGTCTGACATATTCCTTTGGACTTGAGATTTTCATAGTTGGGAGTTACAGGTCTCAGAGTGCTAGATCTAGAACCGTTTCTAATTATAACAATTTTGTGACACTCATTTCCAGATCTGAAAATTCATCCCTCTTCTTCTCATTTCAAGATAAGTCCATTATTCCTATTGCTTATTCATTTATCATATTTACATATTTATCATAAGGAATCACCATAACCCCACATTCTGTGGGTCACAAATTTGCACTCTTATTCTCTTGGTAGTGCTAGTCAGATTCACCTTCTTGGGAGTTCAGTATTCCAAAGTATGAAGAACTTGGTGTTCTACCATTTATAACCATTTTATTAATTGCAATTAGTATTAATTTTTGGAAGTCTAATATGGGAAAGAAGTACACTAAGAGGGGGGGTGAATCAAATATATAAAAATTTTACACTTCTAAAACAAATTGATTCAACCATGTATTCATAAACATAAACTGAAATGTTGTAATAGATCTAACATCTAATCATATCCATAATGAACACATAACACAAATATTTGGTAACCCAGAAACCCTTGAAAGGTAAAACTGGGGTGGGGATGAGACCCATAAATCTTCACTACTATAGTAATAAAGTGTTTCTATTAGGGTTAAAAAGTTTTATCACTTCTGATGATCTACCCTATGAGGGGTCTGCACTGTTAAGAACTTACAGACTTATACAATCTACCTTGTTAAATGATTTAAACTTACAACAAAGTAAGCACTCTATTAAGAGATTCATAAAGTCCTGTTAGGACTACTCTATTAAGAGATTTACCCTGATTCACTTGCTAGAATGTATCCATACTTGATCCTTTGGTCTGCACTACAAATGTTGATAACAAATCTCCTCTTTCCAACTATTAAATAATCTCTCAATCTGATATATCTTTGTTCTTCTCTTCACTGCTCTTCTCATTCACTTTTTCAGGTCTATGAGTCAGATATGCAAAACACACATACCACACCTGATCTCTACTCTTCACATCCGCATCCACACACATGCATAGATTTAGCGTTTGAAGCATCCCATATATAGATAACTAATGAAACATCTAGATCAAGATCAACGATCTAGATTCATCACATTTTGCCTCTTAGGCATCCCTAATTTTGATTGGTTGCATTGCTTGGATAGGGATCCATGATCTCAGAAATAATGTGTAATTAATGCATCAAATATGGTGAATAATCATTAAATTGTTCATAAATGTCAGCCAAAATGGTTAACCTAACTATTTGTTCCATTCCAAACACATATATCAAAATTGTCTTACTCGACATAAGTAAACTTTGATGCTCGGTCAAAACTCTCACTTAGCACTGACTATCTATGCAACTCGAAAATCATTCTGCTCGGAAACTACTGAGTACTCGGTGGCCACTAACTTGCTCGGTAGTAACAACTGATCGTTCTTGGCCTTAGTGGGATGGCTCAGTTACAGTGATGACCGACCAACTTGCCTTGATTATGACTAAGTGTGTGACACTAATAAACAACAAAACTTGGAGATCAACAATCTCCCCCTTTGTCATTAGTGGAAAAAACACTTTGTCATGACTCTTTAGTTCTTAACAAAAAAATATAGTACTCAAGTATACCAAAAAAATACCCCTAAGATTATGACTCGGTCTTCATAAATACTTCACTATACATACAACATAAGCTTAAGTATATAGCTCCAAAAATAACAAAATAGTATAATATACCTTCTCTGCTCAAATCATTATGTTATTTTCCTTGTGTGCATCTATTACATTTCCCCATGGATTACATCTCATTACATTTCCCCCTTGTTTTTGTCACTCTTATATGTCGGGGTTGTAGGGTTCAGACCATACTTGTCCAAAAATGGTTTGTAAATCTATAGGATCATGGCCAATGCATTATCCCAACTGGTTCTAACAGACTCCAAAACCTATAACTTGATTCCTAGATCATTATCTAGATCAATCAAACTCTCTGCAATATTTAGAGGTGGACCCCTTTGTGCTAATTCTTTTACAACTGATAATTCTCTCTACATGACCTCCAAATGAGGTATCAACATGGTCTAAATTGTAATAAACTTAGCCCTTATTCTTCCATCATTAGCCATGAGCTCGGCTAATCTCCCTTGGGCATGAGTCAACCTATTAAAATGAATAGAGCTAGAATTTGCATCCATGCTCAGTGAATGTCCTATTGACTTCATATCTGACCATAGCTTCTCAATAATCTGTTGATTCTCCTTTGTAAAGAATTTGACATCACATAATTTTTTGTACAAAAAAAGAACATTTTCTAGAAATTCTTCCAAGTTACTTACCAAATTAGAAAGTGTAGTTTGTTTTACATTAAGCTCTATTGCAATTTTCTCAAGAACTTTGGCCTCAACCTTTCTTTCTGACCATTGAATGAGCTTCTCATTTGCATCAATGTCATCATTGTTCACCTTTTGAAAAATATGAACCAATTGATCTATAATAGGTGCTTGCTCATTTACATCTTGAATCTCAAATGCATCAACAAATATATCTTTGATGTCATGCAATACCTGCTTCTGTTGATGTTCTTGTTTCATCTTCTCCTCCTTGCTCTTCCTTTTCAGTAAACTCTACAAAATATGCACTTTCTCATAGGATAATTTATTAGTGTCCCATTTTGGAATCACTATAACTTCATCAAGTGTTACCTCAGTGCTCAAAGAATTATCATTTTTCTTATGTGAATTCTTTTTCTTGGTCTCTAGTATGTTTCTACTCAGCTTCTGCTCTGCATGCAATGTACTAGTGTCACCACTGATTGTGACTAACTCCTTTTGAGTGAAAATTTTCTATTGTTCAGGTGTCTATGAAATCTTAGTCTCGGTAAGTGGTAGCTTTATCAATGATTGAATTAACTCTTGCTCGATAGGCTCTCATTTCTCCTTGGTCTCTATAGTCTTATTCTCCTATGTTTCTTCTTTATGGGGTCTAGAGCTATCTGTTGCATATTTATCTACTTGATCTTATTTTCTCTTATCTTCTTCATCAATAACTTAAAATTTTGCCTCAGTAGGGGAATCTAGAATGTGAATTTTATCTTCACCCTGCTCCTTGGAATTCAAATCTTGTGTATCCTCACCAGACATTATGATTTATTCATCAATTGAAAAGTCCTTTGTTTGTGCATCCTCAACCTTTTCCTTTATTTCATCCTCAATATTATCTAGCTCATCAATATCTTCTTTGTTATCAAGCTCAACTTGTTCTGATGTGCCTTCATCTTTGCTTGCACTCTTATCAACTAACAATCCAAAAATTATCTTCCAAATTCTTTGGCTTTGTTGTACAACTCCTTCAACATCATTCTTTAGTATTGAATATACTCTCAAATTAGAAATGAATCTATTCCTATGTTTATCCCTGAATTTTTCTCTCTATTTTTGTGTCAGTTCAGGCATTATTTGGGCTAATGCCCCTTCTCTAATTTGTCTTTCAGTTGTAACAACAAACTGCCATCTTTGTTCAATCTTGCTAGATAATTCCTCAGGGATACAATTCCCAATCTCTAATGGTGTCATTATGAATGATGATAACATATCTATCATTGCATCTTCTATCTTTACCTTGTCAGTTTTTCTTAGCTTTTCAAATTTGATGAACTTAAAACCTGACAAACTTGTTGAACTCCTGATGTTGTTGCAAATCTCATCAATGTTTGTAGGATGTTTGAATGTAGTTTCCTTGTTTTTTCTGATGTATTTTGTATCTATCACTTCCTCATATTATTCATCTTTTCCCAACACATATTTCCTTCTTAGTTTCCTCTTGGGTTTGCTCAACTCATCTTTAGTTTGTACTCATTTCCTTTTCCCTGAACTCTCACCTTCTACTTTCTTTAGTAGGATTTTCTTTGGTGGCTCAACTGTTATTGTAGTTGCTGATGCCCTGGTTCTCGGTCTAGATGTGGAAGGAGGAGTAGGTTTCTTCTATGAATTCCTCTTCTTAGTTGACTCGAAAACCATAAATTTCTTACCCTTCTTATGCACTTCCACATCTTCATCTTCACTCTCTTCTGAATCACTATATTGGTCATCACCTTGACCTCGTGTGATCTGTATTGGTGCATAATCTCCTTCTTCATGTTCTCCAAACATATTTTCAAGATTTTTCACTATTTTATTCCTCTTCCTCTCCATGGTTGCAGCCTTCAATCCCGTGGTGATCTTACATTTTTCTTCCTTATACTTCCCAAATATTGTAGCCTTCCTATCAACTTTCTCTGCAATTAATGTTGTGATTGCTCCATATGTTTCATCTATATCTTTTCATAAGGTAATGACCTTAACCATGCTACCCTCAGTACTACAGCTTGTACATAAGTGTAATCAGTATCAACTAGAAAGAAAACATCATTATAATACTTCTCTACTAGTGAAACTTGGATTCTGCTTCTTAATATCATCTTCTTCTTGAACTCCACAAAGTAATTACCCATAACATTGTCAAAATTTTCTCCTATATACTATATGAACTCATTAATTTGTACTTTTACTGGTCAGTCTTGGCTCCATACTACATCTCCTATAGTAGGAAAAGTATTCTAAACATAGAAAAATATACAAACTAGCAGGGATCTGAACTTACACATAGAGTTCTTTTCCTTTCTGATGGATGATAGGTTCTCTTCAAGTTGAGTCAACTGTAGCTCGGCAAGATCATAAGTATGTTCCTTTTTCAATATCTCCCATGCTTGATCAACTGTAATGTAAGGAACACTATCCAATCTTCTCGAATGATAAAATTTGTGAGTAATCACTCTTACTGCAAAGTCAATTTCAGAATCTGTGATCATTGAAATTTCCATTTCCCTTCTATTCCACTCGACAAGAGTGTTCTTTGCAACTTCATCTTTACTTTGACAGCACATTGTTCATTTCCCTTGCACAATAGGGTAACTAGTGACTCAGTACATGGATGATGTCTTCGGTGATCTTCATTGGTTCGTTCTCTAGCCATATGCTCATATCATGAACTCTACTCAGAACTATCATGATCCATTCAATTTTGAAGTCGCACGGAAAATCTAGGGCACGAATTAACCCTTTGTCAGCAATGTGTTGATGTTCATCATTCAATGCCCCATTCTCACATAGTTATTTGTAGGCTTCCTCAACTCAAAATCTCCAAATTCACTAATCTTTCCCATGTATCATGTTCTCACATCATAGATCTTAAGGACTTTGGGCAGTATTGATGGCAGGGCTCTCAAAAGATCTCTTCACCACAATCTCAGGTGCAACACAAGAATTAGGTGGCGCACAAGCGTCACTCCTAACTAACTGAACATTTTCCGTTTCCTTATCTTGTTTCTTCACTCTACCAGATGTGTTGGCAGCCATTTGTTTATATTAGGGTTTGTGAAATAAACTCAGGGTAACTTGGCAACAACGGGTCTTCAACCTTTCTCAATACTTTCCAATGATACACAGGTGGAATCTTTATAAAATTCTCTCAACTCTCTCTTCGAATCATCTCTAAATTTCTCTACAATCTCTGATCACTGTGTGAAATGAAAAATGAGCAACTAAATCCATTATTCCCCTCAAACATTTGAATTAGGTCTTCATTAAATTTTTTGTACAGTGGTAGGTGAATAACAGTTGTCTCGGCCTTTGAATAAATAGCTAGGTTAACTCGTTCCAACACTCGGTCAGAATAGTGACTCGGTCACTACTGATGCTTAGTCATCATTTCATCTCAGTCGGTATGGGAGCTCGACACATACTAATACTGATACTTGGTATCAACTATGCATACCAATTCTTTGCTTGGTTCTTGTCTCTGATCTCTCCTAATTCATCTTAACTTATGTAGATATGTAATTTAATACATCTTATGTTAGGAACTGGTGTAAAATATAGAATTAGAGAAAATAGTTCCTTACATACCTTCTTTTTTTAATTGGGAGTAGTGTGATCACCTGATCCATTGGATTGGGTGATCTTGGCTTCACTGGGTCCACTACTGCTTGCTTCTTCTTTCTTTCTCCATGTTAGATTCATCTGATTCTTTATCTACTCAACACTATGTGTCGGAGCTCTGGTCTTGCAATCTATCTTAGTATGATCAATCTTGTGACAACTATAATAGACCAAACTTCCATTCATCCAACTCTTGGATTTACCTCTAAAGTATGTCATTATACAATTTTCTGCAATATGACCCTATTCTCCACAATAATGAAAACTATGCCTTGTAATTTAATCTCAATTGAATGTGTTACCTTTCCTCGGTGCATTGCCTTGTT
Source organism: Thuja plicata (assembly GCA_018584345.1). NCBI lineage: Eukaryota > Viridiplantae > Streptophyta > Pinopsida > Cupressales > Cupressaceae > Thuja > Thuja plicata. The sequence goes on along the minus strand of MU223280.1, from coordinate 3,132,317 downwards.
TCTTGGATGTCTATTTGTATTTTGCATTCGATCTATAATCTTGAGTTCTATGACCAAACTTTTAGCAGTTATAACAATGTCCTTGAAATCTACGTGAAGTAGGTGTATTTCTAGTCTTTGACCTGCATTCATGTGCCTGGTGTCCATGCTTCCTACAGTTAAAGCAATATCCATTGAATTTGGGTTTAGGATTGGACTTACCATTCTTGCTTCGGAAAATTTTGTTGTGTGACCAGGTTTCCCACAATGATAACATGTATGTTTGTTGATCTTCGGATTTGCATTCCTTTGTTCTCCACTTTTTATGATTCTCCTTCTTCAGTGGATGATAGGTGCTCGGCATGACCAAGTCCAAAGGTGTCATTATTCCTTCTTGGTGACCTCATCAGTTCTTCAAAGTATCTCAAGGCTTCATTTGGTTTGTTTATCCTCTCAATGAGTTCTATTTCAAATCTCAACTAATTTTTTAGTTGATTGTTTTCAATTCTAAGATATGTAATTTCAATTTCCTTTCTGGTTACCTCTTGATTTGCAAATAACAATTGGTTGACCATGTCGAACTGATTGTTTGTGAAATTTTTCACATCACTTGTCATTTCATCAAGTCTAGTAGCCATCTACTTCTTATCTTCTTATGTCATTGTCTTGTCCTTATCAACTTTCTTCTTCTGATGAATCACCTCACCTAGTGTAATTGATTGAGTTGCTTGTTCTATCTTTAGAATTTTGACTCATTCTTTCAGCATGTTGTTCTTCTCCAATGGATCTACAATTTTTATATTACTTTCTTTGGAATCTCCATTTTCAAATACACCTTCAGTGTCTTCTTCTTTATATGAAGTGTAATTCAGCTTTGTTGCCAATTCTTTCCTAAATTTTAAGGATTTCCTTAATTCTTCTCTTGATGTCTCAATCTACTACATTTCTAGCTGGATATCAATCTTCTGATTCTCGATGAACTTTCCAAACTTATAAACCTCCATTTACAAGATCTTAACTCTCAAGTGGTTATACTTCTACTAAGAGAACAATCTTCTAATACCAATTGTTGGAAGTCTAATATGGAAAAGCAGTATACTAAGAGGGGGGTGAATCATATCTATAAAAAATTTACACTTCTAAAACAAATTGATTCAACCATGTATTCATAAACATAAACTAAAATGTTGTAATAGATCTAACATCTAATCATATCCATAATGAACACATAACACAAATATTTGGTAACCCAAAAACCCTTGAAAGGTGAAACTGGGGTGGGGATGAGACCCACAAATCCTCACTACTGCAATAATAAAGTATGCATGTTACAGATATAAAGTTTGATCACTTCTTTTGATCTACCCTGTGAGGGGTCTACCCTGTTAAGAGCTTACAAACTTATAAAATCTACCTTGTTAAAGGATTTAAACTTACAAAAAAGTAAGCACTTTGTTAAGAGATTTACAAAGGCATGTTAGGACTACTTTGTTAAGAGATTTACCCTAATTCACTTGCTAGAATGTAACAGTACCTGATCCTTTGGCCTGCACTACAAATGTTGATAACGGATCTCCTCTTTCCAACTCTTAACTGATCTCTCAATCTGATATATATCTTTTCTACTCTTTACTTCTCTTCTCGATCACTTTGTCTAGTCTATGCTTCAGATATGCAAAACATGCATACACACTTGATCTCTTCTCTTCACATCTGGATCCACACACATGCATAGATTTAGGGTTTGAAGCACCCCATATATAGATCACTGGTGAAACATCCATATCAAGATCAACGATCTAGATTCATCACATTTTTCTGCTTAGGCATCCTTAATTTTGATTGGTTGTATTGCTTGCATGATCTCAGAAATAACACATAATTAATGCATTAAATATGGTGAATAATCATTAAATTGTTCATAGATTTTGGCTAAAATGATTTACCTAAGTGTTTGTTCCATTCCAAACACATATCAAAATTGTCTTACTCGGCATAAGTAAACTTTGATGCTCGGTCAAAACTATCACTCAACACTGACTATCTATGCAACTTGGAAATCATTTTACTCAGCAACTACTGAGTACTCGGTGACCACTAACTTGCTCGGCAGTAACTAATGCTCGGTCTCGGCCTTATTGATATGGCTTGATCACAGTGATGACCGACCAACGTGCCCTGATTATGACTAAGTGTGTGACACTAATAGACAACAAAACTTGGAGATCAACATTAATATGATTCGTAAAATCTTGGTCTTGTCTCTCAAACTATTTTGGAGACTCCCATCATTTATTAACAACAACACCTTGGTTCTCAACATCAGCAACCTCATCCACCTCCATACTATCAACAATATCAACTTTTTCAACAATATCAACCTTCATACATCCTTGTTATTGTATCATCATCACCTCAACCTACTCCATTTCAACCTTACTATGTCATACTTCCTCAATAGTTGTATGTGATATCTACAAAATTGATTATTCATAATGTATTGTTGCATCTATATCTTCTCATTTGTCTTCCTTTGATTGTTCATTACCCTTCTCCATCAAGGGTTCTTGTGTCTTCATATTTGATTTGATTTCTTTTATTTTCCTTTCCCTTTGCATTAGTATGTGAATAAGTCATACCACTCTTCTTTTGACTTTCAAATGCCAACTTGTTGCTTGTCCATACAACTGCTCTAACTCAGCCTTGAACTCTTCCATATCTTTCCTTAATTATTTGATCTCCTTATTAAACTCAATTTTCCTTTCTCTTTATTTTTCCTCTTTCCTCTTCTTCTTTTCTTCTTCTTTATTTTTCTTTTGTGAACTCTCTACCTGCAAGTACTTCTTCAAAAAATCCATCTCTTCAACTTCGCCTTTTCCTCACCTAGGTGTCTTCTCCTCTCTACCTAGTATTTTTGCAACTAGGTTCTCTTCTCGACCTACACAAACACAAACACAAACACACAAAAAAAACTATCCTTTTCCCATACCTTCTGAGCTATGATACCAATTGATGTAGAGGTGGATTTCACGATCAATAACTTGCAAGCATACTTCACAACTTTATGCTCTCCCTTCACAAAGACACCTTCCCTTATAGATTATAAATAGAAAATAAGAGCTTTATTGTTCACAAGACTCAGTCTACCTAAGAGGCATCCTAGAACAATGAAATACATCATTTGTACAACCATGATGGCACTCAAACATCTGGCTTTGTCAATTGTTATATGCTTCCCAAAATCATGTATACTCCGTACTATCCTTTTTCAGAGACAATATTGATCACAAATTCTTATAATCAGACCAAATCCACAAACCCAATGTTGTTTCAGATAGCCTTTGAGGCTTCTTAAAACATACTTCAAAATTGACATATGTTACTTTGGACCATCTTCACCAAATAGTGATGGATTCTCTAACTTAAAAGACCAATTAGACCACTTTTCCAAAGAACCTACTGTAACACCCCAACCCCAAAATTGGCATCTTGTAACCCTAACCAATTTTGTTGCATTTGTCATTCTTCAAAATCATCAAAGTCCTATTGTACTAGGCAATTCTAAGTTTTGACTGACTCTACTCGACCTGAGTGTCAAATACAGAAAATCCTAAATCTGCATTAATCATACATTATGTTTAATTCCTAAATATCTATTGGCTAAAAGAAACCTTATGATTGAATTAATTTAATTATAAAGTCCTAGCACTTTAATTAAATTAAATTCACCCTCTTTAGCTAAAACACATAAAAAGGGAATTAAATGATATTTAATTATTAAATAAATATCCTCATTTTCAATAATTG
>MU223280.1:3090615-3109534 GCA_018584345.1 Thuja plicata | reverse complement strand
CCAGTCTTTTAAAGGATGGTAGAATTGGTTATGCAACCCCTTTCTATGGTAGAGTCCCAAGACAGTGTCTCCATTGGCTGCCACCCAATTAGGTGAACAAGGATGAGAACCTAATTAGATTCTACCTACAGATAAGTTATATGTAGCCCTCCTCATAAGATTACCTACCCAACGGTTCATAACTACGATGGAGAACCAATTCTTGTAAGATATTAAGGTAATATCCATGATCCCAAACCTACAAGATTTATAATTGTATGAGAGGAGATACATATTACCTAATTCTATGACCATGTATATAATTTAATCATATCATGCCTTCCTAACATATGCATTRAACTACTAATATCAATGTCTATTAAACCCCAACTTGACAAGTTGTAAATGTGCAATTATACTAACCTCACTACTCAAATTGACTAACAATTCAACTACCAAAATATACCTTTAAAAACAAGAGTAACTATAATAATTTTATTATTACAACATCAAGACATAAACATTAGTCATTATCAAATAAGTTGCATATTAAATGAGGATCATTTCTTTTTTTACTTTTTCTTTTTATCTACATCCCTATTATAATCTCGCCGAGGCATATCCATCTCGTCATTGTCATTTCTTCTCGCACCCATCTCGGCATCGTCATTTATTTTCGCCCGTGCACGTGATCTTATTGTCCTTTGCAAAGGTGGGCCCTCCGCAATTACAAATAAAATGGTTAAATTAAAAACAAATTATCATAATTGGGGTTGATTTAAAAACATATTATCATAATTGTTACAAGCATTTTAGTACTTTAAAAAACCTAAACATGACGCTCTTTACCTTGTGCAACCACATCTTCTTTCCTGGCGGCTTGAACCTCAACACGCTCATCGGGAACCCCTACATTCTCTAGAACTGCAATACAAAATATTTTATTAATCCCAACACATTATAATTAAATTAGTATTACTACGCCAAATTCAATTTAAAATGTTTACTTGTATTAATAAATCAATAATCAATATTCGAATAGAAAATGTATACCTTGAGTACTACAATGCACATCTGAATCAACGCTTCTGTCATGCTCAGATGGTGTTTCAGGATCGGCAAACTACATTCCAATGTAAAAACTAGTGCATTTATCGACAATATATAAATACAAGACAAATGCTGAGAAATGTTAATCTTTCAATTTAATACATATAAATATATTCACTTTATGTTGGAACTTAACATCCAATATAGTAATTGGTAAAGTATTCAACTTGAAATAAAAATCAATTGGCTTATTTACCTCTTTGACAGATCCACCAGAAGAAACTTGCATACTCTTTGATCAAAATCGTTCAACCACGACTGTATAGCCTTCTTTGTAGCCTATTTTCTTGTCCTCTTCTGAAATCTTTTGTTTGAACTCCAAGCCCTACATTTTTATTGTAGTGAATTTCATCAAAACTAAATTGATTACAATTTATAAATATTTTCATATAGTTTTTCATTTACTATTACTTACAATTCGTGCAGTAAGTTTTGAATATCCACCCGAGCTGAGCTTGTGCTGCCCGTTCTTTTTTTTCTTGCTTATGTTGCCTTTGATGTGTTAGGCAACCTGTGTGATGTTTGAAATATGTTAGATCACATAAGTACAAAGAGTAAATAGTACATAATTTCATTATTAATATTATCATGTGCCTTCTATCCTCGGGTAATAATATTTGTCCATCATGTCTTGCGCGTCTCTCAAGTGCATCCTTTTTAAGATTCTCCCACTCATTAATAGGAACATAGGGGGCGCTCGTAATAAGAGTTGCATTCTATTTGGATCATTTAGTTTTCCTTGATATATTTCAAAGTTTGCCCCGCTTTCTCAAGGAGCTTAAGTCTTTAAAAAAAAATAACTATTAGATTCATAAATGAAGTGAAGCTACCTTTTAATATACTTGAAGAAATGGATGAAAGATAATCTGATCTAGCAATGAAATCAAAATATGATACCATGTGCATATGGTCGGCCCGAAAATGCACAAGCATTCATCATTAAGATTTTCATAAAATATATTATTCCTTGAAAAATAATAACTGGATTATTAGTTATTGCAAGGGACTGCACAGGGGGTTAGTGCATTACATTATGAGTATAAGATTGTATAGTAAAAGAAAGGAACAATCTTTAAAGTACCCGGAAGTTGGGCTACTCTCACAGGAAGTCCATCTTCAATGTTCATGAGCAATTGATCACACTTATTTATTATTTTCGTACATTTGACATGAGTACATCCAGGAATTTGGTCATCGCCTCCTACATAAAATGAATCCAATATTACAAAATGTCCCCTAAGAAAGAATAGCTCAAGTGAAATAAATACATGATAAGTGAGAGAGAAAAAGATGAATCTACTTACCAATAATGGGCATTGTCATCGCATATGTAGCCATGCTACGTGTTTTTGACATTACAGCCGACGGTACCTCTATGGTTCTGATCCTCATAGCAGGTGGCATAGTGAACATAGGATCAATAGAATGTGCTAAAAAATAAGATTGTTAGAGCTATTAAAAATAATAATTGTTCGAACAAAACACAAGTGGACGATAGAACATACGATCTACTTGAACTGCCTAGTGAAGTATCTGCATCTGGGGCACTACCCTTGAATGTTTGTAGCATCCTCTATAAAAATAACACATATATTTTAGTTAATGATATAAATAAAAGAGTATAATATAAAACCCATTATTGAACTTTTGTTATAATTAAAAACTACATTGATACTTACTTTATAAGTATGAACACGGTTATCCAACTCATCCACTCTCATCAGCATTTCAGGAGTCTAAGGTTGAATACCTAACAATCGAGTTAACTCTCTTGAAATTGCATGAAGGATGCTTTGCAGTGCAACCATGGGATGAACATCTGATGAAAAACTGTTAATCCCTAAGTTTTGTTGATGATTAGTGACCAACACTTAGTCATTTACTTAGGCAGTTTTAGTTGGTTAGCACTGTGGCCGAGCTAAACATTAAAGGTCAAGCAACATTGCCGAGCAAGTTTTAGGTTGTCGAGTTACATCATGCCGAGCCGAGTAGAATATTAAGTGTCCAGAAACAGAGATGTTAAGTGTCGAGCAGATCAATTTTTGCATACATGTCAGGATTGATTCAAACTTTGATGTAAAATGTTTAGGCTGACTTGTATGAGATTTGGGCTGACATTTGTACGCATTTAATATTTGTCTACTAAGTTAATTACGCATTTAATTGTTTTATGTTATGCATGGCATGGAGCCAATCAGAAAATTAGAATGCCTTGGGGGCATAAATAATAGATCTTGATCGTTGATCTAGATCTCGCTGCTAGATCTAAAAAGATATATAAGATTTCTTCTAACCCTAGAAGGAAGAGTTACAACAAAAAAAAGAGATACTGAGTGTGAGAAAAGGGTTGTTGTTCATGAAAGATAAACAGTGAGTTATTTTGTGAAGAAGCCTAGATCAAGCGGAATGATAGAGCAGTGAAAAGTAGAGTAAAGACATATCAGATTGTGAGATCACAGAAGGTATTAGAAAGAGCAGATCCGTCATCAGCATCTGAGTGCATAACAAAGGATCACTACTTAAAACATTTTAACAAGTGTATCAGGTGAAATCTCTTAACAGAGTGGTTCTATCAGACCGTTTTAAATCTCTTAGCCGAGTTCTTACTTTACTGTAAGTTGAAATCCTTTGACAAGGTAGATTATGTTATGCCCTGCATCCCCGTCCCTACATTTTGTGTGCAAAATGTTGGGTCCCCCTTTTTTTTTTTTCTTCTATTTTGCTTTTTGCTGCGGCTTTGCCTTGTCTTTTTCCTTTCGCTTTCTTTCTCCGGGGTTTTCTTCCCCGGTGTGTGTTGTTTTCTTGGTTTGGTTTTCTCCTTCGGGATCCTGGTCCCGGAGGTTTTCATTTGTTGGGAAGCCGGATTCCGGACTCCAGGATTCTTTACTATGATGTTCTTAAGAATATCATCGTAAGGAATCCCCAGGCCCGGAGCCCGGAGGTTTCACCTAGCCTAAAATCTCCGGAGGGAGGAGGATTACTTTTTACCGCAGATATAAATAAACTTACCTGTCATTTTCACACTTACCGCGATTAAAACCTTCTAGCACTTAGAGAAAAATAGAGCATTTTCAAAGCGATTAACAGAGCATTTACAGAGAATTTGTGATAATCAAAGCTTAACACCTTCTGTTGTTCTCAGACATACGCAAGTGCTTCGTGGTGGTGATCTTAGCAGCCTAACGACTCGAGTTGTTGCAGAGTTCTTTTGGTAATCCCTCCTTTCCTTAGCCTTCTGCATTTTCAGGTTGGTGTTTCGCCTTTCCTCCTCTCTATTTTGCTTCCCTTTTCTGGTTTTTCCTTGGGTTTGCCTAGTTTTGTTTTCGTTTTGCTTTGTTTCTCTGTCGTGTTTGTTCTTTTGCTTTTGGGTCTTGTCGCCTGTTGGTGGGTCGGCTTTGCCAGAAGGTTGTCTGCCTTCTGTGCAGAGGTTGTTTGTCTATAAAGTCTGTAAATTGCGTAGATAGTGTAAATGGTTGTATATATTTGTTTCTGCCTTGTCTGGTTTTCCCGCGGGAGTCGTCCTGTGTGTATATTCATGTATATATGTGCATATCTGTAGATAACCCTTGTATATCTCCTCCTTTCCATGTATATATCCTTCGGCTCTATGTGTATCCTTCCGGGTGGCTCGACAGGCTAGTCGAGTCGCCCTTGCTTCTGTTTTTTTTTGCTTCCAAGCTTGCTTCGAGGTAGAAAACCACCTATTTGAAACTCGGCTCTCGACTGGTTTCAAACAGGCAGTTTTCTCTCTCCTCCATCAAGGCTGTCAGAGCCTCATTTATTTCTCATGCGCGCAATTACTTCTAGCCAAGTGGCTTGCCCTTTTCGCGCGTTCGAATAGTTGGCTCCGCCGTCATCGCCATCACATCCATTTAATGCCAACGCACATGGCGCCCATGTGGACTTACCTTCACATTCTTCCTTGTTAACGGTCATTTCTCTGGGCTTCGGGCCTTTTTACCACCACACATCTGTTTTCCTTACCGAGTGTGATAAAATCCCCGGACCCGGATGTGTAATAAAGATCCTTAAAGTTCATGATGTGTTTTTCTTTTCGGATACCTTTGTGTAAAAATAACTTTTCAGGAAAAGAAAATGGTGTGGTGGTAAGATCTCCGGACCCTGGAGTAACTGTTTTATTTTGATAAATATGTTCTGACGGTCGCTTTGTCTCGTAGGTCTGGACTTCATCTTCCAAACATGTCTGAAGAATCCGCATCATCTCCTCCCAAAAGTCTGAAATTACCAACCACAACCGAGACCAGGGCAGCAGCAAAGTCAAAAATGGAGAAGGCCCTGGCAAAGCTGCCCCTCACCATGAAGTTTGTACAAGATAATGAGATTATGGGCTCAAAGATTGAGTCCAAGGTAAAACTGATGACCGATGCCAGTGTCGGGACTTGGGCAGAAATGCAGGCCCTAGTAAAGATAATGCACATCCAGCGATAGGCTGAAGACAAACTCGCAGTCAACATCGGAGGTTCCGGAATCCTCCGGGCAGCTTGCTTCCCATGCTCCGTCCAGTCTCCGGAGCTTGTTCTAACCCTGGCTGCCAACTATAACTCTTCTGTCTGGGCCGTTATGCTCACAGCTGCAGAACCCACGGGATACCCCACTCCACTGGTGTCCCTCGACCCAGTCACTTTCCAAGCAGGCCTGGGTATCCCACAATTTGACAGGGCCACGGTGGTTACAAGGACTGAGGACTTGAAATAATTCAATCAACTAGAGGATGCTGCCCGGGTGTACATGAACACCAACTGGCTCAAGGTCCCAAAGAGGGACCCAAAGAGAATGAAGATAGATATCCCCCGCTCTGAATTCAAGGAGAGCATCCAGATGGGGATGATAGCACTAGCCCGGGTCTTCGGGCAACCCTCTGCCCAGGAATTTGCAAAATGGATGTACTATTTCCTCCTGGGTATCTCCACTAAGGGAGAATTCTTTGACTGGGCGACAATAATCTCCAATCATGTCAACTCCCAGTTCCAGCAATTGAACGAGAAGAAGAAGTTCTACATGACTCCCTATGTTTTCTGGGCTTTGGCCCAACAGAGGCCCCACTCCAATGGCCTGCTTACAGATGGCATTCTCGGGATTGGCCCAGGACAAAAAGCACCGTGGGACCATTTCCCACAGATTCAATGGGAGGCCAACTTCCCCAGTTACTGTCGGGTAAACGATTCCTTCATTTACTACCATCTGCTCACGCCCACTCGAGATGCCGGGTACCACCTATCCACTGAGCCGATGAAATTGGTTAGTAGTTATGGGCACTACTATATCTAATTCCAGCAGCATACATACATTAGGGTTGTCGGCTTCTCCGGGAAACCCTACTTGTTGCCCAAGCATTGTGGGGAAAAGATCGTGCTGCTGGAATATTGCCGACAAATGATGGAACTGCATACCTTCTTGGCCCACAAGAAGGTCCCCAATGTCTCATTCCCAATCTCCTATGGGAACTACACCTGCAGTCTGGCCGCCGTGAAGGAGGCAGACAGTCAGTTAAAATGTTATAACTTGCAGGAATTTTATCTAGCGCGGAGAAATTTTGATCCGCATGGCAGAATTGCAATGGCACTGCCCCGGGCTTCAGAGCCCCACCACGTACACATGGAAGACTTCTGGGCCGATTGCCAGGATGATGTGGATGTTCGCAGACGGCACTATGATAGAATGACAGCCAGAATGATGCAGGAACTAAAGCTCCGGAGGTTCCCGGCAGGTTTCTCAGACACCGCCCCCACCGCAGATCCCCAGTACAAAGAAAAGGGGATTGAAAAAATGCCACTATCGACAATGAATTGGGCCACCCAGGAGGGACCCACGATTGAGGACTTCACTCAAGAGGTGGTCAAGTGAAGTCACACCTATTTCAAGAGGGTGTGCCCCGAGAGTATGCGCCAAACTCCCTGACCGGTACCAAAACCAGCACCGCAGCCGGTACCAAGATTGACTCCAGGGGCCGGGACTTCTGCACAAGGCGCAGACAAAGGAAAGGGGATAGATACAACCCCCTAGTGCAGCAAGTCCCCATACAAGAACAAATTGAGTAGTCTGTGGCAGCCTCCCGGAAAATGAGGGAGCAGTTAATAACGAGGCTAGCTACGCCCCCACTCATGGCCAGACTGATTCATCCCCCTTCCTCCCTGTCGCTAGCAGCCTTGATGGTGAAGGCAACTAGGGTAGATCCCTTGGAAGCAGCGGAAATTGCTAATGCGGGGCTGCCTTTAATCACCTGGAGGAAGAGAAAGCATATCCAACAGCCTAAGGCAGAGCCAGCGCCGAAGGCATCCCTCCCAAAAGAAGTAGAGATCCTTTCTTCTAGTTCCCCGGAACCGGAGAAAGAAGAACAGGCAGGGGTCCCAGCCAGTCCCCCTCCGGAAGAGGAATTTGACTTATTTGCAATCGATGAATTCAGGAATTTGCGAGGGGATGACACACAAGCAGGGACAGAAGTCCCACAGGAAGAGAAAGAGGCTGTGGATCCAGAAGACCTGGAACAAAAAGCTGCAGAACAAGAAGAGCAGCAGACAGAAGAAAAGAGGCCAGAACCGGAGATTGTTTCTGGGGCTCAAGAAGTGCAAGGTCCGGGAGTGGACCAACAACCACCAAGTGAACGGATGGCATCCGCTGGGGAACCCGGACCTGGACCTTCAGGATCAACCGTAACCCCAGCCGTCATGTTCCAAGGGCCACTCCCGGGAGCAACCTTCGGGCAGGTAATCACAGCGGCCCAAACTCTGAATCTCGGCCTGATACCTCCCCTACTGCCAACAGATGAGGAAGAAGAAGAAGAGCAGCATGAAGAGGAAATTCCTGAGGGAGCCGACCAGGGTCCAGACCCATCAATTGACATCCGGGACCAAGCTGAGGAGATAGAAATTGAAAAGAACATTGCTGCAGAAGAGGTTTCAGCCGGGAGAGGAACAAATGAGGTATATGATGAAAAGGAGCAGCCACCACCGGACACCAGGAGAGAATCTAAAGAACAAACTCTGGCAGGAAGGCCACCTCTCCCACCTCCATGGCTGGTGGAAAATAGGAAAAGAAAATCCCAATCCACTCCGGTGATCCCTCTCTCCGTGGCCGAAATGATGGCCCTAGCTCAGGCCCCACCAAAAGCAAAGAAGGCCCAGACCGTTCATACTCTGTGAACTGGGCCGGGCGGAGAGACAGTTACCATCATAGCAACACCTCCCCCAGATGCTGATGAAGCAACCGCTGACCCCGCAGACTACAATGTTGCAGAGGTATCCCTGGGTAAAAGAGGAAAGCAAGGCGAAGTAGACTTGCTTAAGGAGGCAGCAAGGGCAGTCGAAGCCCGATATGAAAAGGAGGCCCAGAGGCTCAAAGCTGAGAAAGAGAAGAATGCAAACCTTATGGGGTTGCTTACCGAGTTGGCTCGACCCCTCAATGCCGCCCCTCCAGAGACCTCCATATCAGAAGAATTACCGTAGAGCGACATGGACTCCCTGCGAGTAATGAAAAAGAAGGCCCAAGCAGTAGACGAATGGGTCACTCTGCAGATAGGAAACACCGGGTGTTTCTTGGTGTCCACTCTCCCTGATCTATATACAGCCCGGTAGGTTATTCACCAGGTAGAAGTGCTAATTGAGCAATGGGAGAGTGACGCCGAGAATTACCAAGCGTGGAAGGCAGAGTTCGAAGAGCTCCTCACCCTGGGGGAAGATATAATTTCTGAATCTGGAATTCTAGGTGAGGAATCATTTGATTTTGTAAGGGCTCAGCACTCTAGACTGGACCTCACATTAGAGGTAACCAAGAAACTGGTAGAGTCCTTATAGGAAAAGGTAAACACAGTGAAGTATTCTTCCAGTTTGTATAAGTCATTTGTAATAAAAGCTTCTGGGGTTGATCCCCTTAGTACAGATACTTATACCCCCGAAGAGTCAGTTTTGGGGAATTTTGATGAAATGATGGCATCTCGGTATCAATCCCCGGAGGGGATAGATGGGGCCCAAATGGCAAAGCTGACCGAAATGGTGCTAAAAGGCCATGACACCGCGAGGATGGCAGATGAGTTCAGAAACAATGTTCCGGACCTGGGGGAACTAGTTGATGTAGCCAGGCACAGAAGGGCCAGCCTGAAGAAAGTAGATGAAGATGGAATTTTTTGCCTCCTTCAGGCCTTCAACGATAATAAGCAGCCTTGAGCATTCTTCGGGAACCAGGGAAACTTGAGCATTAAGTATTCTTTATTCTTTTGGGGACGTAAGTTCCTGGATCCTGGAGTCTCGGATCCAAAATTTTGTATTCTTTGAAGTGATCCGTGTCTCGGTCCCCGAGGCCGATCGGTCATTTTCAGAGGTGGTTAATAAAGACTGTCAGAAGGTAGTTGGCCACATCAAGGGGTGTCAGTTCGGCAATTGGTCCTCTAACAGGGTGGTCTTCTCGAGGCGCCGCTCAAGGGTACATCTGGCACATTGAAGACAGGGCGCCGCATTTCCCATTTATGAGGCATGTAGCCTCGGTCCCCGGGGGACCTACTTTCTACTTTCTCTTCTCTGGCTCTCTTCTCAAGACCGATTCTTCCGACGTATATTCTTATCTTCTTCCTCTGACATGGCAGACCTATTCCGTCTCCAGGTCTTTTGTAGGGTGGCGCAGGTAGTACCGACCCCCAGATATTGTATTTTATTTGAAGCACAGTAAAATAGGGTTAGGGTTAGAGAGTTGTATAAATAGGCAGATCGACCCATTTCCAAGGGTTGGCGAAATTGATGATTTTGTTGTCCATAAGAAATAGCCAAAGTAATTCCTGAGTTTAAGTTGCAGAGCTCAATGCTCCATTGTTCAGTTCTTGATAGTTAGATGCTCCCCTGGAGCAACTATTGTATCACGCACCAATGCCTACTGGACTAAATATTAATGAAGAAGGAAGGATTCCTGGCAATGATGTTGTTAGCGTCCCTGCTTCTGAGTTAATGGTATTTCATGTTTTAATGTTCTGTATGTCCTTCACTCTGATATGTTAAAGTAGATTAACGACCTCTTTATTTTTGCGACTGATAAAATGCTAACTGATGGTTGTGTATTTCTTTGGTATTTAGTGTAGTCTTTCAGAGTATTGTTGATGTTCCGAACATTTCAGCATGACTGTAGTTAGATAAACATTTCTAACCCTGCAGGATCTTTTTCATTTTATTTGCTACGTATAGAATGCTCTGGGAAACCCTTACTGTACTGAATCTCTGGAAGAATGAGTTGAAGTAACCAGCTATCCCCCTCAAAAATAGTCACCTCTCCCAACCGATCCCCGCACCGTCATGACCCGACACCCAGGTGCTTGAAGGCTCGGAGGATTTATTTCCCCCGAAAAACCTTTGCAGGCGGAGTTGGCCGATTTCCCCAGAACCCGGTGACAACTTATGACTGTTGGCGGACCCGGTCAGCAAAACCCCGTCAACAGATTGTAATGATCTTTAGTTCTTAACCGAATAGACCTTTAACTAGGTAGATTGAATTTTGTAATCAAACTCTTGTAGCCCTAACAGGAACACTTTATTGCTGCAATAGTGAAGATTTTGTGGGTGTCATCCCCACCCCATTTTTACCTATTTGGGTTTTTGGGTTACTAAAATTCTGTGTTATGAGTTATATATTTCATGTTGTGGATACTATATGATATTAGGTTAAATTCATATATGTATGAGTGTGTATTAATTGTTTTAAGTGGTTAAGTTTTAAGATCTGGTTCACCNCCCCCCCCCCCCCCCCCCCTCTCAGTATCTTTATTTCCCCATTATTGTACTTCTAATAATTGGTATCAGAGCACAGCTCTCCTACAAAATCTTTCAATCAACTTGTGAGTACAGATCTTGAGATGGAGGTTTACAAGTTGGGTAAAGTCATTGAGAATCAGAAGATTGAGATTCAACTAGCATTACATCAGCTTGAGATAACAAGATAGGAATTGAAGTAATCATTGATAGCTAGGAAAGATTTGGCCAAAAAGTTGAATGATACTCATTACCAGGAAGATGACACTGCAAATCTATTTCAGAATGGAGATTCTACTAAGAGCGATGCAGCAATTGCAAATCTACTGGAAAAGAACAATGCACTGTGTGAATAAGTTAGAAACTTGAAAAGAGAACAAGAAATGTAGACAGTGAGACTATGTGAAGTAGTGGAACAAAAGAAGAAAGCTGAAGATGACAAAGCTATGGTAGAAGTAGATAAAAGAGTGATAACTGTCAGACTTGATGAAAGGACACATGATGTGCAAATAATGACAATCAATTAGGTTGACATGGCAAATCAACTGCTACTAGCAAATCAGGAGATTAGTAGAAAACATATGGAAATGATAAATCTGAGATCTGAGAACAATCAATTGAAAGATGATTTGAGATATGAGAAGGAACTGAATGAAAGGCTAAATAAACCTAATGAAGCCTTGACTCATTTTGAGAATCTGATGGAAGCATCAAGAAGGCCAAAGGATTCTTCTGGATTAGGTCACACTGAACCAAAGACATCTACTGAGAAAGGAGAATCATCTAAGAATGGTGAAAGGATGAATGCAAAGACAAAGCACAACAAGCTTTTTTTCCACCACTGTGGAAATCAAAGTCATACAGAAAACATTTGCCGAAGCAAAAAAGGTAATTCCAATCCTAAACCTAAGTTCAATGGTTATTGTTTTAATTGCAAGAAATTTGGACATAAAGCACATGAAAGTTGGGTTGAACCAAGTAATGCACCTCCCAAACCAAGATTTAATGGTTATTATTACAAGTGTCAAAAACATGGTCATAAATCACAAGACTGTAGATCCAATGCTAAACAACAATGGACATCAAAGACACAAACAAAAGCATCTAGGAAAGGAAACACTTACAACTGGGATTATAACACAAGGCAGAGTTGTCATTACTATGAAGAATATGGACATGCACCTGAAGATTGCTTAAAGACACATTTCAGAGGGAAATCTAAGAGTTGGATGAATGGAAGCCTAGTATGTTTTAGTTGTTTGAAGATAGGTCACACTAGGAGAGAGTGTAGGAAAAGAGTTCCTGCTCCTACAGTTGAATAAATAAGAGCATAGATGAACCAGACATGGGTAAGGAAAATAGAGCCGAGAAACACTGAATCCACTGAAGCTGAGGTAACCCAATCTAATGGATCAGGTGATCACACCATCTCTAACTGAGCAATAGTGGTATGTAAGGAACTGCATTTAAATTTCAAATCTTACATCAGTTCCTGACATATAAATGTGCCAAAGTCCATATCTTCATATGTTGAGATGCACCAGGACATTTTTGTGAAAAATGCCGAGAAGATTTAACTATACTATAGGTGCCGAGTTAGCTGGCTGAGTAAGTTGTGTGATGGCTGAGTATGGTAAGCTAAGTGATATGCAAGTTGTGTTAGTCAACCAATGACAGCTGGCTTGCACTAACCTAATGGGCAGAATATTTATTGATTATCTACTTTGACCTTTCAAGTCGTTATAAGGACAAACAGTTTATTCTTCATTTTACCTTGTGATTTAGAGAATTCACAAAGCGATCGAAGAAGTTATAGAATTGATCTTAGTAAAGTTTGTTTCAAAAATCTGGTCAGCGTGTCATTGGCAACCCTAATTTGAACAATGTGAAGTGTTACTTATCGAGGTACCCTGTTCCTCATTCTCAACCCCTAATTTTAGATATTATGGATACAAGTTCTTCTGCACCAGTCAAAGGAATGGAGGAGGAGCTAAAACAAATTAAGCTAGAAAGAAGTGATGCATGTGCACCACCTAACTTTCAAGTCATTCCCGAAATTACAATTTTAGGTGATCTGCACAGAGCCCTCTCGTCTATCCCACCAAAGGTACTTATGATTTATGATGTTAGATCTTGTTACATGGTTAATATTGGCGAAGTAGGTGATAGAAATTTGAGGAAATCCTACAATAAGTTATGCGAAAATGGAGTTCTGAAAGACGAATTCAAGCATTTAGATGATAAAGGGTTAACTCGTGCCCTAGATTTTCTACCAAACTTCAAGGATGAATGGATCAAGGTTGTTCTAAGCCAAGTTCATAATATGCATATGTGGCTAGACAATGGACCAGTTAGGATCACTAAAGATATTATTCATCAAGTAACTAGATATCTTGTTATTAGTGGTAAGCGAACAATGAGAGATCAAAGTAAAGAAGAGATAGCAGCTAACACTGGAGCTGTTTGGAACAATAGAGGTATGACTATCTCTACAATTGAAGATTTAGAACTTGAATTTGGAGTGAGAGTGATTGCACACAAGTTCTATCAGTCAAGCCGACTGGATAGTGTTCCTTGCATAGTTGTGGACCAAGCATGGAAGATAGTCAAGAAGAATCACACCTACAACCTTGTCGAGTTGCAATTGACACAACTAGCCGAGAACTTACTATCGATTAGAAAAGCTAAAAGCTCATCATGTAAGTTTGGCTCTTTACTAGTTTTCATATTCTTCTATGTACATAAGTCATTTCCTACACTCAAAAATATTGTTTGGAAGAAGGATAGACCTATTACTGTACAGATTAGTGAATGTATTCAGCAACTAGGCAATAATTTCAATAGTATTATGGGAAACTACTTTGTGGAATTCAAAAAGAGAATGAGGTTGAGGACTAGAATCCCTAGTTCACTTGTGGAAAAGCATTATGAGGAGATTTTTTTTCTAGTTGACACAGATTACACACACATTCAAGTTGTGACACCTAGGGTATCATGGCTGGAGCCATTTCCCTATGAAGTTAACATTGATGAAACATCAAAAGTTATCACAACACTCCTAGCAGAGGAGATTGATACAAAAGCAAAGAGATTTGGAAATTATGATGAAGCTAAGGCAAAGACATCCATGAATCTTAAGGTAGGAACCATGGAGAGAAAGAGGAAAAATATTGTGAAAAATCTGAAGAAGATGGTTGGATTGTTGAGTGATGAGGAGCTAGAGGATGCACCTCTAGACATATCTACTAGACAAGGAGAAGATGTATCTGAAGAACAAGAAGTAGAAGTTAGTGAATCTAGAAAAGAGATTACTGTTAAGGAAAAAGGAAAGAAACCAGCAGTAGCCAAGGTAACCAAGCTGAGTAAAGCAAAACCTAAAGTTACCCCTCCCATTGCCAATCATCCAAGGACAAGGGCATCTACTGTTACATCTCCAGTAGTGCAAAAAAATGTATATACAAAGAAGAAGGTTGGAGAGAGTAGTTCTGGATCTAAGACTAAATTTGCAACAAAGGCTATGTCGAGCCTACAGGTAAAGAGACCTAGAAGAAAACTACATCTGGATCTGAAAAGTGATGGAGAAAAGACTAAAACTGATGAATCTAGCAACATAACAACAACACCATTCAAGAGACCCACTGATATTAATGAGGTATGTGAGAATTTGAGAAATTCTGCAGGGTTATCTGGTTTTAACTTTATCGAATATGAGAAATTGAAGTTAGAAGATAAGCACAAAGTTCAAGAAGCACTACTAGATATGATGTGCAACTTCAAGTTAACTCCTATAGAGATAGGAAACAATGTGTCGAGTGAGTTATATGAGTTTCTATCTAGAAAATGGGAATTTGCACTCACAACTGAGAGACAGATCAAAGAAGGCACATTAGCTCAAGTCATTCCTGAGCTGACTAAGAAACATAGAGAAAAATTTGTTGAAGAGTATAAGCATAAATTCATACCTAAACAGAGAGGTTATGCTATTTTGAAAAATAATATTGAAAGTGTAGTACAATAGAGTACTAGTATTTGGAAGGAAATATTTGGATTGATTGCTCCAAAAGAGAAGAAGACTGATGAAGGAACATTTGAACCTGAAAAGACTGGAGCAGAACCAAAAGAACAAATAGAGACAATAAACACTGTTGATCTGACAATTGATGTGACAATTGATGACTCTAGCAATTTGGATGCCAAGGGTTAGGATGAGCTGAGAGACTCAACTATAGAATCACCTATTAAGGCAACTGAGGCTGAAGGAGAGAAGAGTACAGAGGAAGATGAAGAGAGAACTCAAAAGGAAGCTAAGGATAAAGATGCTCAAAAAGAAGCAGAAAAGGAGAAAACAAATGAACAAGAGGTAATTACACAACATTCACCTATTTTAGAGGTTGTGAAAATAGTCTTACATAGTGGTGAGGAGATGAAGGATACTAACAATGAACCTAAGGAACAAGAGGAAGTGCAAGTGTTGGTTGGTTTACCACACTCAGCATCATCTACTCCCACTGGACTCAAAATAGGAGGTACGCCTGATCGACAAGAAATTTTGACCGAATTAAAAGATGCAATGGTGACTACTACTCATATAGGAAAAGGTAGTGAGGAAACAAAGCCAAGATTTAGCTCACCGGACCTTAAGAGGAGAAAAATCATGAGGAAAAAGCCTCCCACTCCTAATGTCACATTAGAGGAAGTTATTGTGATTCCACCATGGGATCTCAATGTTTTATCTTATGAATAGATTGAGACTCTTCAAGAATTACTCAAAAGGAAGAAAAGACAAGAGGAAATGAAAAGAGAGCAGAAGCAAAAGTCAGTATTACATGACATCAAGGACATATTTGTAAAAGCTTTTGATATGGAAGATGGCAATCCTCAAGCCCCTATTCTTGAACAGTTAGTTCATATTGTGCAAAAGGTGAATGATGACAACATTGAATCTAATGAAAAGTTATTGCAATGGTCCGAGAGGAAATTCGAGAATAAAGTACTAGAAAAAATCTTAGGAGAGATTGCGGTAAAGCATGTTGAACTTTCTTCTCTTGTAGAAATTTTGGAGGAAGTTGCAACTAATGTTTATTCTTTGTATAAGAAGTTATGTGATGTTGAATTTTTCACTAAGGATAATCTACAGGACATAGAGAAATTGCAATTATACTTAAAGTCAACTGGAAGTTCACTGAGTATGGATGCTAGCACTAGCTCCTTACATTTTAACAGATTGACTTATGCATAAAGGAGGATAGCCAAGCTCATGGATAAAGATGGTCGGATTAGGACCAGATTGATTACTATCTAGACAAGCCTGATACCCCATCTAGAGGTCATTCAGAAAGAACTTTCATCTGCAAATGAATTGGTTAAGAGAAATTCTCATCTTTCCACTGCAGAAAGTCTAGTAAGTCTAGCTGTCGAGCTAGAAGTCAAAATAGAGGTTATGAAGTTTGTTAAGGACAGTTGGGACACTGCATTTGTGTCCACCTTACAACTTCATAAATAGTTTTTGGATAAGTATAACTTGACCCCACCTGTAATCAGTGAACAAAACAAGGGGAATCTGATAGGACTAACAAGGACATAGCATAAGGAGATCAGTATAGGTATCAATGTAAATATTTTTTTAAGGCATGTATACTATGTAAATTTTTGTATGTAGTATGATGTACATTCCTAGGGGGGGTACATTGTGTACTTAGACAAAATTTTAGCTGGAATGAATTGAAAGAAATGATAAGTGTGTTTTTGCCACTAATATCAAAGGGGGAGATTGTTAATCCCTAAGTTTTGTTGATGATTAGTGACCAACACTTAGTCATTTACTTAGGCAGTTTTAGTTGGTTATCACTGTGGCCGAGCTAGACATTAAAGGTCGAGCAACATTGCCAAGCAATTTTTAGGTTATCGAGTTACATCATGCCGAGCCGAGTAGAATATTAAGTGTCGAGTGACAGAGATGTTAAGTGCCTAGCAGATCAGTTTTTGCATACATGTCAAGATTGATTCAAACTTTGATGTAAAATGTTTAGGCTGACTTGTATGAGATTTGGGCCGACATTTGTACGCATTTAATATTTGTCTACTGAGTTAATTATGCATTTAATTGTTTTATACTATGCATGGCATGGAGCCAATTAGAAAATCAGAATGCCTTGGGCGCATAAATAATAGATCTTGATCGTTGATCTAGATCTCGCTGCCAGATCTAAAAATATATATAAGATTGCTTCTAACCCTAGAATGCAAAGTTACAACAAAAAAAAGAGATACTGAGTGTGAGAAAAGGGTTGTTGTTCATGAAAGATGAATAGTGAGTTATTTTGTGAAGAATCCTAGATCAAGAAGAATGACAGAGCAGTGAAAAGTAAAGACATATCAGATTGTGAGATCAAAGAAGGTATTGGAAAGAGCAGATCTGTCATCAGCATCTGAGTGCATAACGAAGGATCACTACTTGAAACATTCTAACAAATGTATCAAGTAAAATCTCTTAACAGAGTGGTTCTAGCAAACCATTTTAAACCTCTTAGCTGGGTGCTTACTTTACTGTAAGTTGAAATCCTTTGACAAGGTAGATTGTAATGATCTTTAGTTCTTAACCGTACAGACCTTTAACCAGGTAGATTGCATTTTGTAATCAAACTCTTGTAGCCCTAACATGCACACTTTATTGTTGCAGTAGTGAAGATTTTGTGGGTGTCATCCCCACCCCAATTTTACCTATTTGGGTTTCTAGGTTACCAAAATTCTATGTTATGAGTTATATATTTCATGTAGTGGATACTATCTGATGTTAGGTTAAATTCATATATGTATGAGTGTAGATTAATTGTTTTAAGTGGTTAAGTTTTAAGATCTGATTCACCCCCCCCTCAGTATCTTGCTTTCCCCATTATTGTACTTCCAACAAAATCAACAAGGAATGGAGCCTGCTCATCCTACGGCTCCTCATGGACTACTTGTTCCTTTCCCTTTTTCTAATCAGCACTCGTTTGTGAGAATAATATTATTAGAAACTTTATTCAAAAACAATCCAAAATAGTAGTTAATAATAAAACATAACAAAAAATATGCATTAACTTTTTTCTTGTATGTGCATTTGTACAACAACAATGAGTTTTACCTGTCGGGAAGAAGAAGTCCCATGAGAACCATCATCGTCGTGCATATCGTGTGACTGTTGATCCATACTATAGCCCTGTATTTCAAAGATTATAAATCATTGAGACGTGTTAAAACACATGTGTTCTTATGCTAAGTTACTTTGAATAAAAGACAATTATCAAAATGCTTCAATTAAAAGAAGAGATAGTTTTTTTAATTTTTAAACAATTTTAAATGGTGCATAGTGCGTACCACCTCATCCATGATAGTGGGTTTTTTTGTATCTATGTGATTCAAATTGTAATCGACAAGCATCTCTTCGCCTCCATGTATTGATTTGAACGCACATAGAAATACGCGATTTCCCTCACACGCCTCAAATATGCAATTGGGTTGCTTCTTAGTTGACTAAGGTCGTGTACTGTTTACAAAACCTGCAATATTCCCTAATACTTTTGGCCTTCCGTCAACGTATATAGCTACTCTTTTACTTTGTTCACTGACTTTTTGTTGTATATAATTTTCCGTGAGTCCATACCTACACATACTTTTTTATATCTAACAATCTGCATCCAACTACTGTAATCATAACAAGGTTTGACATACTCCATCAATTTGACAACTTTGTTGTATGAGACCTTTATTTCATCCATGGAAAATAGGCCCAAACCATGTAATGAAGATGGTGTTATGCGATATATCCTCTCTAACACAAAAATCAATGTTTATTGAAGGAAGTACATTAGGGACCCATTGTTTCTATAGATGTTTGTACCTAAAGGGAACCTCGGAGTCGCCTTTGCTCTCATCATCATAAGAACACGACCCCTTGAGAAAGGAAAAATTTCATGCATTTATTGAATTTCTTTCTGATCTTTTGACCTCAAGTCAATCTCCTTGATTCAGACATACTAAATGTCTCACTTTCTTCTTCCATTCCTACAGTTTCCTCGCTCGAGGAAGACAAATCTGACAAATAC
>MU223280.1:3047737-3065163 GCA_018584345.1 Thuja plicata | reverse complement strand
AATAATGTATTCTCTCTTGATAAAAGGATCAAAGGAAATTGTTGATAAATAGTAGGTTAGTGATTGGAATTATTAATAAATGATTAGTTATGAAATAATGAAACAAGATAGTAACTTGATAGTAATGTTAATGGTTGGTTCATGTTTATGGGTTAATGAAGTACCTAGCATAATGTCTACCTTATTAATAGTAATGTCTTGCATAAATGTTTAGAGGAAAGTGGTACAAAGGATAATAGATATTTATAAAAATAATATGATCTAATGGCATCAGTTAATAAAAGGAATGATGATGTTAGACAATTAACTTATGTTTAATGAAAGAAACAAGTTAGGAAAATTTACCTTGGTGTATTAAAATTAATGTAGATCTTTTAAGCTCATAATTAAATGGATATCTTATGCATGTAAATTGTTTAGATAATGTTGCTTTAGTAGCAACATTAGGGAACCTATGAGGACTTAAGTTGAATAAATCTTGCACTCAAGTTGTAGAAAAGTATTTTTTTTTGTTTTAGAGATATGAAGTACAATGATGAATATTATTCTAGTTAAACAAAAAAAAAATACTTGCATCTTATAGATATTTTATGTATTGTCCTCTCGGGTTTCCTGGCGGGGCATTACATGCTCCCTAGAGGAGAAGGAGAAGATTCTCGCAGTTCTCTAGGAACACATTGAGGTAATTGCATGGGGGTATGAGGATCTAAAGACCTATGACACGTCCATCATGACTCATACCATCCCGCTGAAACCAGATGCTAAGCCCTTCTGGCAAAATCAATGACCGGTAAACCCATTGATCAAACTTGTAATCCATCAGGAGGTTCAGAAACTGCTATCAGCCCAGATTATCTTTCCCATCTGGCACACAACTTGGGTTGCCAACCTCGTCCCTTTGCAAAACAAGAATGGTGAGATCCACCTTTGCGTAAATTTTTGCAATCTAAACAAGGCATCTAAGAAGGACAATCACCCTCTCCCCTCGTTGGATGAGGTGTTACAAATTTTCAGTGGTTCTCAAATGATGTCCTTCATGGATAGGTAATCCAAGTATAACCAGGTCATGGTTAAGTATGAAGATAGAGATAAAACAATGTTCACCACCAAGTGGGGAACATTCACATACCAGAGAATTCCCTTCGACCTCATCAACACAGGGGCAACATTTCAAAAGGCTATGAACATCGCGTTCGAAGGCCTAGTTAACAAATGCATAATCATCTACATGGATAATTTGACAGTCTTTTCCCGCGACCGGCGTGATCACTCCACCCACCTCACATGAATTTGTGAGAGATTTCGTTGGTATGGAATTTCCCTCAACCCTAAGAAATGCATATTTAGGGTCACTGAAGGGAAGTTTCTCAGGCATATCATCTCTGAGAAGGGGATATCCATTGACCCTAAGAGAGTCAAAGCACTACTGAATCTATAGATGCCCGAAAGTAAGAAAGATATGAGATCTTTCTTCGAAAAGATAAACTTTGTCCAACGGTTCATCACTAGATTTGCCATGATAGTAAAGCCACTCAATGACATGATGAAGAAAGATACAAAGATTAAGTGGAGCTCCGAAGTGAAGCAGGTGTTTTCCCAGATCAAGCAAACCATAGTGGAGGCACCTGTCCTGGCAAGTCAGGACTATTCCCTCCCATTCCACATATACCGCTTCACTTCACCGCATTTCGCAACAGCAGTCCTAACCCAAAAAGTTGAAGGAGAAGAGTGACTCGTTGCTTTCATGAGCTCCTCCTTCAAGAACACCGAAGTTTGATATTCACCTTTGGAAAAGCAGGCTTTCGCTCTAGTCTGGGTAGTGAAGAAATTCCAGCATTATATTCTCCAGAGTAAAGTGCATGCTATCATTTTGGACCAAGATATGAAATCTTTGTTGCTGTAGAGTGAACTAGGCAAACGTTGGGGGAAATGGATGGCCATCCTCCAAGAGTATGATCTAGAAATGCAACCAATGAAGATAGTCTGAGGCCAGGGACTATGCAGAGAAATGGCGGAAGGAACTCCAAGCATTGAATGTCAAACTTACACAGTGGAGTCTGTCACTCAAGACCCATGGTATACCAATATGGTGTACTTATTGCTCAACAACAAATGCCCAGAGGGGCTTCCCCAAAACAAACATCGTGCCCTGCGGCTGAAAAACACACACTTCATGATAAAAAATGGAATGCTTTTTCGCAGGAATTATGAGGGGATTTACCTCTGGTGCATTGATAGGGACCAAGCTGCTAAAATGATTGAAGAATTTCACGGGCAGTTTGGAACCGGGCATGGATCAACTGATTCCATTGCCCACCAGATTATCCAGGCCAGATACTATTGTCCCTTCATCTTTAAATATGTCTACGCTCACGTGAGGAAGTGTGACACTTGCTAAACAACAACCCATCATGAGTGAAACCCGTCCATGCCTTTGTAGCCGGTCTTTGAAGTTAGACCCTTCACCCAATGGGCATTTGATTTTATCAGGGAAATCAACCCCAAATTATCCACCAACCACCGGTACATTCTGACTGCTATTGATTATTGCACCCGGTGGGCTGAGGCAATTCCTTGCAAAAACAACACAGCAGATGTAGTTATCAAATTTCTAGAGGAAAACATAGTTAGCCATTTCAAAATCTCATTCACTATAGTGTATGAAAATGGTCTGGCATTTTCTTTGGAACAATTACTTGAATGGACCTATGAGAGGAAGATCACCTTGTAGTTCTCCAGCAACTACTACCCCCAGGGTAATGGTGTGGCTAAATCCACTAATAAAAATTTGTTAGAGGTGATCAAACATCTGTTAGAATAAAACCCCTGGGACTGGCACCAAAAGCTTAGGTTCACCCTCTAGGCAAATCGTATCAAAATTAAAGTAGCCCTGTGGACTTCCCCATTTCATCTTGTTTATGGCCAGAATCTAGTGTTCCCTATCAACTTACAGATCCTAGTCTTACAGTTTATACAGGAATTTAACAACCAGGACAACATTGTGGAAGTTTGGCTCCTCAACCTGGTGCGAATGGAGGAACAAAGAGATGTAGCACTGGAACACTTTGCACGCCATCAAGCGGTCATTAAACAATGGTTTGACTGGAGAGCCCAATATAAGGCCTTTCATATTTTGGACCTGGTCCTCCTGTGGGACAAGGCCCGGGAAAAGAAGGGAAAGCACACCAAGTTTCAAAGGCTCTGGCTCGGACCATATCTGATATCTGAGATCTGCGGGGAAAATAATTATCACCTCAATACCATGACCAGGGAAGCCATCCCATTGCCTGTCAATGGACAGTTTCTCAAGCACTATTTTGAATGAGGTGGGTGGTAAGGTTTCCCGAAGTTGTACTATATGTCAAGTTCTTGCTTGTAAATATTCTTTCCCAGTGCTCCTTGGGACCATCTTGTCCTTGTAAATAGTTGTCGGTCGTCCTCTGAGACCATCTTCTTTCCTTGTTTGAGTTTATTTTTGCTTTATTTTTTCTTGCATTTGTTTTCTGGGTTCCCAATGTGTTGCCCTCTTTTTGTAGACAGGTATGCTTCACATGACATCTAGTCTCTGGAATGGTACCTTATGCATTTCAAGTACTTTGGAATCTATTGCTAGCATGGTAGAATTTGTCTGCACTCCAGAGTTATTTTGTGTGTATGGTAAAAGGTTATGGGTGGTCTTCATCAGATTCATATCTTGATAGTCTTTACATTGGTTAACAAAAAAATCGAAGGAACAAGTAATCGCATGGTCCTTGAGGGCAGATTGGTTGCACTAGTTATTGACCAAGTCTAAAAATAATGAAAAATATCCCAGGTCTAGAATGTCCTCTCCTATTGATAAATTTGAAATGGATGGCAAGGTGAAAGAAGTATCACCATGAAAGTTAGCTAAGCTTAAGGTTCACAGTGAAAGGAGTATCGCCTTCCCATCTTTGAAAGAAAAGAAAAGAACTGAAGAATAGAGAATTCTAGTACCCGGGGAACGTGCAAGAGGTGATGATTTTGGTTTAATGTATTCAGTGCCTTCTCTCTGCTTCTCCCAGAAATCATCGGCTTGATTTTCTTTCAAAGAACACACCTCATGACTGACAAAGGACCAAAAGATTAAATCATTGACGAGTAATATTTTCTCAAACACCTCGCACCTTGCAAGCAGGATACTCCAGGTAAAGATAAGTTCTAGTTTTGCTAACCAGAGACTCTGAAGTTATCAAATGCACTAAGGCATTCATCCAAGTGAGTCATCATTTTTTATGCCCTGCATACCCGTCCCCACATTTTGTAGGCAAAATGTTGGGTCCCCCTTTTTTGCTTTTGTTCTCCCCTGGTTTCATTTTGTTTTCTTTTATTTTCCTCGGTATTTGCCTCCGCAGGGTCAGTGTTGTGTTCCCTTTTGGTTCTTCCTTGCTCCGGGACCACGGTCTCGAAGTGTTTGTCTTCTTTGTTCCAGCCAGATTTCGAACTCTAGGATTCTTTGTCACCATTCCCTCTTTTTGCTAGAGGGTGCGGTTGCATAGAATCCTCGGGCCCAAAGTCTGGAGGTTTGCCTTTTCCCAGGATTTGTTGAAGGAGAGTGGGATATGTTTTTACCCTAAGGGTATAAATAGGTTTCACCAGTCATTTTTACATTTACTGTGAACAAATTACCCAGAGTGATTAAGGTGATTAAATAGTGATCTAAGTGCAATTTTCTCTCGGTGCTTAACAATGCTTAAACGGTGATTATCAGTGTGCGTTCATTGTCATTTGAGACTGGTCAGTTGCAAAGTGCCTCTCGTGCTCTTTCTCCCTCATTCCTCATGTGTTAAGGTAGGCCCTTCTGGTTCTTCCCTCGTACTCTCTACTTTTTCTTTGTTTGTGTTTGGGCTTGTTTTGGCTTTCGGCTTTGTCCTCATTTCCATTTTTGTTTTTGTTTCTAGTTTTTTGTTCTAGTATTGTTGTCACCTTTGTTGGTGGCACGGCTTTGCCAGAGGGTTGTCCGCCCTCTGTGCAGTTGTAAATTAGTGTAGCACTTGTATATACCCTATAAAGGTTGTTATTTGTCTGTAAATGGTTGTATATAGGTTTGTTTTCGGTTAGTCTGTGAGTTGCGCCTCGGCCCTCATTATGCTTTGGCCCTCTATGTAGCTCTTGTATATTTTTGTATATCCTTGCTTCTTGTTTGGTGGCGAGCTCGTCGTGCTCCACGCATGAAAACCCCAAATTTGGAGCTTGCCCGCATAATGTCCCCCTGGTTTGAACTCGGCACCTCGGCTATTCAAGCCATGGTGGTTTTCTCTCTCCTCTATCAACTCAATCTTAATGGCGGGTTTAATTCTCCCACACGCAAGCATTCAAAACCGGCTGAAGTGGCACTCATTCTCTCATGGGTTTGACACCTGATGATGTTAATGCCATTACTGCTTTTACTACATGACCACATGACGCTCCCATGTCAGCCTAGTATGGCTAATTTTTGGTCATGTCAATAACAGTTATTTTTTCACACTCTGGGTCCCAACTTTCCCTTTGATATTTATTTCATTTCATCCCGTGAGCTAGAATCCCTGGAAGCTCGGACATAGATCAAATTCTTAAGTCATTTCATTGTATATATATTTTCAGGGTTTGATACAAACTAACACCATTTTTAGGATAGATGTGAAGCGGTGTTAAAATCTCTGGAATCCATAATTTTATTATATTATCTATACTGACAATCGTCCGGTCTTGCAGGTTGCCAAAAATACCCATCGATCATGTATGAAGCATGAACATATTCTCCACCTGGGAGCCTGCAACTCCCCACTACTGCTTCAACTAGGGTAGATGTCAGGACAAAGGCCGAGAAGGCCTTAGAAAAACTCCCACTATCAATGAAATATCTGAAGAGAGAGGTTATTCTGGGATCAAAGGTCAATTCCAAGCTCCAATTGGTTATCAACGCAAGTATCAGAGCATGGGCAGAAATGTTGGCCCTGGTAAAAATAATGTTCATAAAGCGCAAGGCCAGAGACCTGATGGAACTCAATGTAGCTGCCCCTATAATCCTTAAAGATGCCTGCTTCTCCTTCTCATTGCAAGCTCCAGAGCTCATCCTCACCCTGGCAGAACACTACAACACAATCGTCTAGGATGTCATGCTTGCCTCTCCTGTTCCATCGGGTTATCTGACACCCATGGTGTCGTTAGACATTGTAACATTCTCTTCAAGGCTAGGGGTCCCTTAGTTTTCCAATGCTACAGTTATCACCCGGACCCTGGCACTAAATGAATTTGAGAAGCTCCCTCAAGCGGGTCGGCAATACCTCAACACCAACTGGCTTAAGACTCCTAGAAAAGATTACAAATTGATGAAGCTGGAGAGCCCCCAGACAGAATTCAAAGAGAGTATACAAATTGGGATCATCACATTATGCAGAGTCTTTGGAGAGCCACATGCTCGATAATTCTCTGCATGGATGTATTACTTCTTGTTTGGTATTGCCTCTGACAGTCAGACTTTCGATTGGGCAACAATCATCGCCAATCATGCGGACGCCCAGTTCGTCAGGGTCACCCGGTCCCTTAAATTTTACACGAATTCTTATGTCTTGTGGGAAATGGTGCAACGATGCTCCATCACCAGGGGATTACTCATGGTCAGCAAGCTTGGGACTAGCAAAGGCCAAAATGCTCCGTGGGATTATTTCCCACAAATCCAATAGGAGGCCAGTTTTTCCAGCTTTTGCAGGGTAAATGACGCTTTAATTTACTGCAATATTCTTACACCCACTCAGGATGCCAGATACTGGCTCTCAAAGGGGGCAATGACTCTATTCAATAGTTATGGCCATCACTACATTCAATTTCAGAAACATACTTACATTCGGGTGACCAGCTTCTCTGGGAAACCCTACCTATTGCCCAAACACTGTGGGGATAGGATAATTATTTTGGAATACTGTAGACAAATTTTGGAGTTGCATGCTTTCTTCGTATTGAAGGTCACTAACATTCCATTCCCAATAACCTATGGGAACTATACTTGCAGCCTCACAGTAGTGAAAGAGGCTAACGGTGAACTAAGGTGTTTGGGGCTGACAGAGTTTTATTTGGAGAGGAAGAATTTTGATCCGCTAGACAAGATAGCAACGACACTTCCCCAAGTAGCAGACACTCACGAGCTTCACTTGGAAGATTTCTGGGAAGACTGTCAGGATGATTTTGAAGTCTGAAACTGGCATTTCATCTGGATGAAACAAGGCATGATGAAGCGCCTTTAGCTTCAAAATTTTTCATAAGGAATTTTTGGACACTGGGTCCACAGAAGACCCACAGTACAAGGCACAGGGAGTAGACAAAATGGTTCTCCCTCCGATGGACTGGGACACCCCAGAAGGCTCGGCGATTAAAGACATCACCCACAATGTAATTGAACATAGCCATGCATATTTCCAGAAGGTGTGTCTGAAAAGTACACGAAGAGTTGGCCCATCTTTTCAGGGATCAACTTCTAGGGCCGGAACCTCTGCGCAGAGAAAAGTTAGAGGAAAGAGAAAAGTTGGGACCCCGCCCTAGGTCCCATCCATATTTCCCATCATGGACCAATTGCATCTTCAACTGGCAGTGTTCCACCAGATGAAGGAATCTATAAGCACCCGGCTGGGCATCTCGGTTATCATAGCAGATCCTGCCCTCCCTTTCGGCTCCCCTTCACTTGCAGAACTAATGGTCTGGGTAACAAGGACAAGAGTGGAGGAGGAGCGTGCAGCTATTTTGGATGTTGGGCCCCCATTGGTGACTAGGAGGAAGAAGAAGAAGACAAATGTTCCTCAACCAAAGGTGGAAGTAGACCTCAGGATGCCCAACATCCCAGATGTTCAGGTAATCTCCTCAGATTCCCTTGAACCAAAAACTCAACCAGAGAATTCCCCGGAGACCTCCCCTCCACATGATTACTTTGATGATCTATTTGGGATGGATGAACTTGTAAATCTAGAAGGGGATATCAGGAAGGCGGTAGAATAGATCACCACCCAAGAGGAAGAAGGAGTCCCCACTGATGGGGAGATCCTGGAAAAGGAAGTTGTCACAGAACAGGAAGTCTGGGAAGAAAAGGAAAAGGAATCAGAACAGGTAGACATCCCTGATGTCCAAGAAATCTTGGCCTTGGAGACCAAAGCAGAAAAGAGGCAAGTACAAAATGAGAAGTCAGCTTCAGCTACAGAAATTAGACCTATAGGAGCAACCATAACCTCAGTCGCCATGCTCTAGACACCTCTACCCACCCAAGGCAGTATGACATTCAGCCAGGTGATGCCGGTAATATTACAAGTAGATCCAGTTCGAACACCTTCGCCACCTCCGAAGGATAAGCCAATGGAGGAGGATGTCCTGGCAGATGATGCTAGAGAAGAGCAACAACAGCAACAGAAGGAGGGGGAGAACCCCAAAGATATTAATGTCGATTCTACCGATGTTGCCAAGGATGGGAGCACTGAAATAGAAATATTGATGCCACAAAGGTGGACAATGCAGATAATCCCGGGAACTGGGAAAAAGAGTCTGATGAGACTCTAAACACTGGGGATGAACAACATAACCCCAAAGGGGATACACATGATCAAGCTTTAGCAGCAAGGCTACCCCTGCCACCACAATGGTTGGTGGACTCTATGAAGAGAAAGGCCCTATCAGCGGTAAAATTCCATCTCTCTCTAGCTGAGATGATGGCATAGGCACAAGGCACTCCCAAGCTAAAGAAGGCCCAAACACTCCACTCTATTTGGACTGGTCTGGGCAGAGACACAGTCGTGGTCATCATGACACCTCCCCCAGACAAAGAGGAACCAATGATGAGTGCTGAAGAATACACTATTATAGAAGTACCTCTGGGGAAGAGGGATAAGTAGGGTGAACTAGACCTGCTAAAAGAAGCTAGCCAGGCGATTGAGGCTTGCTATGATAAAAATGCCCAAAAACTAAAGGAGGAAAAAGAAAAGAGTGCAAATCTCCTCAGACTTTTGATAGAGCTAGTACAATCGATAACTGTCATCCCTCTAGAAGCTTCCACATCCAGAGCACTGCTCCCACTGGGTGACATGGATGCACTAAAGAACATGAAGAAGAAAGCACAGGCAGTCGATGACTAGGTGGATGAATAGGTAGGAAATGTCTAACATTTCCTAGTGGAAACACTCCTGAACCTGTATGCGGCCGATAACATTTTGCACCAAGTCAAAAATACCATTTCTCTGTGGGAAGGAGAGATCGATCAATATGAAGCATGGATCAGTGATTTGGTAGAACTCATGGGTCTCAAAGAGGAAGTCGTCATCGAGGCTAGAATTTTGGGGGAGGAGTCCTTTGATTTTATCTAGGTCCAGCACTCTAGACTTGATCCAAAATTGGAGATAAGCAAGCAACTGGTAGGGGCCCTAAGGGATTAAGTTCTGGAGGTTGAATATTCTTTAAATTTGTACAAGGCATTTATTACAAGGGTTTCAGGAGTCGACCCCTTTAGTACTGAGACATGTACTCTGGAGGAATATGTTGTAGGGAAATTTGACGAGCTAATGGAGTCTTGATATCAGTCCCTGGAATGAATGGACAGAGAAAAGATGTCACGCATATCCTGCATGATGCTCTGGGCCCATGGTGCTGCAAAGATGGCCACAGAGTTCAAAGGAAACACCCCAGATCTGGGTGAACAAGCGGAGGTGGCCAAGAACCATTGGGTCAGCATCAAAGACATTGTTGAGGATAGAGTTGCATAGCTCCTAGAAGCATTTAAGGCATACAAGGAATAGCAAGGTTCTCCAGACTCCAGATATTTTCACCAGCAGGGTCCATTTTTGAACATTCATTATTCTTTGAGCGTAAGCTCCCAGACTCATGAATTTTGGATCCAACATTTTTGTATTCTTTTGATGACACGTGTCTAGGTTCTCTAGAGCCAAATGATCATTATCCAACAGTTAATAAAGGGATCAGAAAGTAGCTGATCCCGATAAGGCATGTCAGACAGAAGGATGGCTCTGACAAGTGATTTTCCCAAGGCACCACTCAAGCATTAACTACCTGGTGCATCGAATACAGTGAGCCACATTTTGCATTGATGAGGCATGTAGCCTTGAACTATGGGAAGATCAAATTTCTTCTATTCTTACCCCGACACTCTTCTCGATGTTGATTCTTCCATCCTCACTTCTTGTCTTCTTCCTTTGTCTTGTCAGACCTCTTCTCTTTTCAAGGTGATTGTGACTAGTGCAGGTAGTACCGGCCACCGGATATTTTATTTTAATGTTGAGTGTACAGTTAGATTAGGTTAGTTTTAGGGAAAACTATGTGTATAAATAAGAATTCTGACTTCATTTCAAGGGTTGGTGAAATTGATGATTTTGCAGTCCAATACTATTAGCATTTCATTTTCTAGTAGTTGTAGGAGCTCAATACTCAGTAGTTCTTTGTAGTTACATGCTCCCTTGGATCCATTGATGTACACACCAGTGATGCTGGAACACTCTGTTAATGAAGAAGGAAGAATAGTTTCTAGCAATGATGTTGTGATGTTCTGATCTCTGAGTTAGAAATACTCTTTTGTGTTGTATGTTTCTAATGTTCTTTTCTTTGATGTTTTGTTAGATTAATGATCTCATTTCCCTTTTCAATTGAATATGTATGAACTGTTGGTTCTGTATGCATTCAGTATTTAGTGTAGTTCATTAGAGCATTGTTGATGTTAGAAATATATTGCATAACCATAAGTATAAATAACGAACGCTTAACTTTGGCCTATATTTTGCCAGTTTTTTTGATAAACTTATGCTTGCTTGCAAGAAACCCCGACCTATCACCAAAATACCTGAAGAGGACAAGTCAAAAACTAGCTATCCCCCAGAATAAAAAATTCACTTGCCCAACTTATCTCTCTACACTGTCGAGACCCGACACTCAGGTGCTTGAAGGCCCTAAGAATTTATTCCCCCAACAACCTTTACAGGCGAAGTTGGTCGGTACCCCGGTACCCGGTGAAGACTTATCATCTATTGATGAGACCGGTCACAAAGTCCCATCAATAGAAATTGGTGCTAGAAGGAGGGCATGAGCTCATCCCCTTTGGAAGATTTTGATTTCACACCGCCCGTGGGTTTTTCAAGCCATAGTTTTAGGAATCAAGCTTTTAGCGGGATAGGGTCTTTTTCGCCTTTACATTTTGATAGAATCCTTTGATCAGCCCCCAATCCTAGAAATTTTGTTGAACTTGAGCCTCCTTCTTGAAAGAAAAGGACCCCAAAGACCAAGCATCCAGCCAACCTTATCTAGGGATTCGCTACACCTCAGAATACCCAAGCTGCCCAAATAACCTCGGGGACTAATGCTCAAGCTAGCCAAAATCTAGCAGCCCCGATGGCAACTTACTTTGGTAACATTGGGTCCCCAATGGGGCAGTTCCCCGATGCTACCAATGATCTTCCTCCGCATCTGGAGAAGATTTGCCCCAGATATGAGCATGTAGGCCCAAGAACTTCAGAAGAACATCTCCTTGCCTATAAAGATTCCATGAACTGACACCGGGTACATCATTAGGATGTTGTGACCCAGATGTTCCCTTTGTCCTTGGGAAAAAATGAGTTAAACTGGTACCTCAACTTGCCAGCCAACTCCATCAACAGTAAGTAGAATATGGAAGATGCCTTCCTAGCAGCCTTTCACGTTCACGTGGACCCGGCGTAGTCTCACAGCTAGTTTATCTCCATCAGGAAGGAACCGAATGAACCCCTCGCCACATTCAACCATCAATTCCAATGCACCTTAAAGTAGTGCACGGGCCCCTTCATCCCATCCATTGATGTCACCATCCAGACATACCTGAATGCTCTGGACCCCATTGTTGCCACTCTCCTTTGCAGAACCACCACCGCAAATGACCGGGATACTCTGGCAAAGGTTTACAACCTGGCCCTGGAGTTATCCCGCGGTTTGAGCAAAGCTCCCGGTGGGGTTGGACAGAGTCTACCCTTCAACATGATACCCAATGGAACTTCTTAAGCTGGGGGATATAACCCCAATCTAACAATGGGTGCCCCAATGATGGTCATGGTACCACCACCGCCGATAGACCAGTAGGCCCGGTACATTTATCCATCGCTAGCCTAGACAATATCGGGTCTGGAATTTGTTTCTTAGAACTAGCCATAGCAAATGCAAAAACCCTTGACACAACCCTCTAGAGTACCTTTCTTCCAGTCACCTGTGGCTAGAGGACTATCATCCTTAACTCTGGGAGTTGTTGTCTCTTTCCCCGAGAACTAACCACAACAATCGTCACACTGTGATGCGAATGCCCAGCTATCTGTCAAGGTTGAATCCCTCTAAAGACTTGTGTCCTCCCTGATTTTGGACATGGGAAAATAGAAGGTGGGGCCTTTGGCGCCTCACAACTCCAATCCCCAGAGGGGGAATGTTTTCTCCAGACAATGAAACACCAATTCTGTAGGTAGAAACTACAACAATGAGCCTCGGCCCAATCAACAGCAATGGAAATACAATGCAAATACTAGAGGTTCTCCTCTGAACCAAAACACCACTCAGGGTGGTGCTGGACCCAGTCATTCTGCGCAGCTTGCAGAATTCCACCCACTAACCAACTGCTATAGATTGCATGACACTGGCTCCCATTCTGAGGTGAATTGTTCCACACTAGAAAATATCATCATGATCTCCCAGTTGGAAAGACAATAAACTGTCGATCCTACCCCCCCAGAATCATCTACAAAAGAGCCTACTCACAGTGCCCTTATGTGTGAGACCGTCTTCTTCAAGACAAACAAAGAGGACATAGAAGAGCCTGAATTGTAGGAGTTCTTTGATAAATCTATCCCAGCCTTTGAGACCAATGTCTTCACCAGCTCGTGGACTCCCTACAACACCCAGAGTCAGGCTAGAAAAGGGTCAATTTATATGCCAACGCCTCCCAATAATACCTCTCCCCAGGATAACACAACCGATCGCTCCTTCCCGTCGAAAGGACCTGGCTCTAACCAAGCCAAGGATCCGACCGAGGGAAGTCAACTTTACCTCGGGGGAAGGTTTGACATCACTAAGGCATTAGAGAGAACCACCACCTCCATGACCTTGATGGAGGTTTTGTTGAATTTTCCCGAGTAGAGGAAGTCCCTTCTAAAGCTCTTGGGAATCCCGAAAGTCATCAGTCATCCACCAAAGACTGTCACATTTGACGATGCCAACTTTATTGTCTTCTTGGAAAACACAGAGGATCCTCCCTTCCTACTAGGCCTGAACATACAAGGGAAGAACCTATACAACTTCCTGGTAGATTATGGTGCTTCGGGCAATGTCATGCCCTTATCTATATGTCAGAAGCTTAGACTCTTTCCCACTCCATCCAAATGTGCAGTAGTCCAACTGGAAAAAATTGCTGTAAAAATGGTAGGTGAGCTGAAAAATGTCCGTATTCAGCTCATCCAAGACCCCTGGATATCAATTATAATAGACATCCAAGTGGTGGACATCCCCAAAACTTATGGGATGTTGTTAAGTCTAAATTGGTCTAAGGCCCTTAACGGGTATTTCTCCACAGACTTCTCCCACTTGTGGCTCTCCTAGGAGGGGCAGTTGAACCAAATCTGGGTAGATAGTGAACCTAGGATGAAGCAGACCCTCACCGAAGTTGAGAGGGTAAATGAAGTCCTTTTATCTGAGTCTTCCCCCGGGGTGTACCGACCCCTAGAGATCTTAACATTTGATTTCACCTTGGGGAAGATCTCATAGTTGTTCGGAGGATTCAGGAGATGGATGAAAAACTGACCTGTGAGGTCAGCTCACAAGGTAACACAGAAACTCCCGCCACACTCTCTCTTGACTCCATAACACTCTCTCCTGACTGATCAATCAAATCAGTCAACTCTTCAATCTACCCTCTTAGCAGATCCATCTATTCTGTCAATAGGCAATCAATTGAGTTCAACTCTCACTCACTTTGAGTTTAACTCTTCAATCACATGCAATCAACCCATCAATCATGGAATCTTGATTGGAACCCTAAAAATCTTATAAATATAGAGTTAATTTTCTTAATTTGCTAACCACAATTGCTTTGAATTCTTATGCTAGCACATTGAGCACCTATTTCTGAAATCCCACATTGCATAGAGAAGGAGAATAAAAAAGGAGGATTATTGGTTTGCATGTTCATTTGTTTTGAAAATGATTTCATATTATTGATTATTCATGTTATTTGTTTATTCTACTTCCTCTTTTGGTATTAGGGTACTAACTGCTATTAATGGTCTCCTTGTGGTTGAGATATTATTGTTATTACATGTTTTCTACAGATCCTCATTACCTCCAATTACAAATGGTGAACTTGACGTGAACTCACAAAACCTTGACGATTATATTTGGCAACCCCGGTAGGACCAAATTGTTGGGTTTTCAAAGATTTGGTCATATATTTCAAATGACTTTAAATTTTTACATGAATTTTTTTTTGGAGGTTAGCACTGATATTAAACACATTCCAAAATTTAGATTTTATAGATTTTCTTTATTTTTTTAAATATTTCATAAAAAATCATCTATGGGAACAAATCAATATTTTTTTTGAAAAAATACATTTTTGGAAAGGTCTTGAAATTCTACAGGGGGGTCTATTCTCTGTGATTTTAATTTTGATGAACAATACTTGCAAAAAAATAGATCTTTAAAAACTAGTCTGTTCTAATAAAATTGGTCCTTGTTAGAGTCTGAGAAAATATTTTAAAGCCAGAATCTAATGAAAGAGTTAGATCAAACAATTAGAAATAAAATGGACATAATAACATTACTGAGAGAAGCTTTATGTGAATGTTCAAAGACATAATTGTTAGATTTAAAAAGGTATTTTCACTTATTAATTAAATCATTATTGATTTAACTATTAAAGTCACCTTTCACTTATTAATTAAATGATTATTAATTTAATTATTAAAGTCACATTTTTATCTCTAGTTCACTTAAGCTAAACTTTGGGCATGCAATAATTGATTCTTTTATTAATTATTCATGTAACCTAGGTTTCTCCACCCTTCT
The DNA here is from genome assembly GCA_018584345.1 of Thuja plicata. NCBI lineage: Eukaryota > Viridiplantae > Streptophyta > Pinopsida > Cupressales > Cupressaceae > Thuja > Thuja plicata. Next base: position 3,050,109 of record MU223280.1, on the reverse strand, counting down.
TAAGGTTTTGATCTCCTTTATAAGGATTGATCACTTTGTAATTATTGAATCACTCTCGAGAATTCTCTCAATTCCTTCTCTCAATGATATTTCATATTTCTTGGACATTCTGAGTTGTGTCTCCATTAATTGCTTTGTGACAGGTTATTATGCTGCAGTTGATCTTGGCTTATGAATTCTAGGATAGTATCAAAGCCTTGTTGTTGTTGTCCGTTCTTGAGTTTTTAAAGGTTTTGGAGCTTCGAGGGTTTCAAGGATTTGGAGGGGATTTTTTGTTTAGAGCAGTTTGAGCAAAAACTGACATCTGGGTTGTGTCCGGAATGCCCCAAACCCCCTATTTTCATACAAGCTATGTCTTATTTGAAAACATTTGAAATTTGGGCCCTATTTTTTCTTGGCATGCTTTACGAGGCAAAAATTCACCTTGATTTCCATGCTGCCTTGATTTTTTTACCACCTCAATTTCTGTACTACCTCAATTTTCATGCCGCCTCATTTTTGTGCCACCCAATTGCATGGAGGAGAGAGAAAATGGCAGCCCTATATTTTTTTTAATGTTTTTTTAAAACAAAAAAATACAAAGTTTTTAAAATAAAATTCTTTAATATCGACGGAAAGCTGATTCTAAGGCCGATCTGATTTTTCATGTTTGGTTATCCAATTTTGCCATCTTGTCAATTTTTTCTTGTCAAAGTCAAGGTTACTTGTTGTGCTTCGGTCACTATATCTTGCTCCTCCGGACTCCATTTTTTTACTTACGCATGGCGTCGAAAAGCTGGTTTTGTTCTCCTTCTTCTTGTATGGGTCTCATTACCAGAATCTGCTCTGAGTATTTTTTTTTAATTTTTTTCATTTTTGCAATCTCGTGGATATCTTGGATGTTTCAAGTCCTAGGATCATTTTCTGTGCATGGGATGACTCCTTGAGAGAATTTACATATGCTTCTTTAGCTTTCAATCATTCCTAGATATTGTATACATATTTTTCTGTATCTTTATTGCAAACGCACTGAGATAAAGTGTCATCATGCATGTTTGGGATCCCGCACATTTTGTGCCTGATTGTACTCGCACTATATTATAAAGTGCTATGGGTGGGTTGCTGAACCTTTGTCAAGTGAGTGTTCCTTCTATGACATTAGCCTCATGTGTGTCAGTGATTGATCATCCTCGACACATACTTTATTTCTTCTTGTGCATTCTTCATCATGCAGTTATTCTTGGCAGTCTCTCAGTGTATCAGTTATACATCTCCCTATCAGCATTATGGGGAGTATCTGTTGTTGGTTCTAATGCTTCCTTGGTTGAATAGAGTGAACTATGTTTTTAGTTTGTGTTCCTATATACTAGGCAGATGCAGTGGCTGGTACCTATTCATTTCGGTGAGATGGATCATTTACCATATGGACACTCTTCCTTTGTTCCTATTTTAGAGGCTCTAGACTTGGCAATTTTTCCATCTATATCTTCGAGTTTAGATGTTTGCCTTGTTTTCCATCCTGATTTGAGTAGTGTAATTTGAGGGCACTCATATACAGCAATTTTTTGATAGTGTTTGCATTTCATGCTTCGGAGGTGTTCTACATGTCCTTCCTTTGTTCCTATTTTCTGGGACATTCTCTAGTTTGGAGGCTTCTTTAGTCCTTCACTAGGCTTCATCTCTTTTCGGAAAGGGGTTTTTCCCACTGGGTTTTCTCCTTTTCTCCTCTTTACAAAGAGTTTTTGTACTTGGGTACCTCATCAGGCCTTGTTGTTGGGACCCATTTCCCGCTTTCAGTAGTTTCTTCTAGGTTTGAGCTTCTCCCTAAGTTTATCTTAAGGGGGGGTGTTAGATTTAAAAAGATATTTTCACTTATTAATTAAATCATTATTGATTTAATTATTAAAGTCGCCTTTCACTTATTAATTAAATCATTATTGATTTAATTATTAAAGTCACCTTTTTATCTCTAGTTCACTTAAGCTAAAGTTTAGGCATGCAATAATTGATTCTTTTATTAATTATTCATGCAACCTAGGTTTCTCCACCCTTCTTAGGGTTAACCTAGGTTTCTCCTTTTAGTAATAACTGAGAGGGGGGTGAATCAGTAGCTTCAAAATTTATCCTTTAAACTTTAACCACCAATCAAATAAATCTCATATTATTAAGTCCCTACAAGATGCATGTCATGAAATACTAATAATGATTTAACTGTCTGTCAGTTTTCCTTGTCTGTCCTTATTCTCCTTGATTACCGATAAGCAGCAAAAATATTTACCCACACTTAGTAAATATGCAGAGTATACCAATCAATCCATAAATGCATATGTGAAATGTAAAACAGTAAAGTAATAAACCATACACATATAACACATGGATTTTAACGTGGAAAC